>WBNH01010472.1:0-96432 GCA_013401255.1 Urocolius indicus | reverse complement strand
GAATCATTTAGACTGAAAAAGACTTTTAACATCACTGAGACCAACTGTTAACCCAGCGCTGCCACAGTCAGCACTAAACCAAGTCACTAAGCATCACATCTACCCATCTCAGTCCACACAGAGTCCCCATCTGCACAGTCTGCTGGTCATGTCAAGGTGGAGTACAAAGAAGCAGTCAGAACACGTAGTTCTCTGCCAACCACAGTCTTTGATTTTAGATTTCCTCAGTTTTGGCATTGGGAATCCTGCTACTTAGAGCAGCTCCAGCTATCTATTCTTAGGCTTGCTGCTGCTTATATTTTGAAGAACATGTGACAGTAGCTGGCAAAGTTAGATGACCATAAAGCTACTGATCTAGACAAAAATGTTAATGAAGATATCTTGTCTCAGTCATTTACATACATGCAGCCAGACTTTTCCCTTGTGCTTAAATGACATTTCAAGTTTATTGCTTGCTAGTATAGCTTTACATCACTTTTAGCTTTCTTGTGGCACCTGAAGTTGTAATACCACACTGTAAGTGCACTGTGCTGCCCATTGTCTGTAAAGCTGAGAAACTATATGCATTCTAGTCTTTTTTATGAACAGTTTTTAAGTCATTAGTCATCTTGGTCAACCTCTATTTTCCACTGGCCTGTAAATTAAAAGGGAAAATAAAATATGCTCAGTTGATTCTAAAATACCATGACACACTTCAGTGATTTACTAGGAATAAACAAAGGACAGATCTTGCCTTTTATAGATGCAAGCTTCTCTGTGCCAGAGTCATACAATCTGCCTTTGCCAAAGTTTAATTACACACAGTATTCATGGGCCTTTGGAATCACAACCTCAGCTAACTTCCATCAAAAAAGAGAAATCTATGTTTAAACACCTCACCAGAAAATTTTTTTCATCATGAACAGTCTATTATGAAGGAATCAACTGCAAAAGAATATATTACCTGTAATTTAATTAGAGGTGTTCTGCCTCCTCCCAAGAGACAGTGTATATATATCTATATCTATATATATATATATCTCAAAGTAGACATTTCTGATTTATCACAAAAAATACCTTGTTCCATCAATGCCAAGGACAGTAGGATAAATTCTGATGGCCAGGGTTGGCCTGATTATTTAGAAAAGAACTATAAAATCTCAGATCTCAAAAATGCCTGAATGCTGCAACAGTCATGATCTGCAGAAGTCAGGAGTGGGAAGAGAAGAATTATCTTAAGTTCCTTACCTTATAAGCTCAGGATATCAAAAATGCAATAGTTTATAGGCTTGTCAGCATTACTACTGAGCATCCAGGATGCCTGATGTATGTCAGGATACTATAAACTCTGGTTTATTACTGCAAGAGATCCTGGGAATATGTGGTCGGTTTGGTTTTTTTTTGTTTTTTTTTTTTTTTTTTTTGAGGATTTTTTTTTGTTCTTTTTTGTTTTGTTGGGTTTTTTTTAAGTTAAAAAATAACTGATTCAATTACCTTTTGGCTAAAGATACACATTGAGGGATAGATTATTCCCACTCTATGCAGCCGTTTGGAATTAAAGGAGGTTTTTCTTCCATTTGGCAAACACTTCTCCTTTTATCAAGACTGCTTCAGATGCAGGTAGAACTGAGGCTGTGGTTTAAATTCAACTACCCAAGCTTCCTAAACACAACACAGACATTGACAAAACCTTCAACTGACAGAATTTTCCAGGACAGGCAGCAAATTTTTAGACAATCTAAAGAGCTCTTTTTTCAAATGCCTCTTTTCCTGCTCCCCATATAGTCATTTGGTGGCTCCTACCAGCTACTGAAGACGACTGAGGTTTGGCTGTTCAAGGGGCAAGGGGCAACAGTAAGTAGGATCTGGCAGACAGCAAGATGATGTAAATCTCGGAGTGCTTCATTCTGGCCACTGGAATGAACTGGAGAATGGAGCTTTAATGAAAAGCTGCTAGTCTGAAGCTATTTAAATCTGCCTCCACAGCTCACCTGGCAACAGCCTTAGATATGTCTTATTATTGCAAAACATATTATCCTACCGTGCACTGATTGTACCCACTATCACTGTTGGATTTCTACTGCTGAGGCAAGAGCACAACTGGAATGCTACCTCTGAACATATTAATGAAAGACGGTATTTGAGTGTATGCTGTTTAAGCTATCAAAAAAAAGGAGAATATGATTTAAAGAATTACAAGATATTTGTGAATCTGGAAGAATTTAGTTCACCAAACTCTGGTTTTAAGATCTACAGGGCCCATTACTTACAATGAGAATCCTGGCTGCATTACAAGAAAAGCTGAACAGTAGCTTTTCACACATATTTTACTTTCCACATCAGTCACGTGATTTTGCCCAGCCTTGTGCTTACTGGTTGTAATAATTTTACCCACTGAGAAATTGCTTCCTGCCTTTGTTCACATCAGTTCCAGTGGAGTTTAAGGATATTGGATTCCCATGCAGAATAGAACACTGCAGGAATTTGTACAGCAACAGATAGTGGTCTCAATTGGATGATTAAGTAGGCCAAAGCTTTGTCTGGCCTATGGGCATGAACACGAAAAAGAGGTTTTTGCAGACTAGTTGACATTTCTTCCAGGATAACACTGTGTTGCTGAGCTCATGGTTTATATTTTTAAGCCAGTTCCTGAGATCAGACATCCATACTTACCCAGGAATAGCCACTGACTTCTGGCATTGGAAACTCAGTTTCAAGTCCCTGCACTATTGGAATGAGCCAGTAATTTGAAGCAATGTCTCCCATATCTGAACCGACTGCTGTAAATCCAGTGCTGTTGATTATAATTTAATTGTAACCTTGCAATGTCATAGTTGCAAATCACAAAGAATCACAACCTGGCAAATGATAATGTATGAAAAGAAAGGGGAAATGGAAGAAGATGGTGGTAAGTGTAACTGTTTTAAAGAGTATCAGAGCAAACCAGGTGCTTGGGAGCAAACTCTCTGTAGGTTTCAATGCATTTCTGAAGCTGTCCTAAGAGAGGTGTACATTTGTATAGTGCAGGAGGACCTGGGGCTTGAATGTTGTGCACAAGCTTGTGTGGCTGTTTTCTCTGTTGTTGAAACTGCTTCTGCAGGTTATCAAATTTGGCCAATGGCCTTGCACTTTTCCTCTGAACCCCACTAACAACATAGAGGCTTAAGCATATTTCATCTTTCTATTTTGATCATATATTTTAATAATAGAGCACAGAATTATATGATATTTATATTTTCCAAATTCTGTTTTAAGTTTTCCATTTCTCTTTCAAGAGCAGGTACTAAAGCACTGAGTCAGTAGGTCAGATCTCCTGGATGGCACAAACTAGCATGACCTGTGTTAAGGTAATTCTAATGAAGCCATTCCAGTTTTTTGCACTCTGCTCCTCTAGATAATTAATGTTAGTGTGAGGAGTTGGACAAAGTGAGTAAAACCATCTGGCTACTTGCATTCAAAACTGGACATTCCTAGCTTATTTATGTTCCCAAATCATCCACTCTTGCAGGAGCAAGGGATTTTCCTTGCTTTGTATTCTTAGCCTTGTGGTCCAGAACATACTGTCTGAAAATTAAAAGCAAGGAATCACAAATGTTATGACTTCTTGCTTGGTGGTACTGGGTTATGTACCGCCCTAGTACTGGCAAAAGGCACATAGACCTCAACAGAGGAAACATGCAGACAGTCAGTAGCCTGTAACACTTACAGCTAGCAGATTAGGTAGCTACTGTCCCCAATAACACATTTGAAGCACTTGACACCAGCGAGTGCCAGGCAAGTGTGTTACTGAGCTGTGGATGATAAGCTTATCTCCAACAGCAATAGCTGCTGTAACTTACCCAACACATTCCCACACCAATTAACATCTTAACTGCACACACATTGCCTAAAGGATCTAGGGAATTTGTCAAGGGATTAGTTTAGATAACATTATTTTTATCCTGATCCTACCAATGTTACATCTTCCCTCTATAAAGATATGCTTACCAGTATTGTCCAGTCAGGAGTTTGTTACTGTTTTTTCCAGTTTAAGTTTTTAAATCTTGGCAAGCAGAAATAGGGACATTCCTCAGTAATACTAATGCAGCAGTCGGTGTCCTCACACTGACCTGGCAGACATCTAATTTGCTGTAGAAACTCCAGTGTAGTTGCCTAGATAGAATAGCACTGGTCTGGGATGTCTTTTTCAATCCTGTTTACCTGCAATTATCTGTAGAGATGAAAACATAACAACAAATTAGAGGCTGCTTTGTGCTCCTTCAGAAAATATGGACAAATATTAACTAAAAAAGGCATTGCCTTCAGTGTTACACCTGAAGAGTTTTGGTCCTCATAAGAACCATGCAGTTGAAAATGCTAATTCTTTGCCTTCTGCTCCAGAGCAGTTCTGAAAGCCTCTTACTTCCAAGAGTACACAATGTAGCCTAGTGTTCTCATTTTGCTAGTTTGGTTTTATTTAAATCATCAAAAGCTCACCAGGCATAGGAAAAAGCTGATCGTAGAGAAAGGAATCTTTATTTCACCATAGAAAAGGTGACACGTATTGTCATGTCCTCTCATAGCAAAGTTCAGGTTTGTGGCTATCTTTAAGTTTTAACCTGCCACTTCAATGAAACAGGCATTGGTAAGGTTTAACTCAGCTGAGGGAACTCCAATTGCAGAAGGTTAGCAGTGCAGATGGGAACAATGTTAAACTGTTGTTCTCCTTCCTTGTGAACCACAGAGGACAGCACAGAACCCACCCCAAAAGAAGTGAGTCAGACATGCTTAATTGTCTGCTGCCTGAGATGGGACATCAGCCTGCATTGAGGAGGCACCAGGTTTGATGGAGGTATGAGAAGGGTTTGCACTCTGATGGGAGTATAGTCCCAGACAGAGTCTCCATTTCCAGGTCTGTACCATGGAGCAATAAAACTGAGACATTTGACTCTTCATGGTCAAAATCTCTAACATTCAGGAAAATTCTAGACTTTTATTCACTTAGAAAAAGCCAAATGGGGCCCCTGGGAACTGTAGCAACCAACAAATAGCAAATATGAAGTGTGGCTGGTACGAATAACAGCAGTTAGACAATTATTTCTAAAGCTGTACATGACTTCTAAAGACACATCTCATGAAACTACTGAGGGAAATTATTTGGTCTATTATGCAGAAAAAGATCTATAAGATTTTCTTAGTCTTCAGCTTTGTTTTCCATTAGATTTTAGGGGCAGATGTACACTTGATACTTTTCTCTGCACTATCATCTCCACCTCTTACTCTTTGTAGCATGAAAAGCTCTAAGATTACTGTAGATAATTTTTTAATTTTCTCTCCTCTTTACTGAGCACTCTAGGCCCACAATAACATGCTCTGTTTCCTGGTATACACCCTAATTTCCTTGGGGACTTGATGATCCCAATGAGTTTCTATAAATGTTTCCTCAAAACCATTCAACATGACATACTGCTGCCCCAGGCCTTCTCCTATGAGAAACTCCTCTTATTGAATGACATCTTCTTTTCTTTACACACCAAACCTACTTTAGAAGGAAGTCCAAATACTCAAAATCTGGATGCAAAAAATTCCAACACTTCAGAACAGTTAAGTTGCACAAGCTGCAAAGTTATCTGAGGGCTCAGATATTTCAGAGATAACTACGCACAACTGTCAGTGTCTCATTAAAGGAGACCTTAAAAAGTTACGTATGCAAACAAATATGATGCAAACAAGTTTAAAGCTGAAAACCAAGTGAACATACTTATTACCTGAGTTGGAGAGAAATGCACAGAGAATGACTTCAATTGTTTTGAAAGTCTTTTTTTGTTTCTTTTTCAAAACAATCAGCATCTCTTTAAAGCTGTTTGTCAACTCTGAAGATTGAAAGCAGAGCTTTCTAATGCAAGTTCAGCAGCAGTCTGGGAAGGTTAGCAGGACACAAAGGCCTTCTTAAAGGAAGTGGCCAAATATGGTACCGCTTCAGCATCCTAAAATGCCTTCACACAGGCATGTGCCTGAATAGCAGCAAGTTCTCATCACCACACACAAGAACTGGATTATAACAGAGAACCTTTTTGATGCTGCATTGTTACTGCAAAAAGCACAAGTAGTCTTCACTTACTCCCCCTTTTTTTAGGACAGTAGCTTAGCAAGTCCCAATGTGACAGCTAGAGCCTCCTTCAGCACCAAGGCAACTAAGCCCCTGCCAGAGGCTCCATCTATTAGCATATGTGCAAGGGCAAGTCTTCACAGCCCTGCTTTTGGGAGGGTTTCTCATCGTGTGCAGAGCTTCCTGGTGGTGCAAGATAACAATTGCTGGCATCCAAGTTAGCAGTTAAAGGCCATTTAGAGTAGCCAGTGCCTCACTGGGGGCAGAGCAGACACGTTATGGGATTGCAGTCCTGATGATTCTGACAATGGAGAAAAGGATTAACAATTTCATTTTTGTGCACAAAATTGATCCCTGCCTGCTGTATCCCAACAGTGATTTGTACCTCAAAGCACAATTATCCTGACAAGAAGGAATACACAGACTTGGTGTTACCTTCTTCTGAGCTGGATTTCTCACAGCAACGTTGCATAGAGGTACTCAAATCTGTCCTAAATGACAGATTGGACATCAGAAGCAATTATATGAAAAATAATATGTTCCCTTCTCTTTGTTACAACTGTTTCTGTAGGTTACAACAACTGACAATTTTCCCTATTTTTTTTTTCTTTTCATAGCAAGAGCAGTTGATTCTGAGCCAAACATGGCAAGAATGAGAAAAATTGTAACACTTTGAATTTTGAGGGTGGGAAAAGGAAAGAAACTTTTTATTGTTGCACTTTCTGACCCTCATGCCTCTGCACAATACTGATCTGAATATATTTTTGTTTAAACAAAGCTGTCTACAACAATCTGAAAACTCAGAGACACGACTTTGTTGATCGTTCCTACACTGCAGTTCAATGGTTCGTGCCAAAACAGGTGGTTTCACCCAAATCCTACTTACCTTCGACTCCCAAAAAAGGATGCTTCTCTAGTTTAAAACAAACCAACCAGTGTTTTCCCAGGTTACAGGAAAAGTTCTCCACATATATGTGAAATAATTAATTTTCTGATGTCCTCATGCGTGACGGATAGTGGCTCTACTTCTTGCACTTCTGTGGATTTTATAGGTGTGAGTAGAACTCTTTCCACAAGAAGGCAGTAAAATGGTATTTAGCTGTGCTGCTTGCTAAGTTTCTGTAAGTGTTGTGCTGGATCTGAATTGTGGGCTGTTCCAAGGTATGTTTAAACAAATTGATGTTCATTGGTTGATCTCCTCCACCAAAATATCTCTAGGGGATATAAATAAAAAGGAAGCAAAATAAATTAAAAGGTAATCTAACAAGAGGTGAAATTATCACTGAAGATCGTCCCATTTTTCAAATGGGAAGAACAGTTTAGAAGTGATACCAAATTAAGTCTTTTCCCAAGTTAATCCAAAGCATCTCTACTGGGAAAAATGAATGTTACACTCAGTAAGAAAAACACAGAAAATTATGAAGAGCCACATAGCTCAATGGCAATAGAAATTTGTCTCTCAGGTTTGAAGGCTACAGATTATCAATGGAAGTTTTGCACAATGAAATAGTGAAAGTACAATTTCTGCTTAGTGATAGTGACAACAAGTCTGAGGGAATGCTTGGCATATTAAGGCAGACACAGGAATTCCACCCAGCTCTTTGTTCTTTTGTTTTCCAACATTTGTTGAATTCTTCTCACTTTCAATGGTTTATATAAGAGTGCTTACAGATGTTTTAGATTTCTTCTAATCACAGTTAAGCACTACTTACATTGTTTTTTTAAAAACCACGATGGAATTTATAATTTTGTATTTAGCTGCATTTCCCAAAGCCTGTGTTCTCCTGCACTTTTTGTTCTCAAATGCTGACCATTATACAAATGGGCTTGTTAACCAGAAATTATTCCACAAATATTTTCCATCTTTGATCATTTTGTCTGCCTATAGACATTTAATCTATCTCTGTGCTACAAGGATGCTGTGTGGAATTGTGGTCACTACTATATTTGCAGTTTCCCACTTTGCCCGAATTAAAATAGTGGTACGGTTCAATATTTCTTGCTGAAGAATTGATGAACAGTACTTGTGGTGTGGAACCAGGTGCACAAGCAGCATCTTTTCTAGGCATAGCACCAGCTGACAGCATAAGACACAAATGGGAGAAATCAGAAACATTTCCCAGAGACGAACATTCTTGTTGCTTTTCACTGCATATCTCTACAACTTGACAGTGCAAACAGCATCCATGGCTGTGCGTTAGCAATGCACGAGCATCATATATCTCTGCGTTCCCTACCTAGGATGAAGGACTTCACTTTTTGCTCTGCTGTAGCCCAAATCTTGCCTTGAAGACACCGCATATTTCAGACCACTTTCATACCAGACCAGTGCTAACAAATCAAAATAGGTTTCAGAGGAAGCAAAAACACTGGAGCAATGTTAACAAAGCCAATTTGACTTGTGAGGCTGAGTTGGACTGTGAGCAGCAGCTGCGAGAAAAATCTCCAGAAGTCCAGTTTTTGTACTTTCTTCCTTCCTCTTTCCCTCCAGTCTCTCAACGACTTTCAAGCAAAGCCATGTTAAGTGGTCACAAGCACTAGTATATGCCAGGAATCCCATTTAGGACTGCTAGAACTTTTATGTTCAAGTTCACAGGCAAGCAACGAATGGAAAATGAAAAAGCAAAGCTTCACCCAAAACCACTTCCTGAAACAATCACTTTCTCATCAAACACTCCTATAGCAATCAAGTGCAAAGAGAGCAGGCATACAGGAACTGTCAGCACTACTGGGCTGAGTGACAAGGAAAAGCTACACTAAATTTTCTGGTACCGCTAAGTTGAATCTTGCCATGGCCCTTGCCCAGTCGATGGGAGGTTTCTTTAAATCCTGGGATCTACTCCATGGTGAAATGGTGCAATCCAATTGGAAAACAAAGCCATTGAACTGTCCTTTACGGGCTGGTACATAATCCAGAGAAAGCAGATACTGTTCTGTCCCCTCAAAAGAAAGGACTCCTGTACAGCACATGCAGAGAATATAGAGTACTTGCAAAAGATGAAGCAGTACTGTAACGCATGAAGTTTCAGCCATACCTGCACCTCAGGGGCCAGTTTGCACGTACAGTGAGTAGATGCCTAAGAGAAGTTTGCTTGACATAGTCTGGAAGCAAATAGGATCAAGAAAATCCTGACACCAATTTTTCTCCATTTAGCACAGGCCCATATGTTAAGAAATGTACTAAGCTACTAGCAAAAGTCCTCTGGACTCTCCTTCTCTCCATGGTTCCTGGAAGCAGTTGTTCTAAGTGATGTTTATACAGGAGGATGTGCTGCTAACTCATCCAAACAGTAGGCCTCCTGCAAACTTTTAAGAAGTGTCTGCTTGTAGCAGGCATAATTTTCCAGACTTTGTTAAATGTTATTCTGGGCGCTGGTCTATACTCTTGAGAAATTCCTTGCTGAGCCGATTGTAAGGGCAGCCAGTGACCCAATAACCTTCATTTTCCTGGGATGATGCAATGGCTGATTCATGCTCAGGAAGTGCAGTGGGCTGAGCAGAACATGAAACAAGCTGCTGAAATTCCCAAGTCAGCATTTTGTTTCTATGCCATCAAGGGTAAAATTTCAAAGTGTAGAATGATCCTTTAAGTTCTGTCTTTTATGAGGTCAGGCTAAATGCTTTCCTTTTATATATGAAGAGAGGTTGATCTTTGCCAGAGTCCACACTGGGTTTGCTCTTGTTTTGATTTCTTCTTTGGTTGAGAGCTCTGTGTGGCAGGAAATGCAGCTTTCAACAGGAGTTCAGGCTTTGCTGGAAGGTGGCCTCTGAAAGAAACAGGGCTGCAGAGCATCAAAGCAATTCAGCAGTCTGTCTGCTGCAACCGCTCTCAGTCTGCAGGCTCTCTCACTCAAATGCCCTTCCTTGCTAACCAGTCCTCAACTTCTAGACTATATATTTGATTTTGGGCAGTGAATAATGAAAGAGTATGAGAAAAAAGGTCTGAAGAGTTGGACAGGCTGTGAAAGAACAGTAAAGGTTTCAACACAAACCTGACTGTGAGGCAGTGAAAGGCAGATTGTAAACACCCAGGATTGCATGACATGAATCCTGTAACGTATGACAGGATTTCTCTCTTCTTGGTTTAATCAACTACAGTTGACAAGAAAAAAGAACTCTCAGCACATTTCACAAGGATCTCCAGGAAAGCATTAAAAAGTAGATTAAAATTGGGTGAAATGGAATGAAAGCACTGGAACCTGTTCTCTACTTGCAATAGGAGATAAATTAACTGGATGCACTAACACACTTGTGCATGGGTTGGTTTGACTGCAGACACAAGCAGAGACCTGAAGTCTGTACTAGAGAGCACTTTTAAGACACAGCAATCAGCAGAAGCTGCATGGACACTAACTGCAGCCATGTGGAACCATTTTATCAGACCTTACATCAGGATGTCTCGCATGATGCATGCTTGAGAAACATGGCCCAGTGAAATACAGGCCTGCTGCAGAAAACACAGCATTGTGCTGGGCTCCCAGAAAGCTCAGATCACTTTCCACAGGCTGCAGTAATGTGAGATATTGTTTACATTAGATGGTTCAGGCTGATTAACGTGTAACCCCAGCACTAAGTTCCCATCAGAATTTTCAGTAACACTTTGACAGAGACAGGAAGTCCCTAAGGACAAATCCTTACCATGACTGTATAAGCCTGTTTTTCACTCTTGATGTCAAAAGCAGGTTGATTTCTACTTCCCTATAGCCATACTTAAAGACTAGCCCAGAATTCCCTTCCTGTCTAAACCAATTCAGGATCAATGCATATCGATTAGCCTTCTGCCAGTAGTGTTGTGGATTTAAACAGCTCTCTATCTCCCAAATCTGCACTTGCCTTCTCGCTGATTTTATGCAGAGGAGTCCTATCTGCTCTCATAGTCTTGACCTTAAACAACACACTTTTCCCTTTGGCTCCCAGGATAAACTCTCCTTTCCTTCCAATTACAGAATTTCTGCCATTTGAAATGGTGTGCTTTGACAGTTCCACATTTCTGAACACAGAGGAGTTTCTGTGAGGAAAAAAAAAAAAAAGTCACCAGGGCACTGAGAACTGGAACTAGCTTCTTCACAGAGCTCCCGGGGGCTCAGTGGAAGCAGTTAGGCTAAAGAGCTGCCAAATGGGTTTTGAGCAAACAGATGCCTTTTTTCTTTGAAAATCTGAATTAAACAACAGGAACTTGCTGTTGAGGGATGAGGCTGCACATGAGACTGGACAAATGTTGCTAATGCAGCACAGTTTTCCAGGGACCATACAACATGTGTGGAAACAAAGATGCAGTAGGATGCACGATTTCTCCTTAGGGCTTCAACAATAAGAATAGTCTGTTCTTAGTCCAGAAGGGAAAAAAAAATGTAAGAGGAATTTGATCATAAGTAGTGAACCAAAAAAATGACAGGCATTTTCTGTATGTCTGTGTTATTAAAAGGAGAAGTCAGTGATGAGTCATTTGTCTTTGAGCTATACAGCTGCTGAAGTTCTAAGAAATGAAGTCATGGCTTTCAACACATCCCAGTATGTATTTCTATCTGAATGCTGAAGGTGGCTTGGACTCTCAGAAATGCAGGGATGTCTCAAAAGCCACCACCTACTGTCTGCAAGACCAAAGGGACCAAAGAAATATCTGTCTCTACCTGATTTTAAACACGATTCTGTAATTCAATGTCAACAGCACAACTGCAACTCTGACTTATCTATTCAATGCTGTCATTTTTTACTGGCAGGGAGCAACTGTAGGTAGTATAATCCCTGCTTGAAAGCAAACTTCTGAAACAAACCTCAAACGGTCTGCTTGCTGTCTCAATTTAGGTATTTTTAGAATCTTGTCAGGAATTTGAAGGTAACCTAGCTTTTACCTGGTATGGGAAAATTCAGGTATAGACCCCCCCAATCCTTTTCCTGTTTCCATGGGAAAGATGCAGGAATATCTTTCATGAAAGAGTGGAAAATTGTTATTTCGTGTTTTGCAACTGTCCCTCCACCCCACTTCACAGTGATTTAGCTGTGCTGGCATCTCAATTCCACTGCAATTATAGGACACACCACACCTAGACCTCTCTGCAAATCCCAAAGTCACCTCCTAACCTGTGATTGCCTTACAGTCCCAGAACATGAAACTTTCTATTCTGTATCTAGCAGCTCTCCCCTCCACTCAAAGGCAGTGAGTGTATTAGGCACCATCCAGCATGTGAAGCAGAGAGGAGGAAGGGTGTGAAACAACAAAATACAAGGGAATACCTGCTATTTTCATTGATAAACATTATGACTCTACTTATTAAGAATCTACATGGACCAAACAGTGTGAACTCTGCTACTAGCAAACACTTTTGAAAAAGGACCATAGGTTCAAATGTTCTCTTTGTAGTGAGTATTGACCTTAGGATGGGGAAGATCTGGACAGTCCATTTTGTTTCACAAAGCATTTAGTCTAGGAGATACTGAACATGCTTAGAGCTTTTCCAGTTCTAGGAAAGGAATAGGACAGCCTTAAAGAGAAACTTTTGCAACTAGCCTCTTTTCAGATAACAAGACCTTGGATAAACCAAAATATAACCAATCTGGTCATATAATAAAGAGCCACTCCCATAACTTGGAAGACATCTGAGAACAGCCAAGAAACTAAACATAAAATTCTCTCTATGTCTTCAGTTGCTGTGCTACAGGATCTGGAAGCATCATAGGCATGTCACTGCAGTGGTTTGGCTTGAGAATTACCCTAAATACCCTTATTATCACCACCAAATGATAGAGGATGGCAACTGGACTGCAAGCCAAGACCATTGAAGCTGTTCTTCTGAGGAGTTTTGAACTCCTTTTTCTACACCTCGCCTCTCCCGGTTTTATTATGTGAAACCTCAGTAATGCAAAGTTCCAGATCAGAAGAGATCTGCAAGATACAGAGGAGATCAGCAAAACAGCAACATGTTCATACTAAAGTTTTTACTCAGTTTCATTTTTATGAGGCAAAAGAAACAAAGTTATGCAGGCACACAAATAATTAGCTAAAATCATTACTGATTTCATGAAGCAGCAGCTCAGTCTAGGCTTGAAGAACCTTTCCAAATTGTTTCATAACACTCCTCTTTTTTTTAGTCATAACATGGATATTCCTGCAACGTCTTGGTTGCTTGAACTCAGTGATTGTCTAATCTATTTAAGGGAATGTGATTATTTGTATTTATTGACCACACATAACTTCGGGACAAATTCAGTTTCTGTACTGTGGTTTCATGAATTTAGGGACTGAGTGTTCTACAGTAATGACAATAAATACCACTGGAGAATTTGATCTTGATTTGGAGGAGATGCTTTCCCTGATGCCAACCTTGGGAAGATGAAAACAGGCAAAACCAGATGCAGGCAAAACTAGTAACCAAAGAGAGAAATAAACATTTAGCTGAAGTCTCCAATGATTTCACAAGACAAAAGTTCAGTCTCAGCTTGAAGAATATACCCATTTTGTTTCTAACACACCTCCATCTTAGGTTATAACTCCAATATTCCCACAGTGCTTCAACTGCCTAAATTTCAAATAACAATAAATAAGTATTTAAATTGTTAATAGAGCAATGTGCTTTCCACCTCTGTAAGAGATTAAAAGAATTGTCTCAAGTTTAAACAATTTATATGCACTTAAGCTACTGGAGGTTTCACACCAACTTTGCTGTGTGTGCCACTTTTTTTAGATTAGCTAACAATTTCTGCATAAAAATATAGAAACATAATGCTCAGACCAGATCTTAAGAAATTGTACTACCATTTTAAAAATAGTGTCATATCAATTAATTTATCATTAAAAATGCAAACAAAACATGAGTATATAGAAGAGAAAAAAATACTCATGCTCACTGAAGGCAAAGAGTATGCAATTGCAGACACATCATTAGTGTGGCCTTCTCTGTGTCTAAGTCTGATGCAACTGCAGATGACTAAAAGCATTTCTGAGTAAACTTCAAAAATGGTTCTCTGGCTAAAAGAGTCATACTAAAAGGTTCAATGCCTCGGGATTTTCATCATATGTTGCAGGAGGCTGATTTAAATAAGCTGCAAGAGCTTTGTCTAAAGTATTAAAGCTGCCTCTTCTGTAGAAAAAGATAAAAATGCTGCTTTATGCCCTTACTTGCTTGAGAAGAAGCGAAGCTAGTGCCTTAACAGAAGTGGTTACAACGTAAGGCAGTAGCAAGGCACTGAGCAGAGATTCTTTCAGATTAAATTCGACTCTGGAAGACAGGATGTTTGTCTAAAGCATTGGCAGTTGTTCTTGGCATTAAGCACAATCACTGTTTGAGTTCCTCTGTGATACAGTTACCAAAAAAGAATGCATTTGATTTCTCTGGAACTGAGAGAGTGCAGAAACACTGTAGACTAGTTAGCAATTAGATGGCAATATAAATATTAACCCTTTCCTGGATATGGCTACTACAGGTCTATCTAGTTCTTGGTTCACAAGAACTTGACTGGCTACTATATTTAGTGCAACTTGCTTTCCGGATTTGAACAAACAATCTCCCTGCAACATAATTTTGCCATCTGTAAAATGAGTGACACATTTGTAGTGCTTTATGAACCACAAATAAGAAATAGTCTCCAAGAGCAGAGTTTTCTTATTAATACTTGAAAGCCAATTTGGTGATCTTGGGATGGATATGATGGACAAGGTGGTTTTAATCTCAGCATGCAGTAAAGGACAGGGGCTGTGCACTCTCTGATTGTCTGAAACACTGTCATTTGAGAAAGCCCTTACATATGGTCTTAATCTCATGTAGCTCAAGGTGAGGAAACTCCATTGCAAAGTAAGGATGAAGGACTTCATTTTCATTATTTTTTTTTACTACTGCAAGTATGTGTTACAGCATTTCATGAACTGGGGCACAAATATCTTTTGTGATCCAGAAGTAAGGCTGATAAAACTATCATGTGGCAATACATCCTTAATAAAATGCAATGTGTTTATTGTCAAACTGGAAAATGTAGAAGACAGTACAAACACACATTTACAATATACTCACTGCCCCAGAATCTGACCATTTTTTCCAAGACTTCATCAGGTTCAGTGACTTATTTCAAGTAAACATTTTAATCAGTAACTTGGAATATCAATGCAATTTGAAGGCAAAGATCATAAAATATAATGATGCAAGAAACTCCTATACCAACCTTTTTACTTGGTCAATTGTGCCTTACAAAATACAAATAGCCACAAAGATGATGGCTTTTGAGCCATGCTCAGAGAGGACAGGGTACAGTATACACAATTCTTCTAAAACAGAAGGATTACAATTAACAGTCTAGAAAGTTTTGAGTATTGATCTGTGTGGGATTGAAGATTCCAACCAGTATTATTGAATTCATCACTTTAAGATCAAGATAAGAAAATAGCCAGCAACATTTTATCTCTGTCCTAATGCAATATCTTTTCCACAGACTTCAAAATGCATCTGTGACTACTAAATTAATGTTTCAGTACCATGAGTGAATTTTCATCTTCTAAAATTCTGAGTTTAATGTTGCACATATATTTTTAATAAAGAGATTTTAACTTTATAGCAATACCAGTTATGGGTAAACATAGAGAAGAAACCCTCTTCAACTGGGATAAACCTTTACAGTGAACATTTTAGGATGCTAAGAAGTCATCACCCTCTACTATGCATTTTAAAAATCCATAAATACACTTAAAGAAAATAACCAGTAAGGAAATAAAATGTTGTGTAAGCTTTACCTTATCCAAATTAGGCTGAATAAACCCCACATACTAGTATTTCTCCTGCCACACTAGATGTAACTGAATTACTTGCACAGCTGAAAAACTTAAAAATTGTTAAAAGATGCTGGAGGAAGAAAAGAGTCCAGCTCTCATAAATGCTCAGAACAAAAAGAAAAGGGAAAAGCAAAGGAACTTTTAAAGAAAGAGAATGTCAAATGGAATCCAAGCATGTCAAAAACTGTGGTTTAGTTTTTCAAGTCTTCAGGCATTACTGTGCAAGCACAAAGACTTAACCTCCCTAGAGTCTCTTAAGTAATGCCTTGAATATTTTCAACAAATTAAAAATTGTGTTACACAGAAAATAAGGACAACAAAACTTGTCAGATGCTTTTCTTAGTAGTTTAGAATACCTATTATAAAAAAAAATCCAATAGCTATTTAAAAATATTTAATCCTAAAATCTATTTATATTTATTTATCCTAAAATGCCCAGAGCCTCTATAGCCCTCATTTAAATACTTGACTATCCAACTCTAAAAGAGAAGCTTCTTCAAACTTGTTTTTGTCGTGGCAGATGCAAAGAAGAAATTTACCACAGATTCAGAGACATGATAAACACATCTGGTGATGGATCCACTTGATGAGCACACAGATGGCAGAAAGCTCCTGCTATGAAATGAATGCAGTTGTGCCAGAACCACCCTGCTGGCAACAACGTCCAACTAGAGATACAGCAACTAATCAATGGTGAGATTCTTGCCATAGATTTCATATAGAGAATGGAAGTAGCCTAACTGTACATACACACAGAGTTATATCTGACATGGAAAAACTTTAAATGGAATGGAAACTGTAACATACACAAGCACAAAACTATCCTTCCCCCAAAAAACCTAACACCACCAACCACTGCAATACAAGCCACAAATCCAGAAAAAAAAAAAGAAAAAAGAAATCCTTCAAGGGCTTATTTTATCGTTGATGAAGACAATCAACAACAACAATTTTTTGTGGCCAGATACATACTACACCTAACAGTGTGACAGCATGACTACAAACTCCTTTGTGCCTTTCTTGGGGTTTTAAGAGGACAGGAAGACACTGAAGTGAGGGTTCAATCCTCCAGAAACTCCAGCATATAGTTAGAAAACTGTCTTGAACAGAAAGTTCTTCCATTGCAATAAAGTGTACTGCTTAGAGACAAAAAAGAAGTCTGTATTGCTTTATGATATTTTAAAAATTTAAAAACTGACAAAATGGCACCTATTTGTTGCTCAGTGACAGATACTGAGCTCTAGGCAAAAGGAATTATGATGTCAGACAGGAACTGTCATATATCATTTCCACACTTTATGACACAGAGTAGCTACAGCCTGCCCCTTGAACTAAGTCATGTCTAGTTTAAATTAATTCTCCTGTTAATTTCTCCAATGTACACTGTGGCCCAGAGCTCTTCTGCAGTATCTGCTTTATGCAGTGGCTAGACAGATTACAGTTTGGCACAATCTTTATCACACCTTCTGGAGACCTCTCTATAGCTCACAGGCAGCAGGCTGAAAGCACTGGTACATAAAGCTCAGCACTGTTAAGTTTGTTGACTCCAACAATCTGAAGTATTGGATTCTGGGGCCTAGTCTGAAACCAGGCAGTTGACAAAGGGGATACTCTGCCAGAACCATTTAAAATATCAGCTACTAAAGAAATAAATTCCAGTTGTGCTGTGCCTCAGCACCAGGTCCTCCTGCCTGGAGCTGGCCGAGGCAGAGTGAGTTTGGCAGAGAATCCCCCTGACCACTGTGAGAAAGCAGGGATGTTGCCTCTTGGGCTGTGAAGTACACCCGTGTGGCTCAATCCAGTGCTGTGTGCACCCACACTGCATCTCGCTCCAATGAATACTTTGCTGTGTCCAAGGACAGAGTTCACATATTGAAGGAAGAGCGGTAGCTCAGGAGCCAGATTCAGACTGTGCATCTGCCAACCTCTTACCTAATTTATCAGGCTTCATTGCAGGTTGTGGTCAGGCAAAACAGCAATTTGTTAACAGCCTTGTAACAAACAGTTTCTGCATTTGGCGTCATATCATATTCTGTCACAGAAAAGTGTTGTTCCACTAAAATGAACAACCACAGTATGTTTAATGTATTCTACTGTGAACACAGAAAAGTAAGTTTCAAGAATCATGACAGTTTTGAGCAGAAAATTCTGTTAATCATGATGCAGTTACATAAAGACTAAACTTACAGTATAATGCACAAAAAAAATCCACCCCCCCCGCCTCCAAATCTCAAACCAGAGATTTAAAAAGATGCAATAAATGTCATGATGACATATGCCATGCTCCTGGGGTGAATATCTCACCAGTTTGGACCGATTAAAAGCAAAAATATGCTCATAAGCTAAACATACTTACATTGAGGAGATTTCTAAGTTATGCATTCATGTCTTCATTAGGAATTAAGTAAAATCAAATGAAAAGGGAGAGACGAAACAAGAGCCTAGCCTTCAATTTTTTCTTTGAGGCTTCTGATGTAGAAAAGTTTAGACAAATGTTAAAATATTGAAATTATTGTCTGAGTAGTTGAGGAAACAACACTACAGTATTTGTACACAAACAACTTTGAGGCATTTTGCTTTTAATTTGCATACAATTCCTTAAAGTGAATTCCACATGAAGAAGGGTGAGATACAACAGAGCTCATTTACCATTTCACAAGTTAACAGAACAAAGTAAACATCTGTCCTTCTTATTAGTTTCAATCTCTTAATCAAACTTGTGGCTTTCTGCTGCAATTCTCCAAATAAATGCATGGTCTAGTTCTAAACTCTACAGATGTTCACAGATGGACTTCAGTGGTACTGCAAATTGTAACAGCAACAAAATATTGAAAGACTTTAGATATGCCTAATGTTCTCTTAATATTCTCTTAACATTTCCCAAATGAAGACACAAAACTCAGAGTAAAAAAATACTTCAGTTGTTCATCTCAGCTACTCATTTGACTGTGGTTCCTCTTACGGAGCACACAGCTAAGGAGAAGAACGAACAATTCTTTCCATCAAATAATAGGAAGCATTAAATCAGAAATAGAGAGGTGTCAAAATAACTGTCCTAAAATGGATTTTCCAAACAAATTTATCTGGAACACAGTTTGGGCATGCTCTTTCTTTCTACATACTGATAAAGTTTTCTAGCTATACAGTTTCCATACATAGTTGCATTTGACCAGGCTTCTTGCTTCCTTCAAACTGGCAAATACCATCCTGATCAATATATATTACAAAAGTATTATACCTACAATAAAATACTGGCATGCTGCAAGGGACAGCATCATCTTTCTTCGTGCTTTAATGAGATCAAGTTATAGGTTAAACACAGGTTGAAAGAGAAGCAGTAACAAAACTGTCTTGCAGATCTTTCAGAAAAAGGGACAGGAATGTGAGGCTATCCAGGTAAAAAAAAAAGAGCCATAAGCTGCAAAGAAGCTGGACCTACCAACAGCAGCAAAAAAAATCCCTGTCACTAGAGCTGTCTTTATTTATATCTCAGAGCAGTAAACACCAATTTATCCTTCTGTCTAAAAATTTACAGGAAGCCTTTTTGTGTGTATGTGTGTAAGAATTTGAGATTCTGTGACACTGCCTCCAGTGAGTTGACTGAAAAAAAAATGAAATCAATTGTGGTGAACTAGAAAATTACAGAACTCACAATTTCATGACTCTGATATTAAGAGTTGGTGTATACACATAAACCTGCACATCACAGCCATCTGTTGATCCCACTGATTCCATTTGGGATTTGCCATTTTTTTCCACTCATGATTGTGGATTCTCCAGCAATTCTACTGAGTCTGAAATACATCAGTACCAGAGAAGACTAACAATAAAAATCTTTGTACACTTTCACATTTATTAATTCTCTAATCATTCTTTGCTATATATTTAACACTAGTGTGACAAAATTCCTGATAATATCTCATGCAGGTAACTTAAATGAGGACTTATCACTATCTAAACTGATAAACCTACCACTACAGGGGTTACTTTTGAGTCTACAAGACAAATATTTCTGCAACAATGACAACTAGGTGGGTATGCATTTAACATAACAGGCTCAGCTGAATGTATTTGGCAGGTGTCTAAATGACAACACAGCCTTCAGACAGGCTGGAGTGGCAACATCTTTTGACCTAAACAAACATTATTAGGAGGGCTTGAGTAGAGTTGAAGGCATGTTGGAAACTGTTGTTATGAGTGATGGTGTTTTTCTATTTAGTCAAATAGTTTAGCTTTTGCTAGTAAAGTTGCTGTGATTTGTGTTCTTTCTTTGACAAGGTAAAATGTGTTACTCACTCTACCCATGTTGCTATTGTTTAGGTCACAACAGAGAAACGAGAGCATAAGGAATCTTTCTGCAGCTGAAGACAAAAATTGCTGATAGATTGCTGCAATTCCTTCTCTGCATTTCCTTGGTGAGTACATTTTCATCAATACCAACTGTGAAACAAGCCCCCTAGAGTCCAAATTAAACAAAAAAAAATAGGAAAAGCCTACTTGTAAATCACTTATTCTTTTCTCCTACAATAGCCACAGGTTTCAAAACAAAATAATTACAAATGAAATTATTAAAAGAATAACAAATGTTGTGATAGTCTTTTGTTGTACTGGGCATTTCCCTTTTTAAACTAACATACATTCTAACAGAAATCCCACAGTACAAACCATATAACTTCAACTAAAAACAAAATGCAAACTATCCAGTCCAATGTTAGAGCATGTGTATGTGTGTATAATACTGTAAAAGTAGTCACACATTAGAGGTATATAATTGAAACAGCATTTTCCTTCATGAACCTGCTATTACTGAGGCAGTGACAAGGTTTCTGAGCTCTTAAAAGAATGGCTATTGCCACAGTTTGTAAACCTAAATACTGTACAAGCAGAAGCTTGTTGGTATCAGGTAAGGAGTAATACTACTAGTGCAAACAGGTGCAGAGACAATTCCACCAGTTTTGGGGTGAACCAGCTATAAAATACTGAAAGAGGACAGGCATCTTCTTCAAACCCACTCTCAGGCGTGTTTCTCTACTCAGACATACATCCTTCTGCATTGTGGTCTTCTTTTTACAAGGGCAATTAGGGAAGAACTACCAGCTCATGTGATATTTATCATATGAAAGATTTCTTGACTGTTTACTTACTAATAATATAAATGTTTAGTAACAAGTCAAGGAACGATAAATATCTCAAGCATCAGGAAAGTGACAATAATACTGACTTAGTATCCTTAGTAAAAAGTGAAACATTCTCTCCTGAGATATAAGTCAAGGAAGGAACAGGAATGATTAACTTAAAACACTGTACCATTACTTGATCATCATGCACCTCAGCTGATCAGATGAGAAAGAACAAGTGTTTACTGCCCTCTGCTCATCCAAAGCTATGACAGGCAGTTTATTTAGGTAAGTGCTTGGCATACCAGAATGTTGTCAGAGCAGTTCTCACGGTACTGTCCCCCTTTAGCTTATTTCTTTAAAAGAAAAGAGAAAAAAAAGTAAAAAAAAAAAAAAAAGAGTAAAAAAAAGGGAAAAAAAAAAAAGAAAAACAATATCAGCACATTAACCCTCATCTTCTCTCAGTTCTGTGGGTAGAAATTTGTACTGCTGTTGGCGGATCTGAGCCAGTTTTTTCCTTGCCTCTTCCAGCTCTCTTTCCTTCTTCAGCATCTCTTCTTGGGCTGCAATGATCTAGAAAACAGAAGCATGAATTACGTCAGCAAGGAATACTATCTGTAAAACATGATTTCTTTATGACAACAGTCACAGCTACGCCTTGAGCCAAAGGAAAAGTGACAGTACCACAGATACAGAGTAGTGACTACACTATCCTCATTTGTAACACTGAATCCCTAAGTCAGCACAACCTCAAAGCCTCAGAGTCTATTTTTAAATACTACTAATTCCCCATATTAATTATGGTCACAGTAATGAAATGTCATCGGTTCTTACCTCTCACTATTTCTTTGATTATATACATACAAAACTAATGTTCTACTAAGAGCCGGGAATATTTAAAGTACAAAAGAGATGTTTGAAAAGAACCATTAATTTCATCAGAACAAACATAAAAGATTCTAGAGAATGGTAACTGCTGTTACAGTAAGGTCTCAAGGAAGAAGTGCAGACAGCATATCACTTCATTCTTATGTCGGTGGTTACCTAACAGTGAGGCATGAAGTAATTCGCTATAGGCTTCAAAATAGATTTGTCCAGCCTGAAGTGCAGATGGATATTGTAACACTACGCAACATTCCTGTGACAATTTTTCTCTGCTGTATTTCTTGGGTGATAATACCAACCTGAGCAATGCCACCCACAAACTTTGTTTTGACCACAACGTCGTCATCCTCTGCTTTCCCAAATGCCGCTTTTTGGGCAGCCCTGACAAGATTGTCTGATGCTCGCTTGACAGCATTTCCTGCAGCCTTTGAAAAAGACAAAAGAAACTTAGCAATAAGCAAACTGCAGAACCAACATGGATTCATCTGAGCATCAAAACATCTTCCCTTGACTACACAGGAAAGGTGTGGTTTGTTTTGTTTTTCCCCATGAAAAAAAAGAAAATTTAAAATCAATGCTGTAGAGAGGACACAGTTGAGAAAAGTCACAAATGAGGTTTGTTTTCCCCACAGTTTGAAATAAAACAGGAGATGAAATTGCAAGTTATATTATGAACAACACTGACCAGATTTTTTTTTTGAGGAAGAACAGTAAATGGAAGCCGGCATGTAAAGAAATATTTTAAGGCAATGGATTTTTTATTAATGGACCAATAGTTTCATTAAGGCAAATTATCAACTTAGCAGCCACGATTATCTCTCATCTAAACTTCTATTTCTTTACAAATTCTCAGATTTAGAAACACTCAAACATTTGTAACACGTCCTCTGTTACTAAACTGAGTAAATGTTAGTAATTGTGCATGAAAAAGGTAACCAAGCCACTTGCATTATAATACTGACAAAGCTGTCTTTGCTGTATTGTAATGCACACTAGCAGCAGAGATTCTAGACTGCATGCTCAGAAATGACCACGTGCACCAGGCACTGGTTTAATGGGTACAGAGGAGGATACCAAAGGAGTGGCCTTAGAATCTCCTACAGTGATCTCCATGAGATGAGTGGAAGGAGAGTCATTGTCAAAAAAAAAATGCAAACCTCTCTTCTACTAAAGCTAAAAGATGGAGCTAGCATCTTTTTTGAAGCACTAGAGGTCTTGAAGACCATTGGCTAGGAAATACTCTGTGCAGGCAGGTGACAGTAGTAACAGAGCTCCATCGTAAAATCTGTCACTGAATTTGCTCCAGTGTACTAAGTGTTGGTCAAAATAGTGGAAAACTGGTTCTGGGAAAAGAATGATTTGTGGTTTAATGGGTACTGCACATGGAGCTGTAAGTGAGGGTCAGGGAGGACTGGATCGATTAAGAGAAGCACTCAGGTTTACTAAACACAGAGAATCTGCATTTGGCTTGGGAAGCACCTGAGTTGAAAATGCTTGGAATGTCAAAACATACCAGAGAATAGTATCATGCATGCTTATCCTGTTCTTACTTGCTTCTCTCAGCATTTCCTAGTGGCCACTGCTGGAATTAGGATATTTTGGTCTGATCCCAAAACGCTTTCTCATATTTTAACCCTAAACCCCAGCAAATCAGTCAACACCACAGTAATGCTTTCACAATGCACAAAGGGTAGGTACTTGCAGTGTTGTGACAGACGGTGAGAGAGGAGTAGAGTTCTCTGACCCTTGGTTCCCAATGTCCATAGGTGTGATGTGTGCTGAGAACACCATTTCCCACACGGGCTGCTGGCCAAGACAACCTGTTCTCACATGCTGGAGACACGCTAGCACTAAGGAGAGGAAGACATCTGGACCACCTCTGAACTTGCCTCCCACCTTCTCCCAAATCATCTTCCATATTTCCAGCTTCATGTCCCTCTCAACTCCATTACTACCTGGAATTACCCAAGGACAAAGTATTTGTAATTTGCTTGGGTCAGTCTGGAGCTCATCCAAAGAGAATGGCAACATTTCCATTTGCTTCATTCAGCTTTGGAATAGACTCTGTAATGGTACATTCCAAGTTAGAGCTCATGGGAAATGCAGTTCAAATGTCTTCTCCCAAAGCTTGCAGTGGTTTGTGGTGTAGGAAAGACATAACTAACACACATAAACTCCTGAACCTAAACTTCTGATTAAAGCTACATGAAAACATTTGTGCTGAGCGCATAGCCAGCTGAAAACCCTCAGTTGTTGGGCAAATGCACCAATAAAACTATTTGGTAGACATCAACTCACTGTTTTTGCTATGATAAAGGACATTATTTCCAAGTACAAGCTGGTTTTCCCTTCATTATTCATTTTAGGACTAATATGAAGTGTGGTAAAGTGGTAAAGTTCAATTTCCTTTTCACATTCCCATGCAACTTCTCACATTTTATGTCTATTTAATAATATTTGCCTATAGTGACTGAGCACCCTGAAAATATCCTGGCAGAGCTGAGAAAACTTAAGTCTCTAGTACTTGCTTTTGCTCCTGTTTCTGTTGTTTGTTCTGGGAAAGAATAACTCCATGTACCAGTACAGGTTGGGGAATGAACTTTTAGAGAGTAGTGTAGGGGAAAGGGACGTGAAGGTTGATGGTGGACAGCAGGATGACCATGAGCCAGCAATGTGCCCTCATGGCCAAGAAGGCCAATGGCATCCTGGGGTGTATTAGCAGGGATCTGGTGAGTAGGTTGAGAGAGGTTCTCCTATCCCTCTACTCTGCCCTTATGAGACCACATCTGGAATATTGTGTCCAGTTCTGGGTCTCTCAGTTCAAGGACAGGGAGCTGCTGGAGAGAGCTCAGTGCAGGGCCACAAAGATGATGAAGGGATTGGATTAAATCACATCTTCCTTATGATGAAAGGCTGAGGGCTGGGGCTTTTCAGCTTGGGGAAGAGGAGACTGAGGGGTGACTCCATTAATGTTTACAAATAGGTAAAGGATGGGTGTCAGGAGGATGGAGCCAGGCTGTTCTCAGTGATGTCCAATGATAGGACAAGTGGCAATGAGTATAAACTGGAACATAAGAGATTCCAAATAAATACAAGGAAGAATTTCTTCACTGTGAGGGAGCTCTGGAACAGGCTGCCCAGATGGGTTGTTGAGTCTCCTTCTCCGGAGACATTAAAAACCCACCTGTACGAGTTCCTGCGTGACCTACTCTAGGTGGTCCTGCTCTGGCAGGGGTGTTGGACTAGATGATCTTTAGAGGTCCCTTCCAAACCTTAGAATTCCATGATTCTGTGATTTAAATTTTTTTTCAGATCCATCTTGGCATTTGTATACTGAAGTGCAGATAGCATTACAGTTAGAACTATCTTCCAGTTACTAATACCTTCCCCATAGACCCTTGAAAATGCCCATCTATATGAATCCACCATAAATCACTAAAACCATTTAATATATAGAGATAACATTAACATGACATTGCTTTCTACAGAATCAGATTTTTCACACTTCCACACATTTATTTTTTCCTCTTCAATATTTAATCCATTTTTCTAAAAATGCCATTTAAGTTCCAATTAAACATAAGGAAAAAGTACTTCATTGTGCAGGTGAGGGAGCCCTGGCACAGGCTGCCCAGGGAGGGTGTGGAGTCTCCCTCTCTGGAGGTTTTCAAAACCCGCCTGGACGTGTTCCTGTGTGACCTGATCTAGGTGGATCTGCTTTAGCAGAGGTTGAACTGCATGATCTCTAGAGGTCCCTTCCAACTCCTACCATTCTGTGATGCTACTTTGAAAAACTTGATGACATCAATTCCTCTTGCTCAGATAGTCATATACATTTCTGTTGGATTTGATTCTACCTATGTGTACATGAACTGCTATATTGAGTGTCCGTTAGCAGCATCTGTGCAAATAAGAGCAAAAGAGGAAACTTAACTATCACCAAAGATACTCCATGTAGATGATAAAAAAAAATTAGCTGAAGTAGTTCTTGCATTCTAGGCGGATCCTGCAGGACAGCTTGTCACAGATGGCTGTAGCCATTTTAAAAAATGAAAGCCCTCAAATCTTCTGGAGACATGAGAATTTTCCCATCACTACATAGTGTTAACTCAGTGATAGTTCAGAGAAACTGGATGTGTGATGTAAAAGCAAACCAGTTTCATGTAAAATAATAAATCAGACTTTAGCTGAGATGTTGCACCAACTTCTACTCGGTTTTGTCTGACAACAATCCTCCATTTTGGAAATGTTCTGCAGTTCTACTTGCAATTGCTGTCTCTGACTCCTAGAAACAAGGGAAAACTGACCACAACCCAAGGCTGGTACTTAGGCAAGTGCTTTGTTGAACACATACATAATCTTGCAGAGGTCAGGAGGACACTCATATGCAACCAAGTTAAGCATGCTTACCTGAATGTAGAATAATTGCAGAGAAACCACCTATACTCAGTTGTTACAAAAATGCATGCAATGAACATTCTTAGGTTATGTATTCCTGTGGCTTCTAAAGAACATAAACGTAACAATATTGTACCTAAAAGAGGGTTTGGCACAGGCCAGTCAATATTTGCATCTCAACATCTTTCAAAAATGAAAGCAGTGAAGTGAGCTGTAGCTACTGCTAAATAACGACAAATGCACTATCACTTCATCCTTGATAGATGAAAGTACCCCAGAAACTCACAAGGATGAAAAACTGAACAGGATTCTGACAATTCAAGAAACTATTCCTAAAATTAGAGTTTTGCTCCCATAGTACTAAAGCAGCATTTACACAGCACTCTATAGGTCTTCAGTAATTAAGAACACCAGTACCTGTAATCTCCTCATGGCTTCAGAGTCATGATCGGCCTTCACTTTGCAAGCCACAAGCAACTGTGCTGTAGAAGCTGCCACTTGTTTGGCAGATGAGATGAGTTTCTCCTCACTAGCGTGGCCTTGTACTGAGGCGTTAGCTGCTTCACAGAGATTGCTGGTTGCAGCTGCCACCATTCGGGCCTAGGAGACAGTAAAAAATAGTCCCTGTTATTCTCACAGGACACTACCCAAAGAAGCTGCCAGTTTATGCTAAGAGAAGTAGTTACTCACAGCGGAAATAAGTCCCTGAGACCATTGTCCATCATCAGCTGCATTTGCAGGGATTGCTCCAACCTGAAAACACAGTTCAGAGATGGCTTACTATGAAATAGAAAATAAGTTGCTTTATCTCAGATTTAGACAAACATTAATCCATGCAAAAAGGAAACATCTGCACCTTGACAGTGCCTAGCACATACAAGCACAGAAAACTCAACTGATAGTTATCAGAGAAAGTGAGCTTCCACAGCACACATCTGTCTGCTCATATAGTGTCCAAACTTGATATACTGCTTAAATGGCCTCATCCACAGCACATGAGTAGAAATCCCACAGTAATGATTGTTGCAGTAAGACTTTGGACCCAGCAACAGCTGAAGCAGTAGTTACTAATATCCTGGCCTTTAAAATAACTTATTGCTGTCTCCACAACACTTGTGCATTTACATCATTCCTGAATCTATTGTGATGTTGGCACTACGGGAAGGTAGGAAGCTCCACAGAGAAGCTGCCTAACTGCCTTTGTGCCTAAAAATGGCATTTGACGAAAGCAGCCCATTGATCTGCATGGCTTATCCACCCTAGTGTCATGGCATCAGCAGTACTGACAACAAGGAGAAGACAGTTTTATTCCCATGTCAGATGAAAGTAATAAAACAAAATTCTACAGTTGGTTGACAGCCCCCCATCTCCAACTGCCTGGACCTGGAAGATTTTGAGAAAGATGTCGGAAGATGTGTAATGTAAACATGGTCCAGAAACTTGTTGTACTTTAAAGAAATGGAAACAGATTCACAAGTAATGAGGATCCTAGGGGTAGTAACTGAATCCTTATGCGTAGCATCAACATAAAAAGAAGATAACGTTCTCTCATAGCTATGGCGACACTTCTGTACGACTGAGAATCTGGTTACACAAAAGAATATACTAGGTCTCTGAACTGTTTTGGTTTCAAGGTCTTCTTGGCTAATCAGCCCCAGAAAATCTGTTTTAAGTAGACCACAGATGCAGGAGTCTAGCTAGCAGGGTCTGAATTCTGTGTGTGGAAGAACAGAGGAGTGGTGTGGAAGAAGTTAGACTAGATAAAATTCCCCAGATTTCATCTAAACTGCAGAAATGGAAATGGTTGCCTAACATAAAGTAATTATTTTGTAAAACTCTACAGATGAAAGTAATTTCACTCAAATTTTCTTTAGCAAACTCTTCAACTACAATATTGCACCAATTTGTCCTGGAAGATACTTTCACAACCTTTATCAAGCAATGTCAGAAATTTATTCAGACAAAAACGTGCCTACTTTGCACACATCCATGCAGCTGAGTAAGAATTTCCCACTGCCTCTGTATCAAATAGAAGGGCCAGTGAGGAACCTAAGCCAACAGTCAATATCATTTACTGTTTAGTACTGAGGTGATGTATGTGGAGCAGATCAAAGCGGTCCTTCTCACCTTCATGCCAGCATGCTTTTATGGCAGGAGTCTGTACCACGTGCCCCAGAAGATTTCTTACAAAAGCAAAACTTTTCCCTCAACATCAGTAACAAAATCTTCTCACCAGACAGGCTGCAGCCACTCACTACAGGCAAGAATTTGGTCAGTCATTTTAGAAGCCAGCTTCCCATACTTCTGGGCTGACCTGGAATACAGGCTACCACAGCAGTCACAGGATTCACCAAAGTGACAATTACATAAGTATTAGTAATTAGTAAAGAAAGAATAAAATGGATTAGGGCTTCATTATTTCCGAAGTCTCTTAACAGCTTTACTTATTTGTGAGAGGTACCATAAAGGATTGTGCCACAAACAATTCTGAAGTCTGATGTTTCATTAAATGCTGACATTGGTTGGGATTTATTTCCTCCCTTAAAGATTGTAGTCTTATCTGCAGATCCTCCTAGCAGGCAAGAAACTCTCAGTAATGGCCATTCTCTGTAAAAATTCCTGATCTTTCAGCAACTTACCATAGAAGGATGACAGAGAAAGCAAAACAGCGAAATTTGGTAGAGCAGCCTGAACAGGTCTGCTAATATGGCACTAATCTGACAGGTGTGCTTCTATTAGAACAGCAAGCTATAGCTTTCCTCAAACAGACAGATTAAAGTGGTTTTAGCAATTATCTGAAGTTGGATGGAATAGGATGTGAGTGCTGGTAGCCTCAATCTGAAAATCACAAATAGAAATTTATCTGTGGGAGCAAAGAAGACAAAACTACCTGAGGGAGATTTAAGGCTGGTACCAGGACAGAAATACATTCTGTATTATTCTACACAAATTTATATAGTGGTGGTGAGGGAAGTAAAGCAAGTTGTGTGTCATAATGAAACTAAGAACAGGTTTTATCACATAAAAGACTACATAATAATCTATATGAAGCAAATAAGTCAAAATCCTAATTTTTGGTCTCCGCAGCCAGATTTCAATGGCTATTAATAATGCTTTATGCATTGTTGATAAGTTTCATAGGTACAGCTTATGATGGGTCTTTTCAAACAGTTACATCACTATTGTTATGAAACAAGTGCTGAAACTAAAAGCACAAGCTCCTTGTCCTAAGCAGACAGCATAGTACTTTTGAGATGGAATCCATGACAATCTGTCCAGAATAAAAAATTGGATAAAAATAGAAACTATAACTATACAACAACAATGATCCTATAATGAATTGTTCTCCCAGACAACATCTCTCTGATGTTCACATATTTATATTTCAAAGTTTATTAACTGGGAAACAAAACAGTGATGGATATGAAATGAATTACAAAGACCTGAATCCTGACCAGACCAAAAGGACAGCACATGTTATAAGCACTCTTTCTGTTGGTCCCAGTTACAAGGAAAGCCACTTAAATGTACTGAATTTGCATGCAGGCCTATGTCCCCATTGAATCAAACAACGAAACACTGAGGGCAAAATTAGTGAGGCTCTTAGCTATTCTGGTCCAGAGTGGTATTGTGTGCTGTGACGTTTGTTTCTGGATCCCCAAGACTTCTTACGGGATTATACATTACTAGGGAGGATCACAGATCTTCATGAAATGGTAAAAAACCTCAGAAATACAGAAAAGGGCCCACAGCTGAAACATCTGAAGAGCTAAACACTTGTTTACATTTGTGAGGTTTAAATAAAGGTAACTGTGTTGTTTATTTTTAAACAGAATCAGGCCTGTGATGAGCAACAAAAAGATTTTCATTTTCATTAGTCATTCCTAAGCTCCTTTTCTACCTTTTTTATCAGAGAACAGTTAAGAAAGTACTGATCAACTCTGATGCTTTCCCTCCTGTTTTTGCTACTTATCTTGTTTACCCACCTTTCCCTGTGCCACCAGTTCTCTCTGGGCTGCTGAAGCTGACTTCACGAGGGCACTGGTAGCAGCTGCAATGGATTTAGCTGCTTCTAGGATCTGTTCTTCAAAATCCAGAGTCTCATCTGCTTGCTATAACCAAGAAAGAACAACATCACACATTAATCTGAAAGCAGTTATATTTTTAGGATAGATGTCATACACAAAATGAGACGAGAAAATTTTGGAATAGTCAGTAAATTCAGTAAGATCTACAACATCATTTTCTGCAAAGGACTTTCATGTAGACTGAAGCTGGGAGTCGAGTGAATTTCAATATTAAGTTGCTCTTGTGGCTGCTCATAGGTGAAACTGAGATACTTAAATAATTGTTTTCAATTTTCTAATACATTACCTCCACTAAGGCTATTCAAAACCACATTCAGAAAAATGCAGGTCTGAAAAGAAATTCTTATTGTTCCTTATCAAGATTATCTTTATAATGCTATAATACTGGCTTCCAAGATGGTTAAACTAGGTAAAGTGTTTTCTGAAAACATAAAGCATTAAAAAAGAACAGTCATAAATGTATATTGTCTCATTCACCTGTGTTAAGAAATGTAACATAGGTACCAAGCAAGTACATAGATATAACAGCTTTTGGTAAGAGCTGTCATTTCACAGAGAGCAGCACTGGAAAGCAGTCCAGCTTAGTCACCTTGGAGATATGTAGTTCCAAAAGTCCGTCTGGAACACTTCAGTCATCCAAACATGTCTTTCAACAGTATGTGCAAACAGAGAGATCAGCTGCTCCTAATGAGGTTTCTTGCTATTCAGAATGCAAATCCGTTGTTCCATAAAAAACTGCTTCTCTGACTTTCTAATTATTTAAATAAACATTGAAAGCGTGTATCCATTTAAGCCTGTTTACTAGCTTCTGAACAGTTAACAGAATAGAGATAAATGGTTATTGTTACTTGAAACAGGTCTAGGCTGTGTATTATGGTTGTCTTTTTATACAAAATAAACCAATGGAATGTACCAGAATCCAATGCAGTATGACCACTAGGGCTAGTGGATACAATACCAGAACAGATCACTTTATGAAAGAAGAGACCTTTGAAATACAGATTTTTTCCAACTTGTGCAACTACCGTATTCTTGCGTCAAATAATTAACTTTAGAGACACCAGCTAAGTGGGCTCTGAGTTAGAAAACTGGGCACTTCATTTACAAATCTAAGCAAATCCATCTAAATTTGTCAGATTTAGTTCTTCCGTTACTGCAGTCTGATTAAATAGTAGTCAATCATCAAATAATAAAAGAAAATGATAAACTAATTACAAATCATTACAAAATGGCACATCAAGCAGAGCTCAGTCCTACAGCATTTCACATAACTGCCACATAACTAAAACAAAGTCCAGGAGATGAAATTGCAGCATCCATAGACACGAGAAAAACGGAATGATCTGAAAGTAAAAACTGAAGTGTAGATCTAGTGGTTTGGTATTGTTCCTTATCCTTTAGGAAAGGTTACCCAATTCAAGGAAAAATATCTGCCTTGTCTTATTGGGCTAATCCCATCAACTGAAGCATATGTCTTTGTAATAAGGCTATAAGAATTTGCTTTGTAAAGTGAGCAAGTCATGTTCCATAGGAGTTCTTGGCAATGCTTGCAAGGTAACATGATGACAACTATTATTATATCCAATATCTTATACCTATTATTATTATATCTAAGCAGCAATCACATTGCTCCTGAATAGGCTTCAATGCAATAGGCTTCAAGTTTTATTTATAAAACTCTCACTTTAGTTTTGTGATTTCTTAATTAAAGTGACTAAATGCAATTCAGTATAGAATCTATCAGATTTCTTTACATTATGAACATATTAGTATCCCATCTGATAACAGATTTTTCCCCCTCCATGTACCAAATTAACTTATTTGAGGAAAGGCAGTGGGAACTGGGGCTGTTTAGTCTAGAGAAGTGGAGACTGAGGGGGGATCTCATTAATATTTACAAATATCTAAATGGTGGGTGTCAGGAGGTTGGGGCATCACTTTTTTCTATTCTATCTAGCAACAGGACAAGGGGTAATGGGATAAAGCTGGAACACAAAAAGTTCTATTTAAACATAAGAAAAAAACTACTTTACTGTGAGGGTGATGGAGCCCTTGCACAGGCTGCCCAGGGAGGATGTGGTGTCTCCTTCCTTGGAGGTCTTCAGGACTCGCCTGGATAGGTTCCTATGTGACCCGATCTAGGTTGATCTGCTTCTGCAAGGGAGTGGACTAGATGACCTGTAAAGGTCCCTTCCAACCCCCTCCATTCTATGATTCTATGATACTGAATTTCGGTTTGTGGGTAGAAGAAACCACACCATGAGTTTCTCAGACTTCCAAACGCTGCACTTCCTCTCATCTCACAATTTCTTTTATTTCTGGAAAAAATAAGTTGATAAGGCCAGTTGATGCCTTCTGTGGTAAATTTGGTTTTGAAGCAGCCTTACACAGCACTGAAACTGTGGAACTTCTGTTGAGTTTTCATCCATTCTAATAATTTTTTGGTTTTGAGTCCTTCCCTGCAGTCTTCCTTTCAGCATTCTCAGTTATGACATCTCAGGGTTGGATACTCATTTTGAAATGGGGAAGTAAGCACAATGCTCAATCATCACTGTGGGTATATTTACCTGCTGTACTCTCCAAAGAGTGTTCCTTAGCAACAGGGACGTGTAGCAGTCCAAGACTGAAAACAGCAAAAGGACTTACAAGAGAAATAAATCTTATACCTATTCCCATTATTAAAGAGTGTGTGCTAAGCTGTTTTAAGTTCCCACTCATCAACATTACCCTCCCAACACATGTCAGTTCACAGTCTTTATGAGCAAAGACAAGAGCAACAGTTTCATACATGGCTGGAAATTTCGCCTTGTAAGATCTTAATTACTTGACAGGGCTACTTGGGTTTCTTATATAAAAACCACATCTATGGGACAAGTGATTAGCTGCTTGTTCCTCTAGTAGCCCTGATGAAGATCAGCATCTTTTTTTCCACAGGCTTAAACTTTTAAGCTCCTATCGACTATGTACTGGCATAATGGGTTGGAAAATTAAGTCACTAGACCAGAGAAACCAAAATTATTAGGCTGGCTACAAAGTCTGTAGCACGTAACATCCTGAGAATGTAACTGTAATGAGATTCAACTTGAGATGTTGAATGTAACTGTAACTTGAGATGTTTTTGTACTGTATTTCATCCATTTTTCTAAGGAATCTCCATGACTGGGGTATTATCAATGAAGTCAGGGTTAACAGGAGAACAGACGAGCCCTTAACCTCATTGCTAAACGGTAAAAAATCAAAAACTTACGAAAGAGAAACCATTTTATTTTGAAGCAGCTCTCATCTCCTATTTCATAAAGAGAAAACCAATATGGGCAACTTACTGCACTGAGCCATGGAAAACACAACCACCATTCCAGTGAAAGTCAGTGCTTGGCACAGCTGCTGCTCATTGTTGTAAATGGCCCTACACAATTCAGAAGCCACTCCAAGAGCAATTGTATTGATAAAGGAGCCCTTCATGTATATATTTTAAATCAGATCAGTTTAGGAGTCTGCAGGAAGTCTTCTAAACCTGCTTGTGAGTGAATGTACTCCTTCATATTGACTTCTACTATGTTAAAACCCCCGGAGACAGGGCAGGACACTGTAGGAATATGTTTGATATATAGTTGGATTAAATAACAACCTAATATATCAAACATATCACACAGAGTCCTGCAGAAAAAGGCATCCAGGTTTGATTCATCTTTGGAAAAAAAAAACCCAAAAAACTGACAAACTGCTGAAAGCTAACAGCAGGGGACTCTTATTGACTACTAAAGATGCTTGTGTTTGAAGGCATAAGCCTGCATCGAAGCATGAAGAGCATACCACCAGAATTGAGTAGGTACAGCAATGCTCTCTGCTCTCGTACCTCATCTACAGCACTTTTTTTCCTTAGAAGTGTTCATTTTCCAGTATTAGTGAAGCATGTAGTTTTCATTAGCCAAAATGTTCTTCAAAAAAAATCACTAATTTTGGGCAGTTATTATTTTACAACCAGTGGCATATTTGTGTAACAGGAGGAGTACGTGGCTGCATTGCAAGACACTTGACCCTCCAAGAAATGGAAAACAGGAGTCCACACTCAAAAAAAAAAAATGTATTTAAAGGAAACATGACAGCCAAAACTTGCTTAAAAATAAAGATCTTGCTTTACTGATCATTCCCCACCTTGAACACTATAATGAGAATACTGAACAGGTTTTGTGTTCTAGGGAAGAGTAGCAACACCTGCTTAGGAGAGTCCTCAAAGTGCTTGTGAGATATAAGCTCAGAAGACAGACAGATATTACCAGGCTATCAATGGAGCAGAGGAGCAGCAGACTAAGCATGGGCAGCAGTTAGAAGGTCTGTATCTTATTAGAGATTGTTCTCTGGGATGAGACAATTACCAGGAGCAGAAAATGGAGACATAAGCTACTGGTCTCAGTCTAAGACATTAAAGGGGTTTGACAGGTGCAAAAATATTAAGGGAAAACAATGAAAAGAATAAAAACCCCAAGAACCCAAAGTATCAAAAAGAAGAAGTTAGTGGAACAAATGAGAAAACCCCCCTATCTTCAACTATAGATATTTAATTTAGAGGCGATACACAAACTGGACCACACAAAGATGAAAATTTAAAGAGCCTTAATCAAATGACCCACTCCTTGCCCCAATAACAGACGCTTACCCCAAACCAGAGAATTAGCCACCAATTAATAATGATGAAGATGATGGACAGTTGATGCAGACGGTTTATTCTAAAATTACCAACTCAGGAGTTCTCTGCAAGTTCACTTGATGGTGACTACTGCTAACCAAGGCAGAACATTTGTCTGGCTGGACCAGAGGCCTCTTCCACAGCAGACAAGTACTATTCCTGTATTAAGCCTAACTGAAGTCAATTCTATCAGCCTCCCTTAATCTAGTTCACACTACCACATTACCTAAGTTGGCAAAGACAAACCTCCTCTGAACAAGAAGTCTGACCCTGGGAGGATACAAGCTACAAGTCATCAGCAGAGTAAGTGGTATAGAGGCACTCTCTGATCGTCTTAAATACCTTTGATACACACTACAATCCCTATTGTGAAAAGGATTAAACATCTAAAAAAGGATATTTACATCCCAAACAAACAGTTGGATATGAACTTTAGGTTTAGAAAATGACAAGTAAACAGACAAATAAACCACAGATTGACTGAATACTCAAATTAACATGTTAAATGAGGAGCAGGTGTGAGAACTGTATTCCCTGGGAAATTACAATGACTCTGGAGTGGCTTAGACGTTGAAGGAAACTGCCCCTATGGTTACTAGGCAACACATATATGCCATTGTGCAGTGATTGTATAGAAAAGGTGATGGAGGAGACTCCTCTCCTCAGATTCAGCCCATGTCCTCTGCTCTGTGGAATCTCATTATAAAGGACCATTTTTCTTTACAAACAAAATGGATGTACTTGTTAAAAAATGCAGGACAAAGACCATTTCTTTTTCATGAGCTAATTTATTCCCATCACTAAGCAGGGGTGGTGAGGGAGTAGGGGGTAAGTCCTCAAACAGTGAAGCTACCAAGAACTATTTCATCTAATGTCTCCAAATGACAAAATATCACACCACACTGAAAACAATCATCCAACACTGGATGTTCTTGAGGCCCTGCTTTTAGAAAGACTCTCTTCCTACCTAGAAAACAGCATAAACAGGGAAATAGATATATAGTCCTTTCCTGAAGTCAATTAAGCAGCCAAAGCATGATTTTCATTTTAAAGAGATGCAGTTCTGGACAACACGGTAATTTCTTCTAAAATCTGCTTCTTATTCCACACTAGGCAAAAAGTAGCAATTCTCTGTGATCCAGTCTTGTGAGCTATGCATACTAGCAGAAGTAACAGCATTTTCTTATACTCCCTCTGCTCCATAAAATTATATATTTTTAATTTTAGAAAATCCTCAAAGTCTTTTGCATCCTGCCAAATCCCTTCTGTGATGCTCATGATTTCTCTTGCTGTACTACACATACTCAGATGAGAACAGTTTTCAAAGGAAAACAAGTGAGAATGACTTTTCACATCAGTAAAATATGTTTGGAAACAGAAAAGTAAATAATCAAGAGTAATAATACTGTAACTATTAGAGGTATTTTTAACATTTGGCATGTCTTCTTTGCTTGCTCCTGGCTGGTGCTTGAATCACTCTCTGAAAAGCATCTTCCCTCTTCCTGCAGAGGTAAATCCCATCTAGTGCAGTGTCTAGTGGCACTGAGACTGATGCAAGGTTGGTTTGTTTATATCATTTTTGTGGACAATAACAAAGTACACACCAATATATGGGCTATATGCATGTTCTGCTTTATTAATCTCAAAGAAACAATGGGGATGGACACTCACCTTTGGCTTGGCTCTTGGTTTCAACTGCTCTAACTTCTTTGCTGCAGCCTCAATTGATGCTGCAGCCCCTAGTAGCTCTGTCTCTGCAATGACTGTTGGGTCTTCTGGATCCACCCACTCTGTCCCTGAAATTAATGGAGATGAAGACAATAACTTCAGTGCCACTGTGAGCTGCCATTCAAACAGGGTGATTTACAATCACACCTCTAGTGCTAAGTACAGAATGCACATTGTAGAAAGCTGATTTTAGTATTCATAATGGCATAAATCCACAGTAGTTCATGCTACTGAAAGCAAAATGTGTCAGAGTGAAAAAAAAAGTAATCAAGATTATTCTGTTATGAAAGTAACTTAAGAACAGTGTAAGCAAAGCAGATTCAAAAAGGGATGCTGTCCATAATTGGGAGCAAAAGTGGCTGTCACTCAACTTTTGTTGTCTGAGCTCTTACTCACATGGTTTCTAACTTGACCAAGGTGTAAGGTACATTGACAAGTCTGACAGAATGGTAAAGAGGACGTGTTATAGACAACAGATATCATCCACAGCACAGTGGTTTCAAACAGAAATGTGGAGAAGACTGCAGCAGTTTCTGTAGCACATCCAAAGGTCTTTTTTTTTTTTTCCTCTTTCCTTTTTGGTTGAGTTTTTGGCATTTTGTTTGGCTTGAAGAAATTCTGTAGGTCCACAAAATTCACACTTGTTTGGAGGTGATTTCAGATTTTTGGAAGTTCTCAGTGCATTATTATTTTCAATTTTGTAAGATTATTCTGTGTATGACAAGACTCAGAAAGCATCCATGTTCTGGATCAGGGGAAGCAAGGAAACAGTCAAAAGGAAAATCAGAAGGACAGAGAAAAGAAAACTAGAAAGAAAACTTCCAAGTTAATAACTACAAAGAGTAAAAGGAGGAAGTGGCCTCACTAATGGAAACAGAAAAGGATGGGAAAGAGTGTACACAGACAAAGGAAGACTAAGCTAGAATGAAAAAAAAATCACAGGGGAAAAAAAAAATCTGAAAATGTATCAGAAAGTTTGGCTGAACCTAACAATAAAACAGGAACCAAAACATTGTTACTAAGGAAGAGCAACTGGGAAGAAGGATACTGGCAGTTTGTATCAGGAATAGCATATACCCATAACTGATTCATGAAACATCAAAGGAAGTAACCTTGAATCTAAAGGATCAACATTGTACCAGCTAAATAATGACACTGTTTCCTCTATGGATAACCAAATCACAGGAGAATGAAAATTGAGAATGCTGGAAAAACAACTTACTCTGCACAAAAAGACTTCTTAAATGAATAAAAATTAAAAATTACCAAGAGGTAATATGAATTAAAATGCAAAAATTACTGGAAATGAATAAATATCTCTAAAGATAAGGACAATAAAGTGATTTTTTAAAAAATCAGGCAACAGAAAAGTTCTTGTATTGGCTTGGCTTGCTAGCAAATAAAACCAGACATTTCAAAACGTACAAAAGAGTGCAGAAAAAGCTGAAGCATTCAGTAAACTTACCTGAACGGGGGAAAAGCATAATGTAGATCATTGTTATATCAAAGAGTAACTATACTAAGACATAGAGGGAAAAAGCCTGTAAGAAAAATAATAAGGCATTCCCCTATGTTAAAAGTCTTTAGTCAGGATTCTTTTCCAAGGAATGTGTATTGATAAAGCAGGAAATAACTCAGAAAAATTTGCTGTGTCTATTACACAGATTATCAGAAAAAAGAGCCTGGTGTTCTCCAGCCTACTTTAGGAAAGAGCAAATTCCAGTTCCCTAGGAGCTGGGACAGGGGGTGCAGATTTTTTTTTTTTATAAAAATGATTACAATGTTTTATTAAAAACATTTTACTTTGTAGCCTTCTATTACCTTTGAGATTAGAAGGCTCATATGCCTTTCTGATGGCTGTGAAGACTTCCCTAGACTAAAGTTCCCAAGAAATCTGGTAGCAGATGTGCTTCAGCATTGGCAGTCTAATAATAACACTACCCTTAATACATATTCATCTCATATAAAATGTAGAATGTTACAACTGTCATCCTAAGGGTTTGCGTTCAGCACTGGATAAAAATTTTATTAAAGAAGTCAGAATCTGAGAAAGATTTCACTCTTGTGAAAACAGTGAGCTTCTGCTAAGCAATGGAATCCATTGCCTGTTTGAGGGCTGAAGTCATATTTGTCTACAACTTGTTCAATTCTAAGAATTCAGGAAATGATTCAGAACACAATTTTCTGAAGTCTCAGTGCTTCACTAACATACCCAGACAAAGGGCTGTAAGCGCTACAGATCTAAACTTGACATCCTAACTGGAGGCTGGGTATTACTTCAACAAGAATTTTTTTTGCCTGTTATTTGAAGTTGGAAAGCAACTATTACTGCAAGCAAAAGACTTATTTTGACTGAAAAACATGAGTGTAAGGAAAGGAAGCCACTCCAAGAGGAACGATATTTTATTTTCTGCTGCTGTGGCTTGGGTTCTGTGCTTAATGTTTCTGTGTTCAAAGGCCACGTGACCCACTGTATCAAGTGGGACAAGGTCATTTACCAACACTGTGCATATCAGTACAGAAATTTTTAAAATGGAAGTATGTGCTACCAAGACACTTAGGACATACTAAAAGGGTTTCTGTTACTTTTCGTTTTAAACTACAAATATGATAGATCATCATCTCTGGAGTAAAATGAACACTGTACTGGTGACCAGGATGCCCAACTCACCTTTCATTGCTTCTGCTGACTGGATGAGCTCTGTAACAGCACCAGCAACCCTCTTGGAGAAAGAGGCCAACTGATGCTTTAGTTCTGGAGTTGGTTTTTGAAGGATCTAGAGAAAAACAGAAAACGTAACAATGCATATTATTAGCAAGAACTAAAAAAAAATGCTGGAACAGTCCCAAGGCACTCTATGAAAGACTCATTTCCCACAGCAATCGGCTGAGAGAAAACCTGAGTCCAGAGAGAGAAATACAACTGTCAATAGGAACAAAGGCTTACACTGCAATGTCTGATGCATGCTAGGAGACTGCACTGCCTTGCATTGCTGCAGGCACTGACAATATTGTCAGCAAATTCTCAGTACTAAAACTCGGACAGAATTCTCCAAAATAGAGGCACATGTGTGAGTATGTGGTAGAAATATGCAGCTTTAGCACTCCATTCTCAGATGTTATAGTCATTATACCTACACATCACGCTTAGTCTTTCTAAACTACTGGAGAGGAGATGACTTTCTAATGTCAGTAAAGTGCTTGGTCACTATTTCTACAAAACAGAATTACAGAGTTCTATAAGCTAATGCTAGTTGGCTGTTCTGGAAAAAGTCAGCAACGATGAACACAACGGAAATGTCAACCCTCGGCAAGACCTTTAAATAGAAGGGAAAAGCACCTCTAAATCCAATTTGAATCAAGTATTAAACTGTGCTCCTTCAAATGAAATTGTTGTTCCTGTTCAGGGGAAGAATTCATTTACCTTTTTTATTACCATATAGTAAGGAAAAAAAAAGAGAAGATTAAGTTCTGGAAATCTAGGTATACTCAAAAGCTTCTGAGAGGAGAGTGACAGATATATAGTGAGATTTAAGTGCAAAACAAGAGGTTGAGCCTTGAAAGTCATGTTCAACTGCCTCAATGTTTTCAATAACTCCCCGACATAGCTGCTCTGAAAACCAGATGCACATTTAAAATACATTTTACCTTTTTCATAGAATCATAGTATGGCAGGGCTGGAAGGGACCTTTAGAGATCATCTGGTCCAAAATTTCCCTGCAGAAGCAAGTCCACCTAGATCAGGTTGCAAAAGAACGTGTCCAGGCAGGTCTTGAAGACCTACAAGGACGGAGACTCCACAACCTTCCTGGGCAGCCTGTGCCAGTGCTCCATCACCCTCATAGTAAAACAGTTTTTTCTTATTGACTTTTTGTAAGAGTGTTTCCCATTTTGCAGTCAAATTCAACAGCATAAACTAAACTGAATTGTCTTCTTGACTTTGCCTGGTGAGAACTTTCTGGAACTGTCATACCTATAAGTGGACTGGCCTTCAGATTCCTAAGGATGATATTTAGTCAAATGTTTTTCCATAGTAAACAGAAGTACATGAATCCCCAACAGCTAAACAATCTACAATGCCAACAAAACAGTTATAATCAAGGTTTACAGACTGCATAATCCTGTAGCATGGCAGAAATAGAACTAAGCATCTCAAGGGTTATATTCCTACACAGGCAAAAAATGTCAAAAAATACACACATGTGGTCAGGACTACAGCAAAGAATGCCATTTTCTGCTCCATCAACTGTGACACTAGTGCCACCTGTGACAGTGGTGACAACGATGGAAATGAACAAATGGATGCGAATTTAAAAACCAGGTGGCTTACAAACTGTGTTGTTTTAGAGTCAGTTTAGAACCCACAGCAGATTCTCATCCCCTACAGAGTCACGTACAGGCATGGCATGAGAACAATAAAAGTTTCAAACATCCCCTCAACTCAGCATGCATCTATACTGACTGAGTTGGAGCATATGAATAGGTAGGAGCTAGATCTGTCTTCAACCTGACATCCCCGTCCAGACACCCACACAATCATCCCTAGCCTGACTACAAAGGACATGAATGATCTTACTAATAAATTGTACCACAAGATGCCATGTGGACTAACTAGAGATTTCTGATCTGGGATGATCTGTGTTTCTGGGGGTATAAATTAAATGAGATTACAGACCTAGGGGTTCTGAACTACCAGAATAACAAGAATCAGGCAGCAACAGGATTGTGTGATGCTGCAATCATTTTGCTACCTTTTTCTTTTATCTGAGCAAAACAACTCTGAGGTACGATGTTAAGTTAGCAAGACTAAGGCAGGTCAATAGCTCAGGTAACCACAAAACATGCACACAAATCACTTGGATTACATCTAAGCTATGTCTCTCCCAAGAGTCAGAACTTACGGGAAAGAGTTCAGGCATATAGTTTGAAACAAGTACGACGACTGAGTTTGAGAGACCAAATCTGAAAAAATTCCGCAGAGTATTTCTAAACTAAAAATAGATCACACTTCTAATGCTGAATTACTTACCGCTGTACAGCTCTAGGAATAACATTAACAAGTTCAATCTTTCTTGAACTATTTTCCCTGCTAGTGGCAAGCGTAACTGTGACTTCAGTTCTGTTATGATGTATATGATTAGATAGGCTACATTATCAGCAGTAAAACTGACTTGGATTTGCTAATCTACAGTGATTGTCTGCAAATTTCAGTTTAAGATACTTTAATATGTCATCTTAAAGCTATTTAAAAGAAATCTCCGGGCATCCATGAAGTTGATAGCTGATTAAGTCACCTCCTGAAACTTCAAAATCTCACAAATGTCAGTTCAAACACGTTATTGTTTCCTACAAACATAATAGCAACAGCAGAACAGTATATTATGTAATAACTATGTATGGTCAACAAAAGCCACCGACAGCAGGATTCACAAGTTTGGATTTGAGTGGAGAAGTGTTATGTAGAACTCTGGGGGTGTCACGTCTGGCAGGAATTGGAGAGCTCTGTGAGGCATTCTTCATTTAGGATTTTGCAATGACACTGTGAGTATGTGCCTCTTTTTTTCCTGGAGTCAAGACCTCAAAGTGTTTTCACAAGACACACCCCTGGTCTAGGATACTCAAGTGTCTTAATTTCTTTGTAAGGTCAAGAACCATACTGCTTCCAGAGCCAATCCAGAATTCAGTCTTTTCAAACCATAATGATTCTATGATTCTATGACTTCCAGTGTTCCTTTAAAAATGTGTCACTAGCAGCTACCATAGGAAGAGGTCAGGGAGATTATTCTCCTTGGAAGGAATGTATGTGCACGCAGATGATTCCTTACCAGGAGAACATGTTCCAGGAGTTCCAGGTATCCCAGGGTACATTCTGTTCCAAAGCGCAAGGCTCTCTCCCGAACTTCTTCACTCACATCTGGGTGATAGGATGCTTGCTGAGAAGGCAAAACAATGTTAGTACCCCAAAACTGCTCCTACAAGAGGAAGTCAACACAGAGAAGAAAGGGAAGAGATTTTTTTGTAACATGCAAATGACATTTAAGCTTGAGGGGCAGCTGTTTCTGTTGTAAAGGTGTAAGCAAACTGTGCTCTAAGAGCAGCAAAGCTCCATTTCCAAGAATGGTGCTGGGAATGCCTTTATAAGCACATCCTCCTGTCTGAGTGTGCACCTTAGTGTCCTTCCTTAGGCATTGACCTCTTTCCGCCAGTTGAGAACAAATAGAGAAACCCTTGAAAAACCATCTGAAAATGCAGGAAGAGTTATGGTTTCATCTAATGAAAATATATTACTTGGAAAACATTTTGGGGCTGGAATGGGCTCTTGGGTTGCAATGCAATGGTTATGCTATTGAGGGTCTTCTTTTTTACTAGTGCCACCCCCCCACACACACCCCGCAAAATGTAGTTTTGCAACCCACAAATGACTGTTTGCATCTTACAGGTTAGAAATATGCTGAAACCATTTTGAAATTATAAGCCTGGACAGCCTATCATCAAGGAATGAAAGCAGAAACGGCCATTTGGTTTAGAGGCCAAACCACTGGGCTGGCCCCAGAAGACTCTGAGACAAACAGAGGCCAACCACCAGCCCAGTGTGTGGGTCAAATGTGGGGGTCTCACTTTTCCTTCTCCACTCATAAGACAATGATAATAGTTTGCTCCTTATCAAAAGCTTTGCCAACGGCAGATGAAAAGTGTTACCGAAGTGTCAAGATATCACGATTCTACATGAGAAAGATGAAAAAGAAACCAACCAACCCACCCATCCACAAGAATCATTTATTTGGTAACACATTGTAAATAAAAGCTTATTAATGGCTTTAGCTTGACATTGAGATTTAACATGGCAATAGGAAGTGCTGGAGCCATCTATTAAAACACAAAGAAGCAGCAGCAGAGTCAGTTCTTCGACTTCTTAAGGATTTTCACTCAGTATAATGTCCAACACTGGACATCAGTCTGACTAATTCAACCATTTCATCTTTAAAAATGAATGAAAGCTGCAGCCTCTTCAAGCTCCGTATTTTCTAAAATCAGCTTCTAGGGAACTTTTTCTTGAACACAAGTGCTGGCTGTTGACAAATGATACTTCCCCCAAACCTTAAAAATTAGCATTTCCTCTCACAGAACAGCTCCTTCCACCCCTGCAGCCGTGTATCTTCCATTGAGATGAGAGATTATGTCACTGCTCACTTATTTTGCTCCCTTCCTGCAAATCTCGACAAGCTAACTAGGAGCCCTTGTCAGCTGGGCCTGGAGCTGGCCTATCGGCTCCCTCTGCCGGGAAGCTCAACATCAGCAGAACACGAAACAGCTCTCGCTAGCCACCTCATCTCTTCACTGTGGCAACAAATAATCAGAAGGGAAACAAGACAGGATTTTCCTCACCTTCAGCATACTTCAAACAAGCTCCTGAAAGTCCTTAAACCCAGAAGAGCTTACTTTTTGTTTTCAAATAGGGTAGGAGGATCCCCCAGTGTTTCATATGAATACATTGTGAGCATCCTAATATGCCCATTCTGCACTTAAACATGCTATTAGAGCAAACATCTGTAGGAGAAGAACATAAACTTCCTTTTGTGTTTTGCATACATAGCCAAGATCGATACTAAAATGTTTTGGGAGCATTTTTAAGGTTCAGTGAGTTTTAAAACAAACTATGTACTTCACAGCAGACTAAAGAGGTGACAAAGTAATTTTAGGAAGGTATTTTTGTAATCCAGAAACATCCTAACAGAAATGTCACAACACCAGTTAGGACTCACAACAGACTTGTTGACTTTTCCAGACTTGCATAGAAAATCTGTTAAAGCATCTCAAACTGAAACAAGTCCAAAGAATCAGAAAACATATTTATTTCCTCACTTTGAGGCTTCTCTTCACTATCAGCCCTCATTTTCTCTTCATGTGCTTTCAAAACAGTATGGTAGCAAGCCCTGCTTGACTCTAGTATAACAACTTCTAGCCCATCAACACTTGACGAATAACTTCTAGAGGTAAAATGTACTGAAACAAAGTCCTGGAGAATTCACATAGTCCAACTTCTGTCTAAAGCTGGGTCAACATTAAATTCAGACCAGACCACTCAGATCCTTGATAATCTCCAAAGATGGACATTTCATATCCTCTTGAGGCCCCTGTCCCAATGCTTAATTATCCCCATAGTGGCATAATTGGAAGTTCCTATGTTTCATTGTTTGACCACTGTGTTTCACTCCCCTGACACGCACCTCAACTAAATAGCCTGGTATTGTTTCCTAGAGCAGGTTTCAGAGGGCTATTGTGAAGTCTCCTCAAAGCCATCTCTTCTCCAGACTGAACAAGCAGTTCTTCTGCATCTCCTCACAGGACCTATGCTCCAATATCACCAGTCTGGGTGGTCTTTGCTGAGATCGCTCCAGTCTAATCCTTGCCTTTCTTTTTTAGGGGAGCCTAAAGCTGGACACAGTATTCTAATGGGTGTTCTCAATCTACTGGCTGTGTAACCATCTAAATCATTACTCACTTCAATTATTTTCTATGCTTCTGACAGACCTTTCGTATCTGTTTCCAAGAGCAGTCATTAAAAACAGTGATATTATGCACAGGTTACTGCAAAGTCATTATTTTATACAAATAGGTAACAAAGACAGAAATTGTTATCTTAGGGCCAGCTCTAACGTTCAGTAAATGTAGTTACAGTCTTTCCACTGACTTTAACAAGAGTTGTCTTGGTTCATTATATGCTGCAGCAATCAACCTCATAGTCTCTTGAAATGGCGTCTACTTATAAGCGTAGAATTAATAATGAGTGCTGTAAATTCATGTATAGCAGAGCAAGCACAGGCATATATAGAACTGCTAAAAAGTCAGATCCCTTATACACTGTGCCTTAGGCAGCTGGCAATGAAATAGAGTTTAAATTTAAATTCCTGACACCAGGGAAGTCTGAGCTACATTCTGTACGATTCTGTCATAGATCATACACATGCACTTCTGTCTTAGCCCGAAGGACATTGAAATCTGATTAACTGTCAGTGCTTACTCTACACATTAGATTAATCATGCTGGAAAACCCTCCAATATTTGTCAAATATTACAGAAAGCAAGTTATAATGCATTGCACAGCTTTTATGGTGTAGTGAGGCTGAAACTGCTGGTTCATACCCCTAGAATTCAATGGAAATGCCATGGACAGGAATCAATTTTTAGGAATTAATGGCATAACATTTTAAAATCTCTGAGCAAAGTTTGTAGCAGCAGGGTTTTCAAAATAAAGTCTCATACAAACTGCATCTTTGAAAGCTTTGTTAAACGACATGGCTATTTTGTCATTTTAGATATTGTACAAAATTACTACACCTGGAGACTTTTACTCCTTCTGGTCCAATAACTGCTCTTTATTTTAGGAAAACTAGATAAGGTAAAACTAGATCTTACTCCTTGTCAGTGTACAGATATAGGTAAATAAAATTATTCCCAGCCATTTTCCTTCTGTAGATTGTTTTCTTTGGGATGGCAATTCCCTGAGAGATCTTGAATTCGTTTCCAGCATCCCAGGCCTCCATTGTTCAGTTTGCAATAAGTTTCATCCTGTTGGCAACTGCAATGCATGAACTCTAAAACTACTACATTAACTAGGAGAAAATGTAGATGTAAGATGAATATTCATAAAGAAATGTTCAAAAAATGCATTGGGCAGTATATTTTGTATGTGTGTGTGTTCATAACACTTTTGGAAACAGAGGATTGTGTTCCTGAGAATTTGCTGCTTGCTTGGAGAGATCAGAGCAAAGATGCGTCTGCACTAGCCACTTCCAAACGATAAGGATGTTTAGGGCACCTCAGCAACTGCATTTGTGCTTGAACATATTTGTCACAATGTTGCACAACTATGAACTGTTCCCAGACTCCCTTAGAGGAGTTTCAGTTAACAGGGCTGAACCTATGAAATACCAAGCTATGGTAGTTCTCATGTGATTTGCACAGGTTTCATTTTCCCATGCAGCTTAGAGCTGCTTTGTTTTGATGACCCTTTGAGTATATGGAGAGAAGCAAAATTTGAAGCATGCAAAGGAGTCAAGAACTACCTGACTAAAAACCCTGTCAGAAAACAAAGTCAAAACAAAAAGTTTCAGGTAATAATTTCAGATAGTTCCCTGCACTTTCATATGAGGACCACTTCAAAAACAAAATTAACTCTTCGATCCACCTGGTCAGCTTCACACAAAAAATTAATCTGGAGCTGATATTGGCAGGTAGGATTTGAACAAATACTGAAAATCAGACGCCTCAGAGAGAGCATCATTATTTTATTGTCATTTTCCAAACATGAAAATGTAAAAGTAAATGAGTATCATTCACAGGCAAAGGCACTTTTGTATTACTACAGAAGACCAAAAGGAATGAGATCTTTATAATCCAATTTTAAACAAAATTTATATCTAGAACTTTTTTGTCATCAGAAGAAAGCCAAATGGATAAATTGCAATTTATAGGCCACATACTTCTCCCTCAGTTTTGCTGGTCAGTTTTTGAAAGTTTTCCAGCTCACTCAAGAGCAGAAAACAGGAGATCAATATTTTTAGTGCAAAGCTGAAACATTTTTGAAAAGTACAGTAGAAATTGAGCAACTAACAGGCTGGATTAGGGGGGAATAGACTACTAAAAATAGACCTGACTGATTCTCTCCGCCATTCCTTTCATTGTTCCTAGAAATACTGAGATCATATTTGTGAGCATAGGATTATTTGTATATTCTACTACTTCCACATACTGTTCACCTTCTAGTTCAACAGGAGACCCAACACTAGGAAATTTCAGGCCAAACTTCCTGTTTTCACAAAAAGAAAACAGTCAATGTTAGTGCTGCTGTTCTTCTTGTGCATAGCACAGAAAATTCTCTGAGATGTTACCCTAAAGTTATCATATCCATCATCTTTCTCATCTGAAAAGTAGAAAATTAATACAAATCTGAACAGAAATTAACATTCAACATATTTAGAGGCATATACAGAAAAAAAACCCCAAAACAGTCTTACGCAAGGAAATGAATCTTTACCTTACAAGCTGTTAGCATGTCAGCTACTGCTTTGCGGCTCAGATTTGCTGTAGCAATCACATCCTCCTGTCTGCATGAGTTCCCAGCTGCAACAGCTTTGGCAGTTGCCATGGTGATTCCTTTCGTCATCCGGATTGATTCTTCAGGTGATGATGTCTTTTCTGGAACCTCACTTGACTGAAACACCTAAAAGTGAAAGCACAAAGAAAGCCTGATATCATTCAAGTCAAAGCAGAACAACCTAAGGAACAGGCAGCAACTGGAAGCAGCCCTGGAACAGCAGGAAATTAGAAACATATTCAGAGTACTTGAGTATCATTCTTGCTTGTCATAAGCCTGGTCCTGTAAGCCTGCTCACCTACAGACAGCACAGAGAAACAATAAGCTGAGGGAAGCATACAAAAAATGGTTAACCCATTCATCTCATCTGCTATTTAACCACCTGGACGACATTTTGTAACAGACAGCTGTTTGAAGCGTTATAGGAGCAAAAGAATTACTATTACTTTAGTTATATTATTTTTTTATTCCAACTACTGCTTAGGTTGGTCTGCTCACATGAGGAGATCCTTCCCTACCAAGCTCTTTGTAGCACAGTACAGAACATGTGCAGGACAGAAAATATCATGAAATTGTTCAAATGTATCCTTAAAAAGTGGTGGTGGAGTGTTGTCTCTTACACTATACTTAGTCTCCCTTAGAAACCTAAAGATATAATTTTGCATGGTGAATTATGTCAAAACAGTTCAAATTATCCAACAGTACACACTACTCTCATGAGTCGTGGGACACATGAACTCTAGTCAGATGTAGCTAATAATAACCTGGGTAACCTTACTTCTGTATTTCCTTTTTCCAAGCTTTAGTCTGCATTTGCTTGCCATTCTTTCATCGTGCAGGGGTAATTCAGAGTGCACAGTTAGTCAGGAGAGGTTTCCTGACTACACAGTGTAACCTAAGCAGGCTAGTGGTTACAGAACGCAAATGTCTGGATCAAAATGAGCCTGACCTATCCTGTCTCCCAGCTCATTAGTTTTTCCCTTTCTCTCACCAGAAATGGAAACAATGTTGAAAGATAAAGTCTAGTTACATATGTAAAGGACATCTCTCAATATTGCTCTTGCGCATTTCCTGGAGTTCCATGTCAAGCCTGATGCATTTTGAGCACATACATCCTCGGTTCCTCTTGACCCCTTCCTAGTACTCCATTTTTCTCCCCATGAAAGAGATGACATCACCACCATCCATTCCTTAGTAACGCTGACAACAAGGAGGAACATGTCAAAGCGATACCAGCCAGACTGAGAAAGTAGATGTGATAATGCACAATCCTTCAAAGACTGATCTGGGCCATTTTTAGATTGGTTATGGGAAGGCCTTCATGAGGATATCTGATGTGCACTACATAGCATACAGAACATTCTTGACCATGTACTGAATCCGGAGTCTTTACCATTGCAGACACTGTATGAATTTCCCAACAACTATATACAGATGTGTTTTAAAAATCAAAATAAACAAATGTTATTTCTTCATTACAATAGCATTGCTCACACAATGAAAAACAGATGTTTTATGGAGAGCACTTGACGAGGAAAAACTGTGCCAGTGCACTTACAATGTAAGGTTTGGTAAACCACATGCTATACAACAAATATTTGCTGCTGAAGCCTGTGTCTCTAGGTTTCTTTTCAAAAAATGAACAGTACATAAAGGAAGGGAAAAAAAAGGCTTTTTCACAAACATGCAGGTATTCATTTATGTCAGTGACCAGTGTACTAGCCAAAAATATATTGGAAGTTAAATATGCATAGCCTTGAGATGCATCGTTAAAAGGAAGGGAAACAATTGTCATGGTTTTAAACATGTCATTTGTAAGAGAATTCCATGCTGCTGTTAATTCCTCCACAGACATTAGAATCACAGACTCTCAAGGGCTGGAATATGAGATAGCAGGCTATGTATCACTGACAGTGTCACTTCATAATAAAGGAAATGGAAAGATACACTGCAAGTGAAATATACCTCTGATGCTGAGGAGACATTACCAAAGCCAGGATCAAAAAAAAAAACCCAAGAAAACAGAACAGCATTCAACTCAGAAAGTATCTGTACTGAAAGCTTAATGTCTAAAGAACAAAGAAGCAGTTGCTTCCAGATTTGTACATGACAGTAGCATCTCAAATCTCAAAGTAGGGACTAGTAATGTCTGAAAGTAGGTAGGCTGAAGTGGCATTATACTAATTCAGAGCTGATTTGTGACAGGTAGAGAGAACCGAATGGCATCCAGGGCTCTGAAAGGCAGTAAAGTGTAGCTTGAGGAGGGCATGCCTGGCAGGATGGTTTGAGTGTAAGAACATACTTCCAAACACTGTCACATATGGCTATTTTGTTCTGTACCGTGAGTTCCTGTTTGATGTACTCAATTGTGGCCTCAAGAGCTCTTGTCCCTCGAGTAGCTTCATCTTCTACTGCTTTAACAGTCTTCAAAAGTGACGTGACATTTGTTACCATGACCTGAAGAGAGAGAGGTGAAGACAAAACTATGAGATTTTTTTCCTCCTGTTTTTCAGCGACGGCAGGGTATGAAGCAAAATATATTAAGCTAGGTAGCATTATTACTTCTGATAGGGCCTAACAGGCTTCATGAACTGTATTTGTTATGGGACCAAATATTAACTCTGCTGTTGGCCAGTTTCTGAAAGCTCTCTGCAAGTTACAGAAATGTAGCACAACTAACTGCAGAGTAATACCATCTTCAGTGGGAGTGTTCTGGCAAAAGTTTTACCAAAAAATGGAAAAGTCACAACGTTTCTAGGACAAGTCTCTTATACAGGTTGATTATGTCTTTTCTCCTGGCACATCGTACACTGCAAGTTGAGAGAGATGTGAATTGAGGTATGGAATATCTTTTTGAAATTTAGCCAGTCCATTCTCTGCCATCACATAAACTCCAGGTACGGAAGCAGCCAAACATCAGCCTCAAGCCCAAATGCAGATATAGAATCAGTGTATCAGCAGGAAGAGCCAAGACACCACTTTTATTGACTAGATGGGTGATTTTCAAGTAATGCATCAACAGTATACTGTTACTGTGTGCTCTGAAATGAAGAGGCCCAGGTTTGGCAGGCAAGTAATAGACGTGAATGTGAAAAAAAGCTTCCAGCCAAGTAAGAAGCTACTATGATATTCTCACAATATGAAAGCAGAAGCAATACTGCCTAAATCTCCATATCTCAAAATATTTTGTAGACATGAAGCACAATATCTTTGTGAAGCAAACATCGTAATACATCTCAGGTGCAGGGAAAAGACAGCACAAAGATATCACAGGTATGGTGGAATCTCTGTGTGTTTTGAGCTTTGACACCTACGTACTTTGAGGCGAGAGAGGTCAGAAAAGCACAATATCCTACCACAGAGTTTCGGAAGGTTTTTTTTTACCCCTTCCCTCTTGCCCTCAAGCTGTAAGGTCTAAAGGAGGCTGCACACGTATTCTAAGCATATGTCTTTGTTGAGAATGTAGTATTTTGGCATCATTTTATATTGAGTAAATGTTAGTTTATAACATTATTAAAGTAGAACCTGCCCTCAGGCATGGGCTTGCAAAAGAAACAAGTTTCTCTTCAGAAAGACTACAGTTATTTCATGAAAGCCACAAAACACATCTGACAGCCTATAAAAACTTCTAGCTTCATGGAAACTCAATATAGTCTTCTATATTGATAATGATAATGATGCAAAGAAAGAGATGAGATTTCAGGCAATCAGAAACTGCTGAAATAAAAGCTTCACATATCTATCAAGTGTGACTGTAGAGATACCCTGAAGTACAATGTAAGAATAAAGTTATACCTTGGCAGCACCTTTCAACTGGTACATGGATGGATCATCTGCTGGTTTGCTGGCAGCTCCTTTGGTTGCACCAATGAGATCAGAAAGTGCCTTTGCAACATCCTTGATAGCATTGATCAGGACAACCTATAGCAATGAGAAACAGCTGTAAGCCTCAAGCAAGAAATGGTAGCCTGGGTAAGGGTGTGACACCTAGAACACAGTAAAGGAGGAAAAAAAAAAGTACTACTGGTACACAAACAGTACCACCCTCTCTCTATTCCAGTAAAACGTCATATTTTGGAAAAGGAGAAGCTCTGTTGATGGCTACAGTATTCCATACAACTGTTCATAATCTATGAAAGCAAGTGTTTCCTGGGAAGAAACTGAAATACTGATTGCAGGTAGGATTTCATTCCTCTGAGCTTCCTTATGAGGAGGTTTACTTTCCTCCACGTTCTTCACCCTTTTGGTATAAGTGGAATGAGAGCAAGAAAATAAACTCACTATAAGCTTATAGCTTAATGCAACACTTATGTATCAATTCTGAAATCACTTACTGAAAGATCAAATGTACTTGCTATGGCTAACTGACACAGGGAGAGGTTCTCTCAGGGAAAAGGAAGGTGAACTTCTGTAAGAGGCTATACAGAACTAAATGCTGAACACTTGGTTGGCTGTGATGTTAAGGAAAGTAAAAATCTACAGAGAATGTCTCCTAAACGTAAGCTCAAAGATGTGAGTCCTAGACAAAATACATATACCACATCAGGCCTGTAATTAGAGTATTATTGGGATAGCTCCCTTCTCCAAATCCTTCTCCTTCTCCCTGCCCCTTCACCTAATATAAAAATCAGATGTTTTAAGTATGTTGCTGGAACTCAGAAGAGTTCATTTTAAGGAAAATGTTGAAAGATGCATGAAAAATGAGGAAGCTCAAGGAAAAGAAAAAAGTGTGGAACAATCACTTAACAATAACTGCATTTCTGTAGCATTATATATAAGAAAATAGCCTCATTCCTTTGTGTTTGTACCTCATTGTAATTGAAGCCTTTGCTTTTCCTGAAAAGTTTATTTTGGGAGCTCAGAAGCTCTTTGACCATGGAAATAAGAAAAGAACCTGTGACACAGGACAGACCAATGAGGTTCTCTGTTGTTCAGCTGCCTATATTGTGTGGCACTGTAACATACATTGCTACTGTGGAGAAAGGTTGTGAGAGTATCGTGTGATGAAGCTATCAGAAGTGCTCTGTTTAGGACATAGGATGCACCTATAATTTCAAAGTGGCAATATAAAACTGCTCCAGAGAAAAAAAGAGAAAATAAGTGCTTCTAGCAGTATTTTCCTGGAGAGGAACAACTTGGAAGCTTAGTCCCTCATACAGTTCCAGGATCACAGAAGACACATGACTTTCAGAGCATTATGCAAATGAGCAGGCTTTCTTAAACTAATATGGTAGCACCACAAGCACATCTGTAATATGCTTACCAAACTTCATTTCACCAAGATCCAAACTGAAGAAATATATCTAGAGAACGGCAAAACCTTGTTAGCCTATACAAGTAACACATAGTGCACAGCCCAGCTGTAAGCTAGGTAAGTACCTTTCAGATCATACCAGCTCTTTAGATGAGTTAGGGAATTTCAACCACAACTTAGCAAAACCAAGACAAATTCTTTGCCAAAAGCACCCCAGCTGGAATGTGCCCATGAAATGAAAGCAAAAGTGTCACACAAAGGCCAGTCTAGTTCCACGCTATGCTTTAACCTCTTGACTGTATTCTAAGAAAAAGAGTGATGTCTGAGTAAACGCAGAAAAGTCCCAGAAGAGATGAACCTATTTTGTTGCTTAAAAGCATAAGTCCCACATGATCTTATCAATTGAAAACTGTCTCTGGTCTCTTTAAGAGTATCAGAAAAATATTAAAATGTCTCACCTGTGTTTCAGGATCATCAGATCCCAAGCTAGCCGCTCCCAGTTTTACTACCTCAGCAAGCTGAGTGATGGTGTTAGCTGATGACTGAGCTGCTTGGGCCAGTTTGTCCTGACTCGAGGCAGCACCAGAAACCAACAATTTTGTATCTTCGACTAGAGCTTTTGCTGTTTTCAGGATATTTTCCCTGTAGCCAAAAAAAAGAGGAAGCAGGGAAGGAAATGGAAAAAGAGAAGAGGAAAAAAATGTGCTTCTCAACATTATGGTGACTAATAGCTACATAACAGAGCTGATGTAAGTCATCATGCCCATGTCCACTCATGATAATGTACCATAGTCTAGGTTGCAGGTGGGGAAAAAAAAACCAAACAAATGTGACAGTAGCATTATATTTTGGGCTAGAGTCAAGGCAATTTATGAAAATGACCTCATTTTGAAAAGAAGTGAGGTAGGCAAGCAGCAGAAGATAGCATTGCATTTTAACACTAAAACAAAATCTGGCCATGCTGAGAGGAAAGTAACAGCTGTCAAACCTCATTTTAATCAGCATATTGTGAGGAAACTGGAATAATTATTTGAGAGGGAGGCAGTAGCAAGAATGGTAAAGGAACAGAAAATGTGACCCAGTCAGGGTTCCCCACTCCCTGCTTCACATTTTCACAGGTCAGGACAACAAATCCTGACATTCGGGCACAAGAAGAAACCATTTTGAGTATGCACTTCACAAAAAAATTGAAGTTAACTGAGAACTAGATTCGTATTCATGCAAAATGTCTGCCTGGAAATTTGTGACACCAGTGTCAAAATCCCTGACTTTCAGTCTGCAGAATGGCAGCAACTTACACACCATTACATCTTTCTCCTTTCTGGAAAAACTGGCAAAGTGGAAAAGAAATGCTGGCCATGCAATTGTCACATAGGCCAGCTAGGCCATTAAGCAGCAAAACTTAGGTTTTATGGCAAAAGAAGTAATAGAGTCTGCAAATCTCTTAACATGATGGAAAATGCTGTGGCATTATTTTGTTGCAGGTGGTACTTGAAGCTTATCTCTGTCAAAAGGGAAACGTGTGGCACCATCACTACCGTCCACTAAACATAAGCATGATGTAGCAAGGCAAACAGCCAGACAGTCAAGAACAGCTGTTGGGAAAAAGCTTTTTGACGTCAGGGGCAGCTAATTTTTGCTACTGGAATAACAACACATGGCAGTCTATGCAATGAGAAGTTCTGAATAAAAACACAGAAAAGCCAAAATAATGCTACAGTTGTGGTCTTCTGTTGGAAGAGCTCTTGGAAGACACTGTCCAAACTCTTTTCTCACAGTTACAATCAAAGCAATATTTTCCATTCTCTATCAATATCTCAATTTTCTCATGTGCCCATTCCTCTGTTCCCCTGTGCACACACTCTTGCATCTTTTTCAGTTACACTGACCTGTGGTCTGCAAACGATTCGTTGTTCTCAGCATTAAGGGTTCCAGCAGTAGCAAACATGATAGTGGTGTCTAGATCTGCAATTATCCCAGACACAGCACTAGCCGCAGTGATACAGGCTTGTGTGCCTTTGTTTCCTGCTTGAAGGGCAGATAAAACTAAGGACACCTGGAAACAACATAAAGCAACAAGGCAGTCATCCCAAGAGAGCCTCATTATGGGACATTGAGTTAGATAAGCTCTTCAACATGACTGGAATCATCAATAGAAATTCATTCCGCAGTGTCATCCCCCTTTCTTCCCCTTTCCTTTGTTTGCTCTCTTTGGGCACTGATCATTGTGATAACTAAAGATAGTCTCAAATTAAAGGGGATTTGAGCTAGCAAGTTCACTTTTCAGGCAGAATGAATTGATCTGTTCATCATACGATGAAGCACATCAGTTAAAACTTCTTTGAAATACAGTCAGAGATAATATAGCAAACTTCTGCCAGCATAAACATCACAGACAATAGCTACTGTTTCATCCCTAACACACACAAATAATCATTGGCCTCAAGCACCCCAGCAGCCATCCACAGTATGCTGATATAAACTCTTCACATCAGAGAAACAGAATGCTGAACCCACCTACTAAACACTGTTATATTTACAGAAAATTATAGAAAGACAATATATGGCTTTATATCTAGCACTGTTTTTGAGCACCTAAAAAACCTAAAAATCTCCATTTCATCTAATTAGCATTATACTTACAAAGCTCCACAGCTGGGATGCTGTTCTGATGCCATACTATGGTATTAAACTTTGCTTTTTGCAAGGAGGGATCCACATCTGGGGATATATATACCGACTTCTAATAGTACAGCTAGATCTTCCTGAGGTTCTGTTCAGACACACTGTCCTCAAATAGGTTGTCACTGTGATTACTCTCCTGATCAGCTTGAACTCTTCTTGTAAGAAACTGTCTATGCCTGCCTTAATCTGGAATTGCTGATATTCCTAGGGGATGACAAGTTGGAAAATCTGCACACTAACAGGCTGAACAAGTGATGTTTGGTGACACCTAATAGTAACCAATATCTGACTCTCAATGTTCCTGCCCAACAAAAGGTAGGGAGGCTGTCAAAAAGGTTCAAAAAAGCTGACCTACCCAGGCCATCTATTTGAAGTGGATGTTTCCAAAGATTAAGAAACCTCAGACAGTTTGAAGATGTGGTTCTAAGTGCATTAGCTTTGCCCAGTCTTAACAGGTGAGGAGATTGCTACATGACATCACTTGTTAATCAGCTCCATCTCATTAACTGTAACCATTCATGTGGACTTTGTATTTCCAGGAGTGTCTCATAAGACACAAGTGCTATCTTGGCTGAAGGGATTAGTTTTGGACCAGTCTCTCTACAGTATGAGGCCAAAGTTATACTATGAGACATGAGCAAGGGTTAATCATAGGCTTGTCTAGCGCAACAACTGCAGTGAACACTTGAAAGAAAAGAAAGAATTTTGTGTAATTCAGCTAATATCGTACTATAATGGGAAATTTAAAAAAGCATTTTCATAAACCCAAACAATTTGACTGATTTGCTCCCTGGGGAAACTCAGTAGACAAACATGATGGAGCAATACAGATGTCTTACCTTTTCTGTGACAGCCCGAGCACATTCTATCAATTCCCTTTTGGTGTAGCTGTCTGTAGGGCAAATTTGGAGAGCTCCAGCTTTTTGCACAAGAAAGATACAACCATGGCCAAGTTCTTGGACCCGAGTCCTGATCTGGAACCCTATCTAGATGGTAAAGGAGGTATAGGGAAAAAGGAAGTGAGGGCAAAGTTATGAATGCCATGCCAGTGCATTATGTCAACACAAATGGAAATGCATTCACCCTGGTGCCTATCTCTATATTCTCTGCAGAGACCAGAAAAAAAAAGACAGCTGTAATACCATCTACTCATGTAGCACAATCCAATAAAAGGCTTACTGATGAAATGGGAGCACTAGGGAATCAAACACTGGGAAAGTGAGCATAAGGCATGTACCCAAGTCAAGTGTATGTAATTCAAACACACACAACTTCACCACATTCCAGGAAAACTGCTTTAGCTCCTAGAAGTGTACCATCAGCATGAGATGTTTTCAAGATATGTATGATGGGCAAAAAGTGCACATATACTCCACTCTGATGACACTGGGTCAAAAAGTAGACAACACAAGTTTGGTTTTGAATCCCACAGAGTCTTGACTGTCTACGTACATACAGAGCATTGAAACGTGGAAAATCCTGTTCTCACCACTCTGATTTATTAATTATCCTACAGCATAGGCTGTATCATCCCTGTTTAGCAACATATGATAGTTTTAGTGTGTGCTTAGGAATATAGGTATGTACTGGGATTAATAAGTAAGCAGGAATCACAGCCATTAGTATCACAAATGGAATTATTTCAACTTCAGGCAGAAAGCAATGGGCAGAAGTGGTAATTCAATTTAACAATACCAAGCCGAATGCAAGCTGTTGCTTTTCATGTAGTTATCGAGCACAAAACACTCAAGTAGTCTATCAGTGGTAGAATGTAATTACAGAGTCAAAAGCTCTTTGAAAGCCTTTGATCTACATAACCTGATACATCTGGTGATGGTGAGATATGCCCTTTCCCCATCCCGACAAAGTTTGTCTATACTCCATAACCAGAGGCACGCAATGAGAAGATGACAGAAGTGAAAGGATTTCTGTAATTGTGCTACAAGAATATTCAGCAACTACTGTAAAAGGTTAATGCAACTGAGGTGAATTGCCCATGTTCCTTTGTTAGCACAAGGTGTGCAAGACTTGTGTGGGGAACCCGCTTCTCCTGCATTGTATTCTGATTGTGAGGTACAAAAGACATTCTGTCAGCAGAAGATACTTGTGCTTCTACTGGTTGCCTGCATCTCACTTTCAGACAGGACGTTGTACTTGCTTACAGGCAAGCTAAAAAAGCATATATATATATTTAATTCATCAAAACATATGAGAGCATAGGAAAGCTGTAATAATTAAGAGTTTTCTTTGCATCTGCAAGTTGTCTGTAAGCAAAAGCTCCAGGTAATTCAGGAGGTTCTGTTCCAGTGTATGCAATTGCCCACTATTATTGCAAGCTGTCTCTTTCTACAGCTGGACTGTGGTTTTAACTAAAGATTTCTGTTCTTTGATGAGGTAGCATTAAATCCACACTTATGAAGTAAAACGTTATGTCTTTTACACAGTTCCTAAGTGGTGTTAAAAATCTGCCAATTCATAGCACTCCAAGGAGAAAACTTGCTCTGTACACAATCTGCGTGTATTTAGAGCAGTGGGAGGGCTGAAGAGAAACAGAAATGAAGACGGTTTGAAGATCTCAAGGTTCCCAGGAAACATTCTGTCATAAATCCTAATTTACACACCTACACACATGAGCAGTGCTAAAACTGAGGTGAGTTATCAATAACACATGTATTCTCCATAGTACTATATGTAGCTCTGCCTCAACCTGTGGAGGCACACTGAAGAGAGAGCATATTTGGAGGCGGGAAAGGTCGATACCAAAGACCAAAATAGATATCTGTCCACAAACAGTAAGATGGAAACAGTACTTACAGAACATACATGTAAATAACTGTTGATATTCTAAGATTTCATGGCATTTTGAAAAGACACACAAGTTCCCTACACTCATTGGTTCCTCTGTATCCAAATTCATTAGAGTTTTTGCCTGGTTCCATTTAGTTTGTGTCTTAAAGTCTGTTTTCAGCAAAAATGTAAGTAGATGGTAAAAGAGACAGATCTGTAGGCCTACAGTGTTGACTTGGTTCATGTCATGGTATGAATCAAGCAATAGTAGGCAAAATGAAGCTCTTCCAGGAACAGAAGCACTGCCCTGTCCCACATTTCAAGAGTCAGTGGGACATAGGCAGAGCTTCTGTTTGCCATCAGACAGAGCACACACAGCATAGACAGTGCTTGTGTACAAAAGCAGCTAATGAAGCTAAGGCAGTGGAAACTGCATTTGCTTTAGAATCATTGCAAAGACATCTGACAGAAAACACACTGCCCAGCGGCTTGAAAACTGTTATCAGGGGGATCATGAAAGGGCCAAATTGCATTTGGCAACAGCTGCAAGCATGTCGCTCACAGCTGAGCGTGTGAATACTCCTTCCTGCTTTGCTCTGTATTTATTCTACACTCTGCAGTAAAAGAATACCCATGTTGACACCACCGTGCACAGAGGATAAAGAGGTCTAAAAACTGCAGACCTCCTCTGGTTCTGCTGTAGCTGCAGCCATTCGGCCCTGGAGAGCCAAATGCCCATAGTCATTGGTCATTTGTGATGCAAGTCCTCCCAACTCTTCCGGGTTAGTAACCGACTTAGTCATCTGAAAAAAGAACACAGGCAAGAGAAAAAGAAAAATGACAGGCATGAGAATAATTTGTTAATACACTCCAGCTTCAAGGCACACTCATTTGTTTGGCCACACTGATGAAATGGGTAAACTGCTTGCCATGTAAGGGACCTGTCTTCCAGCAACAATTTCGTGAGGAAACCCAAGCAAACATGCTTTAGTAGAGTCACAGTAACCAGGCACCCACAGAGCATAGGGGAGTAATCAAAGAGCAGCAGTTAGAGCTGGTAATTCACTCTTTGACACAGCAAGGCAATGGGCCAGGTACACAGATGGTTGGACTGGGTGAGGAAGTGTGTTTTGTGTGTCCCAGCCACCTTAATTTGGCAAAGGTGAACTAGCCTACATCAGCCTCAACTGACATGACATGGGAACAGAAAAATGGGAAAAATCTGGGGAAAAACCTAAGACATGGGAAGAGGATGAAGAAGAAATAGGTAGGATTACACAGATTGCCTTGGTAGAACATCAGTATAAGAAATCAAGTCTCTCTTTAGAAAAAGCCTACCTTTTATTAGAGATATTTCTTTTGCCTCCAATCTATTTAGTAAAAGCTAAATAACTCCATCCTTGTGGTAAAACTAGTTTTGAACAAATTCATACTGTTTACCAATAAGCTGCAATATCATAGAATCACTGATCTGTCTTAGCTGCAATGGCAACGGATTTTGTAAAAATCTCTGTCTGTAGCACACAAAAAGCATCCCTTTGCCTTTTATAAAAACAAACAATTGAAGTACTCTTCAGAAGTCAAAGACGACATGATAAGCATTCCTGTGAAACATGAGTTAAGAAAACCTTGACAAGTGTCTTTTTTTCTTTTGTTAAACCTACATAAATCATAGAAATGCAAGAAAAGAACAATTGACATGTTGATCTGCACTCATTCATATTACAGGGATCTGAAAATATTGATGTTATTTCACAGGCTACATGAAACAGTAAGTGTGAAAAGGTAACAGGAAGTTGTCAATAAATAAGGTGGTATTTCAGTGACAATTAAACAGGCTGATGAAAAAGTGTGTGTGCAATTCTCACAGAAAATGAGCCAAACAAGTTTATGTACAAAAAACCCACAACACAACCCCACACTCCTCCTGCAGAGGGCTGCCCCTATGATCACATCTCTAAGATCCAAGAGTTAAAGACAAAAATCATTGCCTCCTTTGCTCGATTACCCCTAAAGAGATAAAGTAATTGAAAATTAGCATTATAAAGTGTTTCACAACACTTCACAAATCATTCTGCCGTTCCTTATATACACAGAAGAGTTTGTACTTGTTTCTAACCAGATATCTTACCATTTCCTGTGCTGTTACAGCAATAGCTTTAGAATATTTCACCACAGTGGTCTGATAATCAACAAATGTTCCCTTGGGATCTGGAGGAGTACCTTCATCCAGCTGGAAGAAAGAGGGAAAAACACAACGGAAAGTATAAGGTTGTAGCCAATAGTGTACTTCACTTGTGATAATGAAATTCTACTATCTGTTCATTTTTAAAATCTCCTCTCTCTTATCTGCAAGTGAAGACAGTGCACCAAGATGCACTGAAAAGCTTAGAAATGACATTAGCCCATGTTGTGAGCATGACAGATACAGAGAATTTACAGTGCCAAGTTTCTGAGTGCAAAGTCAGCTGCTGAGGCAAAGTCAAAGCACCTGTAGTTCTCAGCTAACATAGAAAGGAATGCACAACAGTTACAAAACAAAACGTTCCTGCAAGAAGATAAGATCCCTTCACATGGCAGAGGCTTCAGTCCTGCATATCTTGAAATATGAAAAGCCAATTATTTGTACAAGTATACATTTTCAGTAGACTTCTTGACAAAGCGTGGCAGAGCACTTCCAGCTTTGACATCTTCCTCTCTGACAGCAGTTTGCCTCAAGGTTGGATTGCTGATCATTTAGGAAGGTAACATGAAAGATAAATATGATAAAGCAATAAAAATAAAATGCCAGTTGACCTAGATGGCAGGTGAAGACCAGCACATTACCAAATAAAACTACTTTGAAACAATTCTAGTGACAGGTACTGCGTAGGTTGTTAATGTGAGCACCACCCCCCACATGGGATTGACTTCATGATCTGCAAAATCAATGATTCTTGACATTCCCTGTCACAGTGTGTCAGTTGCCAACTGAAGTGCTGAAGTGAATTGGCAGCACGTGAACCCCTCTGCAACATGCATCGGCTTTCAAGTGCAAAACAGAAAGGGGGTTTGGATTTCCATGCTCACCTTGCTCATGGCCTCTGCTATCGAGTCTACCATACCTCCAACCATGCCTACTTCACTTGCAGCTTCATTTAAGGTAACCATGATGTCATCCACAGCCTCTTTCATCAGCTGAGCAGCCTCAGTGATTGCATCATGGGTATGGGATGCCTGGAAGACAGAAAATGAGAAAACAGAGATTAAGAGAGAGAATTCTGTGCATAAACCAATGTGAGAAGTAGAAGTGTAATCAATGAAGACAATACAGTATGAGCTCTGAAAATCTTCTTTCAAGCGAAAGATGAGAAACTCTATCTTGGACACTCAAGAAATACAAGAGTAAAAATAAAAAAGAAACTCTCAGAACCTAGAACAATATAAAAAACCTCAAACCAAACCACATGACAGAAAGGAAGGTGTGCTGCCAGTGTCACTGCAAGCAACGTGTGGGAGCTGTGCCAGAGAAAAAGCCGTCACGTCATGGCTGCCCAGCGACACATGGGCAAGCAGTGCCACAGGGCAATGCATGTTGCAAGGTGGCACAGCTCTGTGAGGCCGAGACACATTGCCTGAGGAGAAAAGTGTCCCACAAAACCATCTTTACATGAAGGCACACACACACATGAGGAGAAAAGTGTCACGTGGCGTTGCCTCTGTGTAAAGGCACATGAAGTGCACCAGAGACATAAAGCGTCGAGTCAATTGGCTTTATACAAAGGCAGCGAAGAGTGGCTGTACATGTTACATGGCCTCAGCTCTATATAAAGGTGTGCTTTGTGTACCTGAGAAGAAATGTGTTGTGTGAAACCACCTTGATTTCACATACTGACCCACACTGACACAAAAGGCTACAGCGGAATCCCTCAATGAAGCGGCCTGTGACAGTGTGCCATGGAGGAAAGTGTGGGATGCACTATGCACAATTGGAGGAGCTGCTCTACAGGCAACGTACCCCAGAGTGGGCCATGACACAGGCACGTGCATGGTCAGGGGGGTTCCCTGAATGGTACAGGCATAGTCTGTCACTTTTTGGCAGCAGGATGGGGCATAGCTGGCCATCTACAGGGCCATGGCATGAGATGCCAGTGATGCGGCTCCACGTGCTGTAGGGTAGACTGTGGGATGGTGCACACTTCCATGTGGAGCTCTGAAGCACAGCAGAAATGAGAGTCCATTCTTCCTTTGAGGTGGTGTTTCCCCACTGGCATTTGGGCCAGTGTCCCCTGACCCCCTGGGCCACATCGCAGACAGGCTCTTGTCTTTTAACTGGTTGCTTCCTGTAGGAGCATACAGAGTCACCAACAGATCCTGACTTGTGTCCTCTGCAAGCATGTTGGAATCCTGCCTTCAACAAGTGTTTCTGCTCTCCAGTGAGAGATGTCAGGAGAGCTATCCATATCATTTTCACTGCAAACACTCCCCTGTGCCATGCAGTAGCCAGGTGCTGTTTTTTCTGCCTCATTTGCCCTTTCCCACCCACTCCCTTAGTTACACATGACAGCTGTACCTTGGGGTTTCCTCCCCCTTCTTTGGCCGCATACAGCATCTGTAAGGCAGATTCTGCAAGTGTCTTGCTCTGGTCCAACACAGTCATTTGCTGCTGATGATCTAGTGTTTTGGATGCCACACCAACTGCAGCTAAAACCAAGGGTTCGAAGTAACTTGCCAGTTGTGTTACCTATGAAAGCCAAAACAACCACAGAAAGCCATTAACTCTATTTCTCAGGTGTAACTGAGAGGAATCATACTGTCAGATGACCATCAGGGAGTCACACACTCAGGCTACTTAGGACTGTCTATGACAAATGTCTCCTGTTGCAGATGGATGACAGATAACAAACAGGACTGCGCTGCATGTTCCCCTCAGAGACTGCTTGTATTTGGAATCTTCAGTCCCTACCCTCTCAAGCTTTCTTCATCAGATTCCAGTGCACACCTGGACAGTTCACTGCTGTGTAAGACATGTGAGGGGGCATAAATGGTAACATTACCTCTGGACACAACTCATAACCCCTGATGCATGAACACGTCCCTGTGACAGCCACAGGGGCCCAATCCTGCAGTGTTTCTGGCTGCTAAAAAGGAGAGTAGTGGTTAAGTGCTAGTCTGGTGTGGGCCAACAGGAAAAGGCATGCTACACAGAGCACATACCAAGCACTCTGTGCTTTTCCCTCAGTTAATTACTTGAGCTCAATACAGTGGTTGGAACATCTGAAGACAGTTCTGCTAGCAGTTTCTGTATTGGATTATAGAAATAAGTGGAGTCAGTCTCTCCATTTTCTTCAGTTCCTGATCTGACTTACACTTGTTCTGAGGAAGCATCTGCTTTTGCCCATATTTGTATTCTAAGAAAATAATTTAATATTTTTAGACAGATGAATATTTCTACAGTTCACTTGTCACCTGATACACCTACAAAATCACAACAGTACTTGCTTCCTGTCAGAAAGCCATGAGACTTTGCTTTTATAGTTTATACTGGATGCAAAAACTCTCTACTCCTTTGAGCCAATTCCTCACAAGTTCAAGTATATGTACATTTGCAGGGGCTATAAGCAGCTTTTGAAGGTTGGCACAGAGGAAAAGATAGCAGTACTTCATGTGCAGGAAAAGATATTGAACGGTTTACTCCATCTAAATGAGTATGTGGATCGTTAAGAGTCAATAAAATTTCAAGACTTAGTCAGACTTCTTTATTGTGTTTCTCAGAGGACTATAGAAAAAAAGAAAGGAAAAGACTCAATAATGGGAATGATTTCACAAACGGAACATCTTTTAAATATGTCCAAGTAAACAGCAGGAAATGTTTCTTCTGCATTCATCAAGAACAACAGGCTCAAGCAAAGTGTTGTTAACTTTGGTCAACGTTTACAAGCAGGGCAAGGAATGTGACTCCCTACCCACCCATCTTAGCAATCCTGATTTGCTGTGCACCACTACGGGCTAAGTAAACTGAAACAACTGCAAATGCTTAAGACATTATGAAATATTTGATGGTTATCCAAAGCTAAACAGAGTTACTTGGGTACAACTCTGGAAGAGCTCTCATACTATCTGATTCCTTTCCAGTATTAAATGCACTAACACCGAAAATGTGTATAAACTTTTCTCTCAAGAATACATTGTAGGATGAGGAATTACTATCTGACACACTACTAAGATCTTGTAATAACCACAGTAAATAGTGCATCCTCCTGGTACATGCATTATAATCTTTCATTTTTGGATAGAGATCTCATAAGCATAAGGTTTACCCCACTTACACTCCATGTAACAGAGGGACACATTTACACAGAACAGAATACAAGATTGTTATAAGCCTCCCTGGCCTGGTTTTGGTTGGGACAAAGTTAATTTCCTTCCTAGTAGCTGGCACATGGCTATATTTTGCATTTGTACTGGAAACAGGCATTTGTTGGTTACTGCTGAGCAGTGTATACACAGCATCAAAGCCTTTTCTGCTCCTTACTTTGTCCTACCAGTGACTAGACTGGGGGTGCATGAGAAGCTGGGAGGGAGCATGGCCAAGACAGCTTGGTATATAGACAGAGGGGAGTTGGCAGGGAGGGGCAGATCACTGCTTGCGTACTGGTCAGTGGGTGGTGAGCACATGTCTTGGGCATCAATTGCCTTTTGAGGGTTTTAGTTCTCACTTTCGTTATAGTCATTATTCATATATTCATTATAGTAATTATTACATATTTCATTGTTATTATTACTGTTAATATTCTACTAAGATAAAATACAACACATTTTTCTTATGTCAATCCATGAGTTTTAATTTATTTTTCCTGATTGGCTGAATGACAGAGCCCAGAGAGTGGTGATCAGTGGCACAGAATCGAGTTGGAGGCCTGTGGCCAGTGGAGTTCCACCTGGATGACGGGACAGAGCGTACCCTCAGCAAGTTCCCTGATGACACCAAACTGGGAGGATTGGCTGATTCACCAGAAGGCTGTGCTGCCATTCAATGGGATCTCAACCGGCTTGTGAGTTGCGCACAGAGGAACCTCATGAGGTTCAACAAGGACAAGTACAGAGTCCTGCATCTTGGAAGGAACAACCCTATGCACCAGTACAGGCTGAGGGTCGAACTGCTGAAGAGCAGCTCTGCAGAGAGAGACCTGGGAGTCCTGATTGATTATAAGCTAAACATGAGCCAGCAATGTGCCCTTGTGGCCAAGAAGGCCAATAGCATCCTGGGATGCATCAAGAGTGTGGCCAGCAGGTCAGGGGAGGTTCTTGTCCTGCTCTACTCTGCCCTGGTGAGGCCTCATCTGGACTACTGTGTCCAGTTGTGGGCTCCTCAGCTCAAGAGAAACAGGGAACTTCTGGAGAGGGTCCAGCGTAGGGCCACCAAGATGATCAGGGGACTGGAACATCTTTCATATGAGGAAAGGCTGCAGGAACTGGGGCTGTTTGGTCTGGAGGAGACTGAGGGGAGATCTTATTAACATTTACAAATATCTAAATGGTGTCAGGAGGTTGGGGCATCCCTTTTTTCTCTTGTATCTAGCAACAGGACAAGGGTTAATGGGATGAAGCTGCAACACAAAAACTTCCATTTAAACATAAGAAGAAATTATTTTACTGTGAGGGTGACAGAGCAGTGCATAGGGTGCCCAGAGGGGTTGTGGAGTCTCCTTCCTTGGAGGTCTTCAAGACCCGCCTGAACACGTTCCTATGTGACCTGATCTAGGTAAACCTGCTTCTGCAGGGGGGTTGGACTGGATGATCTCTAAAGGTCCCTTCCAGCCCTACCATTCTATGATTGTATGATTCTTCTCCCCATCCCACAGTAGTGGGACAGTGGAGGATGTGGGAGGATGTGTAGGTGGGAGCTAGTGGCTGTATGGTGCTTAGTTGCTGGCTCAGACTGAAGCATAACAGTCCCCAATCCCTAAAAAATATACATTAGAGGCTGAAACTCAGGGCAGTTAAATTTTTTTTTCCTGATAAAGCTAATGCTTTCTCTCTAATCAATGAAGACAGAACACCTCATTCAGAAGGTAGGAAGCAGGCACATCAGATTCCTTTGAAACCAACAGTCTAAACCTCCCTCTCCTTAGACTACAGAAATTGCTTCAAGAGATAGGCCTCCACCAGCCAGAGGTAATTTCTGAGAATATCCAACACTTCCCTCCTCGCTGCATCATGAGTTGACCAAGAAATGATGCAGGGTGCTTTGTGCAAGGCCTTCAGATCAGGGTAGGATCTGACAACCTCTGCCAAATTTCTCCATTGAGCCAAACCCTACTATATATGCATACAGAAACTGTAACTCCTGGACCTGCCAAATGAGCCTGGAGTGTGATGGGCTCCAGGTTCTGTGGTCACTTTTGATACAGCACAAGAGTCAGAAGACCCTGCACATATGTAGGAGAGCTGCTGGCGGCAACAGGCAGAGGTAGAGAGAGTTGTCATGTTGTGCTCTGCTCTTTCATTTTTGCTTTTCCCGCTCCTCTCCTCATTTGTTCTTTCTATTCGAACCTGCCCCTGAATGAAAAGATCTTTCCTATGTCCCAAAACATAAACTGGTTTATTTGGTCTCAGCCTCAAGTATTTTGGAATACCAGATCTTTCCTCCTCCCACATGCTTTCTTCTGCTCTTTCGTATGAAGTTAAAAAGCTACTAAATCATAGTGTCCTCTAATGTTCATTTATCTGAGATTTCAAATACTGCTGTAACGGTAGGACAGTACCTTGTGCCCAAGCTGAGCTGCCTCTCCCCGAGCTGCAGTAGCTATGGGATCAATGAGGTGGCCAATTTCCTGGACGACTGAAGTCAGCTGCTCCTGGAGAGCCTAATCAAAAGAAAATCTGTCAGCTAGTACCACAGCTGTTCTTTTATCAAATTGAACCATTCCAAAACAATCACTCTCAGACCAACTGACAGAAGGCTGTCCAAATGCCCCACTGCAGTAGGAAGCAGAAATCCATGCTGTCATCTTCCTTTATGTACTTGCTTGTTTCTTCTCCTTTATCCTGTTTCAGTGGTAAGAACCCTGAGAAAGGCCTGCTCTCTAGATTTATATGGCAAGTCTAAGGAGAGCCAGGGGAAGATGGCTCCCTCCTACTCCAGCTGATAGTAGCAAATTTGAAAGTAGGTGCCTTTTCTCATAGCAATGTGGCAATTCATCTCCCCACAACTACCCTTGCCTTGCCAAAGATCTGATATCACTTCATCAATCACAGAAACCAGCAGGAGCTCTGATTTAAACATGAAGAAACATTCTTCAAAGCATGTTCAATCCAGCACAAGAGCAAAAAGCTCTGCTGCAGACTTTGGACCTAGCAGGAGAAATTCACTGATAAGGAAAGACATGATATATCCGATACCTCCGAAGTGAGGACTGACCTCCTGAATACCATCTGTGGGACAGGAGCTTGACAAAACCCTATGACTGGGCTAGTTGAGACATAAATATTGGCTTTTAATTCAGAGACACATAGTACCTTGGCAGCCACCATGATTTAACTCACTTTCATGAAAGGCTAGAGAAAATAATACTACTTTTGCACTTTGTTGCATTCCTGAACTGCTTTATAACTAAGTGCCATTTTCAGTATATTGCAGTTGGACATGTTGTCTAAGATTACTTCATTTACATAGAAAATAATTATGTACATATTTCCTGTAATAACTTATTTTACATAGCTTCATTCAGTCTGAGATGTTTCTTATATGGAGCATTACAGCTGGAAGAAACCACTGGAATACCCCAATAGAAATTTCAGGATGCAATACTGCAAAAAGACACTAAATAGCAAGCTGAGAATCTGACCAGGAGTTGCTGATTTTTTGCAGACAGTACCAGGGAGGGTAGGAGATGGACACAAACATTTTTAAAATGAGTAGATATTGACAGCAACTCCTGACTTCACTGATGTAATGTCAAAACAGGCATTACAAAAAATTATATTGACATTCATATCACCAGACTTCTAGTATTACATTAGTTTCAAGAAACATCCTGCCTTTCACATTGCAAGGCACCAGAGAAACCGTAACTATCAGATGTATCAGACATCTGGGTATCTGGGTGGTGACTGAAGGTAACTACTTTCACCCCCACTTTTGCCTGTTGATTCTCATATCTTTCTAACAGTTACACACTTAGGCCAGCACATGACTTTGCCTAAAAAGATTCCAGATAGAACTCTTCTCACCTTGTTGTTGGTGCCTTGTGCCTCATGCTCAGCTCTGACTCTTCAAATGGCAAGAAAAGCAGGAGGCTAAGAGAGGCTCCTCAGCGTTACTCACTCTCTTCCTGTGCTATCTCTCTTACCTCAACAGAGATGTCATCCCTGGTGGCCAGGCTCTGACTCACAGCTGCAAGGGAGGCCTGCTCAATATCTCTGATGCATCTGTTGATCCCATCAATGGAGAAATCACATTCTCGCTGGCCTGGGGCCTTGTCCCTGAAGGACAGAGACAGGAAGCTGAGCACAGTGGGAAGGAGACAGGCTCTTTCACGAATGACATATGTATGTCATTACTTGGCAATACATAAAGCACGTGGGAAGAGAGCAACAAGGACAAAAGTTAGCTTTGTTCTACCTATGGGATTTTGATATATGTATAGAGTGCTCCACAGATTCTCATACACACGTGTAACCTTGGGATGGTCAAACTGGCCCAATACGAAAGGTGAACATGCAAATACAACAAACACCAGGAAAAAATATTCATGCTTCTATACAGTGAAATCAACTGCCTCAGAAAACAACTCTTTAGGTATTCAGGTGTTACATTTAGTCCCAAGTATCTTTTAATGATGATTAGTTTCCAAGTACTTTGTTCCGATGTTCCAGCACAATCACTATCAAAGGTGAACAAATGCTCCTTAGTTCAGTTTTCACACCATTTTGATTTAATAAATATTAAGAGGTTAAATACAGAACTACACTTCAAAATTTTCATTAAGAAAGAGACAGACAGGTTTTAGTCCAAAAAAACCAAATATTCACTGCTTGCTACAGCATTCTGGCAACTAAACAAGAGAAAGCTATAGTGAAGGACATGGAGCAAAGATAATTAATACACTGACTGACTCACTGTAAAAAACACTCTTTTCCATGTACTAAATGTTGAAATGTGATCTGGATGGAAGTAATATTAGTGACAGGTTTTTTTTTTTTTATTCTATTCTGTATTACATCTACCTTTAACTGAATCAGAGGTGGAACCAGAGAAGGAGAACAGAATACAAAGACAGAACAACCCTATGTTGCAGAGTGTTGCAGTCATCAATTGTAATTAAACACCTGGTGTAACTGGGGATACTATGCATCACAAAATAAACAATTTGCATTAGTGAAAAATGCCACAGTGCTAATGCTCATATAGCTGATCAGTTTTTACTATGCTTTTATTACTACAAAAGACATACCTGATAGAGGTGATAAGACTCTTGATAGAATCTGAGACAGTATGGGAATGCCCAGCTAGTACAGACCAGGTAGGAGGGTCTTTTGGATTGATAGCCAGAGAACGAGCAGTTTTGATCAACAAAGACGAGCTTTCCAACATTGTTTTAGCAGAAATTAGAATTGGTTCCTGTGCACGAGATCCCTGTGGTCAGAAAGGTACAAAACCACAAAGAACATTTAAATAATTACTTGAGTTCATCCACACTTTCTGCTCCTAAAAATTTGTTTGTTCAACAACATTTAAATGGCATTGTAACTTCTAATATCATTGTGTTACATTCATGGATCGTCAACATGGAAATCATACTAATACCATCCCAGTCCAAGTGTTTTCTCTATAACATATTCAACAAAAACTTTTCAATTTGAGAAAGGCACGACCCAGATGAGAAACAGGAGAAGACAATAACACTTGTCTAACTGTAGTCTACAGAGATATCACTGAAAACAAAGTTAGTTGCAAAACTAAGGTACAATAAAGAGTGTCCTTTTCCCAAGAGTTAGTTGGGAGCACAACATTCCAGTTTGGGTCATCATCTCTGTATCTATTTTATCACCTGTAATCTGATAAACTCAGGTACCACAGGCCTGGAGCACAAGCTTAGATTTCAGTTGCAGTGCCACCACTTTAAAACTGCAACAGTTCATTCATCATCTGATATTGTCGGTAGGAATGGAGGCAGCCAAAAGCAGGAAGGAGCAGTTGGAGAGTCAATAACAATACATGGCCTCTACTTTGAAGCTTTTATGAAACTTGAAGGATTTATTTTATTATTTTCTGCATCCCCAACTTATCAGTTACTTTAAATACTATTCCATTGTAGCTGAGTGGTTGAGGATGAAGAATTCAGGAAAAAAAAATTACCAAGGGCCCACAGAAAGTTATTCTTCCCAGAAACCCTGCCTCATGTCATCATGACTGTCTATTGACATCCATTCAATCCTTTTCAGAACTAATTAGGTTCCATTCCTTAAATATGCTGTCAAAGGAAAAAGGGATATTTATTAATCACATGGAACCAGCTAACAAGACACACGAGTCACCTGTACTGTATTACTTTAACAGGAGACTGGCAGAGCTTCCTATAGCCTAACTAGCACCTACTGGTGACAAATTCCAGGTGAAGGGAAAGACAGCAGAATGTCCTATGAACACTCGGGAACACAGGGAGACATTTTGGGGTCAGAGCTTCACACTCTTTCTGCCTCACCTCAGTGCTGATCTGTGCTGGTATGCTGACAAATTCTGGATTTGAAGCAAATGCCGTCAGATTTTCCACAGCTTCTATCAAAGGTACAGTAGCAATTCTGCACTTGTTACGGTTCTCTTCAGAGAAATCACCATCAAGGGCCTGAAAATTAAACCATGATTGAGTTCTGTCTGAATGGATTTCTTGGCAAAATTGAAGGAAGATTTTTTAATTCTACATAGTTTTAAACTGTTGTGTGTTTATGACATTTGAAAGTTCCTCCAAAAATAGGGCTGCTGCAAAGAATGGGATCCTTAAGGTGCTCTCATTTTCAAACAATTCACTTGATCTCTTTCATAATCCCATACAAAAGATTTCAATATGAAGGGGCTTTGGTGTAGTGTAATAGAACCTTCCAGTCCTAAAAGCATAAGTATTTTATAAAGCCTTCAGTAGCAGATAAGCTAATGGCTTCCAGGAAGGTTTAGGATCTTAAGTCCTCTATAGCTCAACAAGTATTATTTCTGCTTGCATGACCAAACTTACCTCTGCATGCAGCTATCTGGAAAATAAGATTAGCATTAGCAGGAGACTATCAAACAGCAGCAACATAAACAGCTTCTGTTTGGTTCACAGTATTATTTGCTTATTTTTCTCTTATAAATATGTTAAAGCTATCAGAAATATCTTCACAAACTCCTAGATACTGAGCCATATGTAACACCATTAAAGACCTTTACATTCAGGTGTTTGAAAATTAATCTTATGGTGCAAGCTCATTAAATACACCAGTACAGAGTTGTCTCATACCATAAAGGCCAGCTGCCTCTCCTAATATTAACATTGCTCAAATCTTTCAGTCTTCACAAAGACACAGCTGAACGTGTTTTCCAGTTCAGATCTTCAAAAACATAACTAATGATTTCTTAAACTATACATATCACAGAAGGTAGAAAGATATTTGTAACTTTTTTTTTTTTTCTGTTGAGACAGAATCGGAATAGAAATAAAAATGCAAAGCAGGCACAAAATTAAGCAACACTGGTACCTTGATAGTTTTAACCAGGTTAGCAGTGCTGTTGGCAACTTCCTTGGCAGACTGCACAAAGTGTCTCTTGGCAACAGGATTTGCTGTCTTTGACGAAGCGATGCGACAAGCATTGCACAAGGCAGAAGTATGTTTGGCCACAATTGTGGCAGCTGACAATACCTGTAAAAATAGATGGTACAAAACAAGCAGATTGTCAAAGGAGCATGACAGTTACTGTAGTTTTGCAAAGTCACAGTTCAAAGCCACGCAACAGCTTCAAACCAAAACTCCTTTTCTTGGTCACCAATAAAGTGCAGTTACATTTCCTAATAATGACAATCTCACTGCAGTTTTCTGTAATCACCTGTGATGGGCTGCTCGCTGGATCTACCAAATTCTGGCAAGCCATCTGGATTGCTTGATTGGCTCTGGCAAACTGAATTGGGTCAACAAGACCCTGCTGACCAGCCTGACTGTTCGGATCCGAGATCCCAACCAGGTAAGCAGCCTAGAAATGGAGAAAGGAAGAAAACAATCCTAAGAAACAATGCTAAATCTGTCTTGGTTCTATGATCAACTTGCCATATGTCAGAGCACATGGTGGTCAGAGACTATTTGGAAATCCTGCTGTGATGTATTATTATTGTCTTTTTTGTCATAAATCTCCAGAATCCTCTGAAATCAAGATAACTTTCACTTATACTTCCAACATTTGTTTAGTCAAACAAAACTATCCACTCTTTAGGCAGCTAGTAATGGAAACATTATTTTTCACTGGCATAGTCAATGGAAAGAGCTTTAATGGTCAGAAAAATCAGCAAAGTACTTACTGGATTAGCCACAACTGGAGGTGGTGAGGGTTTTTGTCAAGTCTCAGTAGAAAAACAATTGACAATAAACACACTACTGCTGAGTATAGGACTCACCAAGTCTGCAGTTGCTGATCTCACTGCAGCTCAAGATGGACAAATTTATTTTCTCAAATAAATAAAAGATTAATACCTATCAATAAGGAGGAACTGTCTGAACTGTCAGAACCATATTTTAATATTTCCTGATGAATTTCCATTAGATATACAATTATCTATCCCCTCAATATGTCAGCATGGCAACACAGGGTTAGATGTGGTGGTTACTGAGACATCCTCTATTTGGCAAAATCAAGAAGTAGTTTGCAGAGACAGATCATGATCCTCTACTACCAAATCCTTCACCAAAGAGGCTGTATCAGCTCCCATGACTTCAGGTCATCCAGTTATCAGATAAAGAAAACCACAGTGATCAGTTCAAGACTCCAGTTTGTTGCAGTAGCTTAAGAATTTCAGTTATTCTGAAAGTATCTGAATAGCTGAAACAGGTTGTTCATTATTTAAAATGCTTGAAATTAGCAGTGCTTCTTATGAATTCTTACAAACTAAATTCAACTTGATTGATGAATTTTAATTGTGGCTGTTGCGCTTCTCCATGAGCTCAAGCTGCAGAGATGAATTTCAAAGGCTGCAGCTTTGACATTTGCTTTATCCTCAGAATAGCTTCCTCCTTCATGTCATTCCCTTTATAAAATATGCATGTTGCACTCTGCTGCTTCTGCAACATACAGCAGCATGTATGTAATTGCTGCGGATCTACACAGAGCACGCTGCACAGCTTGAGGTCACCATTTGTTTGGCCACAAGCGAATCTCAGATTTATGCATCCACTACATGAGCTTGCTAAAAAAAATAAAAATAGATACTTGCTTTACAGGTTTCAGTAGCTTACCTGAGCTGCTGCCTCTGTGAGGCCACAAAGAGCCTTGGATGCAACTCCAACACATTCTCCAAAGACTAAAAGATCCCCAGTTTTTGCGTTCTGGGAGATTCCTGCCATTGATTCTCCAAGAACCTAGAAATTAGAAAAGAAAGTTACGTTCCCAATCTGCTTCCCTACTGCTCAAAAGTAAATGATTCCTCACCTTGAGCCAGTTATGTCCCACAAACATCTTTGACTTGGCTTTCAGAAATTTTAGCCAGTTAAGAGCCTCGTGCAACTGGGCACAATGCTCTGTGTGATGAAAGGGCTAAGGCACACAGACCAACACTGAATCCACAGTGCTCAACATAAACGCTATTAGAACACAAATGACGACAAGGATACAGAACTAACCCTCGTTATTTAGTCAGCAGAGCTAACCCAGTGCTAGGTACATGATCACTAATTCTGCAGCTGCTGTCAACACACCCAGGATCACTGTTGCCCCTAAACTCATGGAAACTCAGTGGAAATGAAATTGCATGTAGTCCGCTGGAACCATCTGAACGTCAGAATATGCGTGAATTCCCTCAGTGTCTCCCACCAAATTCAGCTGATTTTATCTTAAAATTCAGAATAAGGTCTGGCTGCAGTACAGCATTAGACACAAGATGACATGCACATCTATTAAGCACTTGCTTTTACTTTTAGAGTAAGAAGGATTGGAGACAATTCCAACACATCAAATAATAAGGACAATCAAAGCAAAGCTTCAAAGTGAGATGTATATCACGGTTTGTTTAAAAATAAGTGAAGAGACTTCACATAGATTTTATGATGTGCTGGAATATCCAGACTGCTCAGACATTACTCTGTGTTGCTTTCTACAGAATGATACAATGATATTTCGTTGCTGGGTCTCCTACTTATGCTTTGGGCCATTCTAACATAGGTCCAGACAAAATGCATAATGAAAATATGATATGCTAACACACAGGAGAGGCAGGGAGAACGTCAACAGCATTGCATACCAGTCACTTAAACATTTCTTTCCAAGGCAATATGCCTTCTAAGTGATCAAAACTGGAAATTACCTTTAAGAGACCCATCTCAGGCTGTGTTTTATCAAGGAACACAGCATACATTTTAACTATAAACACTGTGCTGTGTTTCTAACATGTCTGATGTTCATGTGGAATCTTTGGTAACCAAAACCCACTTTGAAATTGGCACAGAGGTGGAAAAAGGAAATTACCTTTGAGTTTTCCATTACGCCCTCAATACAATCAAAATATGAGAGATCGCTCACAGGTTCATTTGGGTTATCCAGCATTCCCTTAACTGTCTGAAATAATGAAAGAAACTCTGGTTATTGACAGAGACTGAAATACTGAGCTGAGAATAATACAGACCATAACAACTATCCTGCTTATACCAGTGTAATCTTGCAAGTTGGTCTCCAGTATGCAAATATAACTATATACTCGGAGGGCTCACATACAGATGAGTGTGCCATACACTGTGCTACCCTACATTAACTGAATGGCAGTAACTATATGTTTGTGTATCACCAACCTGTTTGAAGTATAGGCTACTGTGGTTTACCGTCTGTTTGTAATGAGTAATATACTGTCAGTGATGCACAGTGGACATGATGTTAATCTGATTTTCTGTCAGTTGTCAACAGTCCAAGATATGTTTTCACTACTATTTTACATTTCATAAATAGAATTACAAGAGCAGTAAGAAAACCAGCTACCATTTGTTGAGTACTGTCTAGAGACACAAAGGGCTACTAAACCGAAGTTCAGGTTAACCACCTGCCTGCCTCTTCCTACTGGCAAGAGTTTTCATCAACATAGCTTCCTCTGCCAGAAAGCTACATATGCTAATAGAGTTTAATTTCTTTTTCTGAGGTGATTATGATTCCAGGAAATAACAATGTGAAAGTCAGACACATATTCATTGAGAAGAATAAATGCATTTAGATAACAAAAGTTGCAAAAAGCTGTAAAAGGCAACAGACTAATTTTTTTAGATGCAAAAAATCTACAATATGCCTTTTTCCAAGTTTGGAGGAATACTATTTTCTGTCAAGTATCAAGCAAAAAAGACTTAACATTTCTGAAGAAGGTGAAATAAGAAGTATAGAAAGATATTAACATCTGCATCTGATGTTTGCCCTCCACCTAAAGGAAATTTATGTATGATTTTAAACCCTTGAGATTTTTCACACAACTAAACTCCTAACATTAAGATTGAATTCTTTTAACAGCTTAGCTATTGCTTTTTATAAGTTACAGTCTAACTTAAAGTCATACAGCAATCAAACTGTGAGAACGTGATGACCAGGAGAAACTACCTTATCAAGAAAAGAGTTTCCAGTTGCCTACCACCTATTTCTTAGACCTCACAGACACTGCAGCAACTCTTCATTGTTGTGCTCCATCTTTAAATTACAACTTGTAAAGCAGCACTGCAGCACTTAGACTACTATGGGGACAGGAGCCCTCAGAATCTAAGGAAAAAGGACAGTGAAATACATGCCAGACCAAACTTCCCACTGACATATATTTGCTATAACACCTTTGTTAATCCTCTCAGATGAAATTCTGGGCAAGTTTAGCTACCTCATTGAAGGTCATACAGTAAGGTCCTCTCTAAACGCAGTTTTCCAGAGTCTCCAGAAAAGAATACAAAGCAGGCTGACTGTCTATCAAATCCAAGCTGAGACACATCCTTTTTACAAAAATAATACTTTTTAGTACTTTTAAAAAGTCTTGGGAAGTTCGAAATAGCAGGTGACAAATTGGCAAAACGGAAGGAAGAGGCAAGAGCTAAATCATTGTAAAGAGAAATGGAACTTTAAGACTACTAAGCATGCTTTCCTGAAAAATTGATAGGTTCCTCAGGTCAATTAGATACCAGTCTCCAGTCTATTTTCAGGACTATGTGATTTTGGCTCAGTTTCTCTTTCTTGGAAATTAATCTAATTCCTTACACCCAGGCTTTTCTCACAAATTCTCTCTCTCAGGGAACTGCTTCCCGAAGTTCAGAGTTACACATCTTCCTTCTGCCCTTCCTCTTCTCACAATCCATGCAAGCAATGCTATCAGCACAGAACTCTCTGCGATGGCTTCTGAAGGTTGTTCTGCCCTACACTTCTCCCCTGTGGCTCATTAGCTGGGAATTCTCATCTTTCACATCTTGCTGATGTTTGCATATCCCTCCCCATTAGTCTTTCAGCAAGTCCTGAGAAACGGCACTTCATTCCCCCTGCTTGCTCCACCCCTACATCCTGCAGTGCTTCCAGGCTGCTGTTACATTACGGTTCCATTTCCAGTTTTCGCTTTCTATTGTTTGGACTTGCAGCCACTCCCTTTAACCGGAGAGAGAACACTTCTAGGCTCAAAAATCTAATAATTCAGAAGTACCAAGCAGCTCCTAGGCAAACTCCTACCAACATTTTGGGATGACTGTAGACTTGTATATCAAAAATCTCCCGCTATCCTGGAATGCACTGCAATGACCTTTGTATCCTTTTGATATCAAGGAGTAGGAAAAAAAAAGCTTGAAGGTGTTTAATGCTTTCTGCACAGGTCAGTTACCCCTTGATGTTCTGACCTTGACAGCACACAAGAGACATTTAGCATAATAAAAAAGATGCTATTTCCTTCTATTGTAAGCAGCTGTGCTATGATCAATGAGCAACCTGGGAATTGGGTCTTTCAAGTGACTTGACACTGTTTAGCCAGCCAAACATTTCACTCACGAATGAGAACATAGTTTGCAAAAACCTATATTGACATACGTCATACCAGCTTGGCTGTGACAAAGCAAACACAAGGCATCAAAAATCTGCACTAAGACGGCAGGGTAAAAGACAGTAAACATCATCCTAAAGTGGGATGCCCATAAGAACATTCTATAATCAGAAGAATCAAGATACTGTAGCTTCCTCCAGTGCACATCTGGCAGTGGGAATGTCCATCTTGTCATGACTCTCTTTTAATTCACAGTAAGTATGAATAATAAGGACTAAACTGTACCTTTTGGGAGGCAGGCAAGAGAAGATGGGGACAGGGCAGCAAATTTCTTTCTGGCCAAAACTACAAGATGTTCACAGAGGTTCTATGCTTGCCTCGGATGCAATTAAAACCCCTGCCACAGATATCAAGTGAGAAGACAGTGACAGCAGCTAATTGGACAAAGAAAACACAGGAAACAAACAGTTGGGGCCCATTTTTATCGATAAGAACTTTTAAAATGTAGTAATACCTCCAGTTCCCTGAGTGCATTATCACATTCCTTCTGCCCGGGTGCTTGCTGGGTACACAGAGTGATGAGCTGGTTTATACTCTCAGTCACAGCTCTAGGGAGAGTAGAAAGAAAAAAAGGTATATTGTGAAGTTAAACTTGTCCTCTTATTAAAACTTTTGTCTCATTAACTGTTCACTACATCAAAATTTAAAATGTTTATTTCTACTAGATTATTTCTTCTCAGTGTTTGGGGATTAACCCTATGTTTAAGAACTCATCAAGAGACCTCTTCTTCAACAATTTTCATAGGAGCAAAAACTCTCAATTGAAGTATTTAATAACGCTCCACACCTGAAGATCTATCCCTTCAGTGTCCACAATTGAGAAGTTAGTCCAGAAGAAACACAAGCTTCATCTCACAGCAAGAAATGTAGTGGGTGTCTGTGGTAAGGCTTTGGCTGCAGAGTGGCCTCTGTGCAAAGAGGCCAGGGGCTGTCCCATGCCAGACACAGTTCATTCCAGATGGCTCCAACAGACCACCCACCACACGGCACAGCTGAGCCTGCAGCTCCTCTGGGAAAAGATCTCTTAAAAGGGCAAAACACTATCTGGCAGGGGGGCAGGGTCTACCCACTACACTAATACAGTGACATAACTTAGTTGCTAAGAGATATTTTAGCACTTCTCCAGGTCTGATATGAGTCAAATCATTTCTCAACTAGCACCCCACAAGTCTTAGAAGACACAAAAACAAAAGGCCAGTGTGTAAAAAAATATTTTAATATAATGCAATATTACATAACCTTTGCAAGCAAAGTCTTGTGTCTTGTCTGATAAACTGCATTACACGCATACAATCCCGCTATGTATTTCTACAGCCTCATATTATCTTTAACTAATCATTGATACTCTCCCAGTCAACACGCACTGTCTCCCTTACGTTCAAATCCACAGAGAACAGGTATTTTTGCATTAGATTTCTAGGATAGTTCACAGTTCTGGTGCTCTCAAGCACAGGCTGAAGCTGACATTGTATTGTCACTCTATGCTCAACTATTAAGCAAAATGTGTTATAATACATTAATTTCAGACTAATGGATAACCACTCAGGAAAGTAGCTTCTAGAAGAAGAGGCATTGCAGGAGAAGGAAGTAGTCTGACATTCATTGTTATTAATCAAAGATCATATTCTATAACTAGGCATGTTGTCATCAATTTGCAAGAACTTGTATTGTGACATTATAGGCAAATTCAAGTCTTTTGTGTTGCTTCTCATGGCAAATTAGAAGATGAGATAAATTGGAGTGCATGGAGAATATACTTTCCTCTGTCCTGGAAAACTCCATGTAGCATTTGGATTATTTTCTGTTTAAGAAAACTGGCACTTGATAAAATGATTGGAAATATCCATCACATGATTACCAAGGTGTATGGCATCGTACTGTTATAAAATAAAACAGGGTGTGCTTATTACATATAAATCACCTTTTATGTTTCATTCTAGGGCAAAAGAATGGAAACAGACAGACATATTTGTTTAACTGCGACTCCCACCTGTTTCAGTAGCTTGGATGTACTTGTGGAGTCATTTTTTCCTGACTTCCTCCACCCTTTATGGCCGTTATATGTCATGTGTCCTGTCTGGCATTGCTGTATCATACATGCATGGTCCTGCTACTTATTTTTATGGTCTGTTATCGAGTTTGTGATTTTTTCTTTAACTAATTGTTGATATTCTCCTAGTCCATATGTGTGTGTATATATACAATTATCTATGTCTGAAAAACAACATGTATGGCTTCGGCAACATCAATAACAATCAATAACATCAATACAAACAATGGATTTTCAGCCTCCTGGACGTCAGCAATTTCTATGCATCAGAATAATGTCACTGCACACAGACATACGAATAGAGGGAAGATACAGAAGTTTCTGTTCATTCCCAGAGAAACTTCATGCAAAAATATCTTGCCCACTGTTGATTTTAATCTGCACATGGACTCAGAGAATAACAGTGATTAAAGGAAAAAACCCACATGTAAAATTGATAGTAGACTAGAATTGCCAGTTTTGTAAAAGATACAATGTGGTCTCATGAATATCATTATTACCATGTACTCGTATCCAGGAATACACCCAATGTACAAGAATTACTTTAAAAACTATATGGAAGCAGTAGAATCAGGAAGGCAGCCCCTCAAATACTAACCCCAGAGAGGAAGAGGACTATTAGTACGCTAAAAGCCACACTTGTTCTCATCAAACACAGAATATAAATACTTAGATTCTGCAGCAAACTCAGCCACTGTTGCAGTCCTGTGAGACTGTCAGAGGAAGTAAAGTACAATGCCTCCACAAGGAGGCAAAAGCTACTGAAAGATTTGGGGTATCTATCGTAGCTGGAACAAAGCAGAAAGAAAGGAAAGAGAATACAAGATTATTCACAGTACCATAGAAGATGAGAGGAAAAAAATAGAAAAGAAGCAATCTCATAAACAGCAAGCAAAGGAAGTTGTTCCTCTTTCTTCATTTTCATGAGAAGAGATAAAGTAAAAATACTTGACCCTGACCATATCATAGCAGGGAAAGAGAACAGAGCCTTGGCAAGCTTGTCACAAACAGCCATGAAGGACTTCAGACAGGAAATATGACGTCTCATTAGCATCTTAAACATATGCTGAAAAGTGGTACAATATTTATTTCTTGTGGTTATCATGCTAACAGCATGGCAAAATAGAACATATAAAGGGTCTACATTGCTTATCTCCCTTCTTTTAGTAAATGCTTCTACAGAGGTAATACCAACTCAGCAGAAACTAACAACTCACTGAGCTTCACTTGGGCCGCTGACTTCCAACAAGAAATGCTGCAAACATTCTCCTAAAGCAGAAATCTGTAACTGTCTGATGCTGCAGCAGGAACTACAGCTCACGCATCTCTTCAGCTGCTTTAAGCAGTGTGCCTTTGATTACCTACAATTTTCCTAGAACCTATTTATTTCTGGGGAGATAAGACGGATGTCAGAATTTTAAACAAATATGATCAAGTGAAGTAGCATAACTTCTTTACTAAGTCCTTTATTAAAAGAGTGGATTTGTTTTTTAAAAACAAAGTTATTGCTATTATAAAGTGATGATTCCAAAGTTTAAGACAAACATCAACTACGTTATCACCAATCTTCACTTACTCCCTTCCTCTCTAGGCTAATCTTTGTGGATGTAAACATTTTGTAAGATAATATTCTAACTCACATCCACATGATCTCAGATGTTCATGCAATTTCATGTTGATATTTCTAGGTGTGATGTCTATCTGTCCTTCAGCACTCCCCTTTCAGTTTGATATTTGAACATTCCATCTATAAACGTAGATAACTGAATAAAAAGCTTATTTGGGGAAAAAATGTTGTGAAAAGGATGTGACAAAGTGAAGGAGAGGTGATTAGCCAGCCAAACACTAAAGTGCAGTGCTGTTTTTCACATAAACACTGAGACTTAAAACACATAAACACATAAACCTTGACTGAGAAACATAGTCCACAAGATGAAATTCATGATGTGGTTGGCAGAATCCTTAAGGGGTATCTTCCACCAAATAAACTTTGCATCTAGCCCCTTCAGGTATTCTTGATCATATACACATACACAGTATTAGTGATGAGGAGCCACAACATGCTTTTTAAGCAAGTTCTATATATGAATAGTAGTCAATTTTGTTTCTTTGTTAGGGATTGAGAGGTTTGCTGTTAGCTACTGCCTTGTCAGAACACAGATGGTAAAAAAACTAGTAGGCAAAACACACTAGTCCCTTTCAAAAAGCAAGCCAATCTTCAATGGCTGGTTCTTATTTCCACCAAGGCTAACAAGTTATACCACTTAAGGAACTACTCCAAAATAAGCAGTTTTCCTCTGGCCTACTTTCATTTAAATAGAACTGTAGGTTCCAACCACTCAGTTAACTGTCAATAACAGAAGAATACATAAACGCATTATAAACATCACAGAGAAAAGAAAATATCTTTGAAAAACCTAAAGCAAGCAACATATCCTTACCTTGCTGCTGCTGCTAAGAGGTTCTTGGCATTAGGAGCTCCGGGATCAACAGAGAGAGACTTGGCAGCTAGTAACAGCTTGCTGGAAGCCATAGAGATGCTCTTGAGGTTACCTATTACTTGAATCTGGTCCTCTTTAGTCTGGAAAGCCACATCAACATAATTTTAAGGGAAGAGTTTGAAATACAGAGAGTGTGGTAAAACCACGTTTGGAAACCCAGTTTGTTCATCCACCTGAAACTTCAGACAGGCAGGGGACAATAGTCCAGAAAAGGATATGGACCAAAGCCTTTGTTCACCCAGACAGGTGCCTCTGGCTTCACTTACATAATAGAAAAAGAAATGCATATAACAAATAGCCTGGTTTCTAACAATGACAGTGCTCACAAACGAGCAACGGAGAAACTTTACTACTTGTTGAACAATGCTTTTGTTGTCAAGACTCTCATGTGTCTCTGCCTGGCACAATTGATCCACATCATTCAGTCAGTTCACACTCTGTATTCTAGTATTCTCTTTGTTACTCACAGGCTCTCTAGCATCTAACTGGGATTACTTGCATAGAAAGAACCTTCCAGAAAGTCCTTTATTGAAAGAAAATACATTTCTGTAAGCCTATTTGGGTAAACATTCTGACTTGGATGGTCTATTACTTACTTTAAGCCATTACTTCAAAAGGAAAATCTGCAAATACATACAATTACAAGCAAGTGCTGAGTTATCACAGTAAATAGATGTGGCTTGATTCTCCTGTCAGCAGCCAGGAGAAGTAAATCTGTTCTTTCCAAAAGCTTGTTCAAGGTTTTATGTAAAGAGGTTGCCTATTACTCTGATGATGTGAATAGCTTTTACTTCATATTTACAATACACTAATATTTTGCAGGGCATAAAAAATACTTGGTATTGCTTCTTTTCTAGCCATGTAACTAGACACAGACAGAAGGCATGCTCTTTTGAATGATCTGCCATTAATATTTAAGATGGTTATCATCCCCTATGTCAGCAGAAACAAGAAAATCTGCAAGGGCCAAAAGGTCATCAGCAGCTGGAGTTCTCTTTTTCAAGTGTTATTTGCAGTTCTACTTTTGCCTTCATTGAATAGCCTCAAACAAAACATTCTAAAAGTCAAAGAGGCTCCATGGCTAAAAAGTACATCAGGTACTTAACTCCTACTCAGTTTCAGAGAATTAGCTGATACTTGGTGCCTAACTCACCTCATGGATCTAGAACATGAACGATTAAGTTTGATGGCAAATGATCAGTAGTCATTGTCTAATCTCTCTATTCAGCTCTACCTACAAAGCATCTGCTCCACAGAGACACTTCAGAAATTACTTCAAATGACCATCACAAACTCAAGACTTTCTGGCCAGTTTTATTTCACAATCATTTCTTAGATTTGCAAGTTCCTCCTACCAACTAGAGCAAAACAGTCTGTAAACTCTTTTTTTCTGAAAGTCCTCCTAGCTCTCCTGGTATGTGATCCTTTTTTATATGCTGATATTTGTTACACTAAATCATCTTCAAATGACCAATTAGTGTAATTCAGTACATCTAAACCGAGTAAGATAAAATGAAGGAATACCTCCAACTTCAAATGAGTGCCTAGACCACTAGGAATAAGCTAGGTAATATGTGTCAACATTCTTGATTGCTAGAGAGGTCATCAGAATAGAATTCTGTAAGATTTTGTATCACTAAGTCCAAGTGCTTGGTGTCAGAGCATTTGAACCAGCCCTTTTCAAATGCTTGCTATACTCTGTAGCAGGGCTACAGCAGCACACAGCATAGGGCAATAGTAAGTCTGGATTTTAAATGCATCTCCCTCTACGGCAAGTATTTGAAAATTTGTCAAGAAAGGTGTTCAATTTTGAATAGCATTCACATGAATTATGCTCCATGGCAGTTCTACCAAAATAGAAGCAACTCTTTCCATAAGCTTAGAGATGTAAACACAACTTTGTACTTTCAGATATACAGCTCAAATTAGTTAACAGCCTAAACTAGGCAAAGAATACAAAGTCATATTTCTGACAGGGCACAGGAAAAAATACCAGTATGTGGTGTAAAATGCAAATGCTAAGTTGCTTTCATGCCAGGTAACCTGTTATGGATGATTCCCTTTATAACAAACATCACCTGTCACATTTGGAGAGGCTCACACTGGCACATCATACTATGCTACTAGATAACCAAGACACCAGATTGCAAGATACAATGTTCAAGATATTCCTTGATCCCAAACAGCAAGACAAAACAAAACTTACTTGTGCTTGACCAGCCATTTCAATACCAGCATCAAGAAATTCATCAAAATCATCACTGAATTTTCCAGAGGCTGCAGCCAGTTCCCCACTTTGGCCCCTTGTGGCATGGACGACTTCTCCTGCTGACTGATTCAGGTCTGCTGCTGCCTGGTTCAGTTCACTCTGAGCTTCTTGAAATGACTTAGAACTTGGAGGCAGCTGTAAGAGACCAAGCGCTGTATTTTATTGACTATCATATCACACCAGCCCTTCACGCCTGCTAAGTACAACACAACTCAAGAACACTAAATGAGATACAGTAGTGAACTTCATATACAACCGAGAACGGAGTGCTGCAACTGGACTGCTAGCAATTCAGTTCTGAATGCAGAATAGCCCAACTATGGTACAGCTATCAATCAGAAATCTATACAATGATCTTAGTCTTGCTGTTTCTTTCAAGACACAGGCCAGGATGTAAGCCTTTCAAGGGACAGAGATGATGACAGCCATTTTATGGTTCAGCTACAAAATTGAAAGTGATGAATTCAGTGGCAAAAGTTGAATGAATTTTGGTGTCCACCATTCACTTCCACAAACAAGCTTTCCAGAATACCACCCAAGTACTGGTAGCTCTTTGCAATGACTCTAAACTCCTGACCTTGTTTTACCAAAAGGCATTGCACTAACGTATGAAAATACAATTCCTCCTTCATTCACAGGGTAATAAGGTCACTGGTAGGTGCAGAAGAAAAAGGTTGTTCATGTAACTTTCTGGCAAATTACCAGTGGACAAAGGATTTTTTTTTCACATGGATGCAGTTCAATACCAATACAGTAATTCTCCTTACACAAAATGACCATGCATCAAACATTTTTTGACTGACCACAATGCTCCTTTAACTGATCACTTCTAGGTGAGAGACGTATTAAAACTTTCTAATTTCATATTCTTCAAAATGTTAATTCACAACAATAGTGCCTTCTGTAATGAGTTTGTGTGGCCAGATTTTGGTAGCAGTGGGCTACAGGGGTGGCTTCTGTGGAAAGCTGCTAGAAGCTTCCCCTGTATCTGATAGGGCCAGTGCCACTTGGCTCTAAGGTGAAGCCACCAGTGACCAAAGCTGAGCCAATTAACGATGGAAATAACACCTCTGCGATTATCATATCAGAGAAGGGGAAGAAGTTGCTGCACAGAGGCAAAACTACAGCAGCAGCAGAAGGGAGTGAAGATGTGAGGCCAGCATCTCTGCAGACATCCAGGTGGAGAAAGAGTGGCAGGAGGTATTCCAGGAGCCAGAGCTGAGGACCCCCTGCAGCCCGTGGTGCAGCCTGTGGTGCAGCCCATCATGAGGCAGGCCCTGCCCCTCCAGCCATAGAGGCCACTGGGAAGCAGAGATCCACTCGCAGCAGGACCTGTGAACCCATGGAAAGAGAAGAGCTCACACTGCAGCAGGTTTGATATCAGGACTTCTGATCCCATGGGGGACCCATGCTGGAGCAGTTTGCTCCTGAAGGACCATTTCATCCGTGGACAGGACCTACACTGGGATAGTTCATGAAGAACTGTGGCCCATGGGAAGGACCCACATTGAAGAAGTTGGTGGAAGACTATCTCCTGTGGGAGAAATCACACAATGTAGCACTAGGAAGTGTGAGGAATCCTCCCCCTGAGAAGAAGCAGAGGCAGAGATCGTCTGTGATAAACTGTCCATAACCCCTAGACCCTATCCCCCTGGCTTGCTGATGGGGAGGAGGTATAAACCTGGGAAGAAAGAAGAGAGGGGTGGAGAGAGGTGTTTTAAGATTCAGTTTTCATTTCTTATTTCCTTGCTCCATTTTGTCAATAAATCAAACCAATTGTCTTCAAGTCAAGTCTATTTTGTCCATGATGGTAATTGGTGAATGATCTCCCTGTTCTTATCTCAACCCACAAGCCTTTCATTGTATTTCTCTCCCGTGTTCAGTTTAGGAAGGGGAGTGATAGAGTGTCTTGTTGGGCACCTAGCAGCCAGTCAGAGTTAAACCACCACAACTTCACAAGCCACAGAAATATTTCACCTTTCCCATAAACTGTTAACAACAGCATTTCAGCCAAAGTAGCAGATAGTTAAAGTTGCATAAACTTCAACAAACGTTACACAAAGTATACTCAGGGCCCATTTACTCATTAATCATTTGGCATGTGGGGAACCCAGATCTGCTTTTTAGTTCTCTGAAATTTATTTCTATGTGAAAAGAAACCTCACCGAATCAACAAGGAGCTTCTTGCTAGATTCACCAATACTTTTCAAGGCCACATCCACATCCTTTTGTCCGGGCAGACAATTGACACAGTTATTCAAGGAGTGAGACACTGCTTTTGCCACCTACAACACAAACACATCTTCACTGAGAAAAGTTGGTTATCAGTTGGTTATCTAACAGGTAATACATTCTATAGCCTACATTTAGGGAATTCCTACATTCTGACTCTAAGACCGTTTTTGAGGCATGCAACTTTCTTGCTTTGCCCGCTTAGAGTCTAGCAGTAGTCATTATTTAGTCTCACACATTTGATAGTATAGTATTGGCAGGGCAGGTGCACAACTGCTCCTGGCACCTGGGATAAAGGCTGCAGCTCTGCAGATAAGGGAATGCCCCTGGAGTTAACTGCATACTAATCTAAGAAATCCTTTGCATTTACTGTTTTACAAAGCCCTAATTAAAACAAATGGAACAGAAAGCCGACAGCCTTATATGCTGTTATTGTCTCTCATTATCAAATGCTGCATTCCATGTAATTTCAGCAGGTGGTTGATAATTCACACAGCTGCTTGTTGCAACTCACCTGGGCTAATCTCTGCTGACTGTCTGCATCCCCTGGTGCAGCCAGGGCCTGCTTCGCCTCCTGAATAAGCATAGCAGAGCCTTCCATGACATCCTTTGCTGAGTCCAACATTGCATGTGCTGCCACAGGGTCGGTGGTAGATGCTGCAACCCCTCGTGCTGCCTGAGCCAAAGTCTTCAAAGCCTGAGCAGTTTCTCTGGCAGCAACTCCTATGTTCAGATTTCATCAAGGACTCTATTAGTACTCTTAAAGATGATATTTCTATTTTATGACAGATGATTTTGCAGGTAATAATCCCATTGCAAATGCAGTTTAAAAGAGATCTTCAGACACAAACACATTTAAAATACAGAGCACCTTTGCCTAAAGAAATGCCTGTAGTAAAGCCATGAAGTAATATTATACCCCAAAGACCACATTCTGGACATAGCTCTACATCAGTGACTAGAATTTAGTGAAGCACTAAAAAGAAGAAAATATAAAACTTGGAAATGAGGAAAAATGCATATGGCAAGCTATAGGGGAAAGTGATTGCAAGAACAGTGTATGTGACTTCAGAGCCACAGTACCTCTGTCACTTCTGAAAACACAACTTTTGGGTTTTTTAGAAAATAAACAGCAATAGATTCAGTTCAAGAAATTTAAAAAAACTTATGAGGGATCATTAGGGATGATAAAACTTGATATAATTTAATATCACTGTGAGTAGAAGTACATAAAAGTAACGGCATGAAGCCACAGACAGGATGTCCTGAAATTAGTTTCTGTGATATGTCTGTGATGTTAGTTTCTGTGATATCCACCAGCTCTAGTACTAAAACATATGACTGTAAGAGTAATGGTCCCATTCTTCCTTTTTTGAAATTTTATCTCTCCCTTAATGAAAACCTACAAATTAGTCTTCTCAAAGACCTTAATTAGCCCATAGTCTAGTCAACAACATATGTAATTAATACCGATGGAGTTTTTGCACAATAATGTTAAAACCCTGCTATTTCTACCAAAAGAAAGCTACAGAAAAGATTCACATTTGCTGTAAAGACGTCTTGGTTAGCTATATAAATAATTAGAAAGTTCCAAACTCCCTATTGGAAATGTTTAGAAAGTTGGGATATCACACTAAAGAGAACTCATTTTTTTAAGATTTTCTCTTCCAATCAACTGAACACTTTGAAATGCAGAAACATCATAAGACAATGAAAAGCAAGAAATATTATATATCAAAGTAAGGCCAAGACAGGCAGAGAAGCAGTACTGCCTATATTGCAGTTACAGCCTTTCTATTTAACCAACCACAGAGAGCTTTCTACATTCTTAATTTAAAGAAAATTTCAGGGAAAACACCTAAAATATTTTACTTCTTTTATTTAGAGTACCAGTTAAGTTGGACTTAATTTATCACAGCACACCAAAATAAAAAGGTCTGATTGTTTTGCTTTCGGTTTGGTGCTGCTTTCATCCTCTACAAAGACTTTCAGTACACAGTAAAAAGAAACCTACTGTGACAGTTGAAGACAAGTGAATATGAACTATAAATAATGTTTATCACAGAGAAACAGCAGAATATCCTAATACCTGCATAATACTAGGTGCCTGCTTGAGCACACAATTTTTGCATGATAAGACAGTACAAGATAGAAAAGTGCTATATGAGCTTTGACAAAGAACTCATTGCTTTGTAGGATTTCCCAGCCAAATACTCTTACAGCCTGACGTTAAGAGAGCTGCAAGTATTTGTATTCCTCTGTTAGATACCCAGTGCTAGCTTCTGCACAACTATAAGGTAGAAATGTAAGCCATCTTAATGCAATTACATTTGGTTCAAATGAAAGCAATTCTGAGTTATGTAACTCTGATGCAATTTTAACCAATGCAGCAGTAATTGCCATAATTCAAGCAGTAACATTTAAACAAATCCTATAGCAGCATTTGCATAAATCACTTTAATTTCTTACAGAAATAAGGAGATGGAACATCTTGCCACCTAAAAGGAAACCTATTTTCCCTCCTGCAAGGAGTATTTTCTGGTTTAACGTGGTTTTGGTTTCTAAAAGTACTAAGTCACTCAGTCTGTGTGCCCACATTCCCTGTTGGCTTTAAATCAAACTATGCAAATACAATCAATGAGTCAGAGAGACTGGCTGCATTATACATGTAAACTGGTAACATCTAGTAATAGATGTAGTGTTAAATGTCACCAAATTATCATAAGCACATTTGCATCCTGTGCTTCAAAAAATATCCAAAGCCCCTTTTAACCTTCTGAAATGACATAGCAACATTTCCTGTGGCACTGACCTTTAAATTGCATTACATTTTAGTTCTGTCCTTCCCAGAGTTTCAATGGCATATCTTTACAAAAACAACAGATGTCTCAATCTATTCTGATTATATACAGACACACAGTAGGTTGCAACACTATTCTTTTATGAAGCACATTATTCACACTAGTAATTCCTAGTAACTGCACACAATCCACTATCAGCTTAAAAAAAAAAGTAGTAATTCCTTGATTTAATTAGCCTATGATAAGAAAACCTTTTATCAAGTATTTTATGGAAAATAGAAGTTTGGCAAAGACATTGTGAATAAAACACTACCTGTGTAGTGCTCATTGCCTTGAGCGGCACAAGTTAACAACTGGGCCATTGATGAACCGACTGCTTTGGATGTGCTTCCCAGGTCCTGAGTGCATTTCTCAAGCTGTGAAAAATGGCAAAAGGACAAAATTATTTGTTCAAGCTCAACTGAAACACATTTATTTTTTTGAATAGTACTAAAAAACTCCTCATTCCACAAAATCACAGCTTTCATGTCTCTCCTGTCTAGGGTGAAATAAAATAACATATTAAGTAACATGAAAACCAAAACTATTTTATAATTAGCAAAGGAAATCAATACCTTCATCTGAGGAGAAGGGTTTTTTTTGACAAATAAACTACTTTACTTTCTAAGTCCACTAGGACTGACAGTCTTAAAACTACTGAGTTCTCATCTTTCTCACTATTGAAAAGAAATTTTTTTGACAAAGACTGAAACATTGCTGCTACTAAATTTTAGTTTGAGAAGGAGGCCCTACAGTCCCATGAGTACTTCTGCTGTACAGAATGTTCTTCTGATGTATTAGGACTATATGGTCTTTTTCAAGAGAATTACTGCAAAATCCCATCACCAACATCATTATTCAGAGCCTTGTGACTTGTCTTGCCTCTAATACTTAAAATTTTTAACAGTTAACTTTGTTTATAAATTAATAACATTCTTCCTCAATTACAGTTTCTCCTGGGAGAGGTTTTAACTGCCCATCCACAGCTGCCATCTTTGCATCTTGCAGTTCATTTTTGAGTGTCTGGACTGTATTCAAAGCAGAATCGATTTCCATTGGGCCGCATGCTTCATGAGCCTATACAGAAATTAGATCAATATCACTGTTAGCAGCTGTAATCCACTATCAGAAAGAGTAAATGCTTCAGATACACTCTGTCCCTCCCAAATTATTGATCTCATGACTTCAGAGGCCATTATGGGCACTTTAAGGATCACCCCATTCCTTGGATTCCCAATTCCTGCACAATTCTCTTAGCTTGTGAATAGAACAACATACTGTTAGAAGCCACCAGGGGAATGAGATGCACTTGACTTGTGTACACACACCTCACACTAGATGCACACTAGGCAGTCTAGGTACTAAGAAAGTAATTGTTGCAGTTTGGACAAATAGCCCAACTTCGAATTGTCACTGAAGTCACACTGAACTCTCTGATGTGTCAACCCACAACCATCAGTAGCTGAGCTGCAAATTTCCATGTTGGCTCTGATGTAGCCATTCATATGCTACAATCCTTCAGTGTACATGAAAAAAGAGGAAACTTTCCACTGATGCTCTTTCTTATATACCCATATATAGTTTAGAAATCTGTAGGTGAAATACAGATAACCTCTGCTTCCCTGCATTTTAGAGATGATAGCTCCAGTTCACAATCACAACACTGACCACAGCACTGCTGTATTGGTGTTTTCTCCAGTACGTCAAGTGCATGAGTTATGTTCCCCTTTCTCAGTTCTCCTTCAGATTAACAGCAGCTCAGAGCTTTGATATGCTGCTCTGTGTATACCCTTCTCCTGTCTTCTGATACAGAAGGGGTAGCACAAGCTTTTCAATTATCTTGCCACTTCTTCCCATCTGTATTATGACATGAGCCACCTGAAAGCCTGAGCAAATTGTGCACAAAAACCAACAGTGACAAGTGAACACTTCCTAAGCATGAGCCGCACACCTGGGGGAGACACAGTGGGCCAAGCAGGAGTGAGCCTGTGACTACCGTCCAAGCTGTCTTGCTTTAGCAGATTAAAGGTATTTACCTACCTTCTGGGAGGCGGTTCGTAGCTCAGCTAAGCTGGTAGCAAGATTCTTTGCACATTGACTTAGCTGCATGGCTGCTGCTTGGTCAGTCACAGTGGGGACTGCAGCTTTAGCAGATGCCACCATTTTACTTCCAGGCTATTCAAAGAGCAGTGAACAAAATTGGTTTTACTAGCTCGTTTTCTTTAAAGAAGGCTTAGTATTCAATAAACAATCTGCTTCCTCCGTTGACACACTCATGAGGTTTCCAGATTTTCCATAATGACCTTTTCATGCACTTCCCTGTGTTTTAATCACACATTCTACATCTCAGACTTGTATTGATATGCTGCACCTTGTCACAATGCCACACTGCAGTATCCTCTGCAACAGGACTCATTTGTGCTTTACAAGCACAATGACTACTTGATCAGCACCAATGTCTGTCCTCAGACAGCCTTTGAGTACTCATGCAGACTACTTAAAAATATTTATATGTGCAGTTTTGCCATTCAGCATCCATGTAGTACGTGCAGGTCCACGTCGCACTTATGGCAAATTTGTTTAAATGTTTCTAAATATTATACTGTGCCAAACTGTATAAACTGAAAACTGTAATTCAAGCAACGACTCTTCACAGGGTTTGCTACTAGTACAATTAAAATACTTGGCTAATTCTCATTATCACCCTGGTCCACACATACAACCAGAGGGAAGATCATTTTAACAATTCTAGAAGAAATAATATAGCAAAATACACACAGCAAGAGCATGGATTGCAATACCTCTGCCTACTTGAGAGCATGAAGAGCTTGCTAATAGTAACCAATGAAAGGGTTCATTTCCATTCCACCCTCAAGGGAGGACTAACTGGTACCAAATAATGACCATGTCATTACATGGAGAATTGGGTTCTTCTGTTTGTTTCTTATAATGTCAACAATAAAGCCCATAATTTTGTTATAATTGATCAATATTTTATTAGCTTTTCTTTTAAGATATTTTGAATGAAGCACAGAGTTAAATTCTGTGTTTTGTTCTAAACATCAATCAAGATGCATTATGTATGCAGGCTAGGATCTTAAAAAAGAGTAAGATTCTCTTTTATTTGTGAAGAATTCTGAAGCTTGTTGCTGCAACACTAACTTAACATCACTAAGAAAGATTACAACAGCATCACACATATTCAAACCTCTGCTTAGAAAAATGCTGAATTCTCCCAATCTTGTTCTTTAAACTCTTTCCCAGAAGCCAAGTGCTACAGCAATGAATGTTTCTTCTCCATACACTTGAGTTTTCTTGCTACTTTTATGCTCAATTTTGACAGTTTTCACTCTCCATAGGTCCAACATACTTCATCCATATGACCTAAAGAACTAAATTCTCTTCAGCATTACAACAGGCTGCCCAGGGAGGTTGTGAAATCTCCATCTCTGGAGGTTTTCAATACCTGCCTGAATTTGTTCCTCTGTGACCTGATCTAGGTGGACAAGCTTTAGTAGGGGATTAGACTAGATGATCTCTAAAGGTCCTTTCCAGTCCATACCATTCTATGATTCTATGGCTGTCAGTGATGAACTTTACATTGTTCAAAACTGTTTACTGCTTATTCATCACAAATTAAAATATACAGCATCTAAAAAAAAAAGCTTTTTCCTCTAATGGAATCTACTACAGTGATTGATTCACTTTACCTGAAGGAAGTTCTGGCTGGAGTTTATTAGAGCAAGTTGGGCACTGAGGTCTTCTGCCTGAGCTTGACTTCCTCTTACACCCTGCACCAACTGAGGAATGTGGTCTGCAACATTCTGTAATAAACAAAGGAAAACCTTTTAGTAGATAAATAAAAACTCCAAGCCCTCTGACAATAAAGCAAGTCTTCTCCCCATCCCTCTTAAAGACAGCTCTCAAAGTTACATTACTCTTGTACCTTCACAGAATTCACTTAAGATTCCATGGAACTGAATTAATACATGATAGGATTTTTTCAGATATATTCGTCTTCTACTTAAGAAATTTTTATTCCAGCTGCTCATTAGTTTAAAGACTCTGTAAGACAAATTTTTTTTTCTGCAAAATTATGTACACAGAGTATTTTGAATTACTTCCTTTTTGCATGTTCAGATGCCAGTAATGGAGATGATTGATTTTTAAATAAAATCTCTTGCTTTCATAAAAACATTATCTGTTACACGCAAACAATTTGGCCTACTTTTCCTTGACTTTTAACAATACTACATTTATAGTATAGATGGAATACTCTAGACTGCCTAGATTGATGCTCCTTGTCCATCCATTTCACAATAATGCTTACTTCAGCAATGCAACACTAATTTTTTTCCCCTCAAAAAATATGAAATAGTAGGTATCAGCTCTTCTATGTTATCTAATCATCATCAAGATAAAATTAGAATGAACTGTAAACAATACAGTGAATCAGCTTGCTTTTGGTTTTAAATGCATACTGAAATAGCAGCTGCCTATAACACAAAATGAGATGTACTTGAGCTACTTTATTTAGTTCCAACATTTCTTAGGATTACCACCATGAGAAGAAATAATTGCAGAATGTTAATATGGCTTTTAAGGATGTCTTTTTTAATGGTTTTGTTCTCATTCCTCATACAATTGTTCTTCTATCCAGAAGAATACCCTTTTTCATTCTATTGTCTTCTTCAATTTTTTGTTTAAATGCAGTTTCTTTAAAAACCTCAAAGCAACATTAGTCAGAGCTAAAAATTAAGCTGCCAAATGTAGCTTAAACACAGTATAGAACAGCTTCTCACCAGACTCTGAATTCTAGCTTGCAACTATAAAAAGGTGCTGGACTTCAGGCACATCTTGAAATCTGTGGTCTTGGCAGCTTTAACTACAAGCTTGGAATCATATTAACCACACAGTAAGGTCTACAACTTATTTGTTAGAGTGACATTTAAGGCCTTGGTTGCTTGAAGGCAGAACATCAGAATAGCAGGATCAGTGATAGTTATGTAACCAATTACATAGCCAATACATTAAATAAAAGATTTTACTCCATTATAGTATAAATCACTATTGTCACTCCATTCTTTGTTGTGGAAAATTCAAAGGTTACTTTTATTCCATAACTGACCTCAGTCTCATTTCACTCATTTCACTGCATGATTCATTCAACAGCCTGATTTGACGATTACAGAGCTTACTTGCTCAAGAGCATGCTCATGCAGTTAACACAAGGCCAAGACTTCTTGCCACTGTACAAATTTCTGAGCAACCAGACTTCTCCACACAGAGCTTCTAGCATAGCTTTGCATATACAGTACTGCAGACTGATGTGCAGCAAAACTTTTACTTAAAGCACTTGCCCCATGTGAATTCATTGTTACTTAACACACACACTGAGCTATATAAGCCTGTCAATCCTCTCTAGTGAGGTGTTTGCAAGGTTTTTTTTAACAGTCAAGTACAGTAGCTCAGCTTTTCAAAGATTGCCATACAGTAGATGGAAACCACAGATAGTAAAATAAATGAGGGCGCTCCAGAACCCTTATAGATGAATGTGTGTGATGTTGGTTTTGTTTTTTTGTTTTATTTTTTTAAACATCTTTTTGAGGTTGCACCAGTATTATTATAGAAGGTGAAGTTCCCCATAATGCAGAGTTCAAGAGTTATTAGTCAGTGGGCTGAGATATGTTTACCTTACAGCTCTGCACAAGTTGCTGGTGGGCTGCTGTGTTCTTATTTGAAACAGCTGCATTCTGAGAAGCTGCAATAGTCTGAGTAGCAGCAGCTGCAGCTTGTTTAGCTGCAATCTTTGGAGAAAAAGAAAGAGTTGAATGAGTGGTAAAAGTCTGAGTAATCCAGAAGAATTAAATACATATTATAGATAACTTGGAAACCAACAAATTCGACAGATTAATGCATTCTATCCCTAATTTGATTTACCTTAAGAAAGCTCAGGAATGCTCTTCTTTCAAGACGAAAAGGAGCTGATCCATCTTTACTTGCCAATAAAGAAAAAGGTGGAACTAGAATAATTTTAAGATCTTACTCCTTCATAGCTTAGCTTACAATATGACCAAAAGAAGTCAATTACAGAGGGCAGAAATGGTCTAATTCATTAGCTTCTCACACAGAAAGTCAGCAAAAAAATAACACCTTTGATGGAAGACTCAAGCGAGCCAACTTCTATTGAGATTAATCTATGGCAACAGTGAAGATACTAACGACACAGAGGTACAAAATGCTGGTATTACTGAACATAAATCCCTGAGAAGATCTTATTCAAATATTTAGGGGTGTTATTATCTACCTCTTCCTATTACAAAATTAAAAATTCAACAATTCATCCAATGTTTTCCAATGTGTTGCACCATACTTTTCTTCTAACTGGCCAATTAAATACAAGCAAGAATGAAGTTCATTCTCATCATTATTCTCATCATTCCCTGCTTTGAAAGACAGTATGTAACCACAGAACAAACAAAATGATCTTTCTATAAGCTTTCTTGCGTGCAATTAGAAAATTGAGACACAACCCTTTATTTCCTCAAATACTGATTTTTTGTTCTAGCTAGATACAGTAACTTCAACACACTTCTAGAACATGGCTGCCTACTTAGATCTCCTTGTTTGTCTAATCTGACTTGCACTTGAATCAGATTACAGTAAAAACCATAGTTGGAAAATAGGAATTGCAAAAGGTTTCTTATTTTAATTTGAGGGAGCAGGTAAAGGGTAG
>WBNH01010471.1:495809-555654 GCA_013401255.1 Urocolius indicus | reverse complement strand
GCCCCGCCCCGCCCCGCGCGGCCTCAGCCTATGGCCTCAGCCTATGGCCGCGGCCCGGCCGCGCCCGCCCCGGCCCTTCCCCCGCCCCGGCAGCCGCGCCACCGGCCCAGCCTCATTCAAACGGCTGCAGCGCCCGGCAGGCCCCACGGCTACAGGTAACGCGGGGTCCCGGCGGGAGGGGGGGCGGCGGCAGCAGCAGCAGCGGCAGCAGCGGCAGCAGCAGCAGCAGCAGCAGCACGGCGCTCTGCGACCACCCCGCGCCGTGCCGTGCCGTGCCGGGCGATGCGATGCGATGCGATGCGGGCTGCAGGGGGCGGCGGCAGCTGCCCCCGCGCGCTCCCGCGGAGAGGCCGCGGCCCAGCCCGCGCGCCTGGAGCGCAGCCCAGGGCTGTCGGTGCCCGTGCCCGTGCCCGTGCCCGTGTCCGTGCCGCTGGGTCTCGGTCTCGGGCCGGGGCTGTCCGCCCGCAGGTTTTAACTGCACGGCTGCTGAACGTATCAACGTGTCACTGAAACATCACCCGTCACTTGAAGCTATATCTTAGTTCAAAATTAGTTCATATCTCTCACTCTCAATAGTGTGCCCCGTGTCAGTATCTCGTTTTTTAAGCTGTTTCAGAGAATACAGTTAAAGACGCCTTAAAGAAGGAGTGCCAGCGTACTTTTTTCCTTATTTAAAAGCATCTCGAGGTGGTTGAAGGTTGAGGTGTTTATCCCAATATGAGGCACTGCAAGGGGGCAAGATGAGTTCCTTTGGACTTGATTTTCTTGTTGAAATACATGGAGTCGGCACGACTTACAAAATAATTGAGCAACTAAAACAGAGGTGCTATCTTGTATTGCAGAGCTAAGGGAGAGCAGTCTTGCTGTTGGTAGTGTGTTAACCAGAAGCATGTTGGCTACCAAGCTGTCCCGGCCTCTCCTGAGCTTCTCTGTGAAAGCCCTGAATTTGAAAGACCCGGGGAATGGCTTCAGGTAAGTAACTTGGTGGAGATGAAGAAAGAGTGAGATCTTGAGTAAAGCACACATTGAGTCCTCATTTGATTTCAGTGGAACACTTTATTTACAGAATGACAAGATGGTTGAGGATGGAAATGCTCTCTGGAGGCAATCTAGTCTACCCCTCTGCTCAAGCAAGGCCTCCTAGAGCTGGTTGCCCAAACCATGTCCAGATGGCTTTTGGCTGTCTCCAAGAATGGAGACTCCAGAGCCTGACTGAACAGCCTGTGCCAGCACTCAGTCTTTGAGCTGGACACAGAGGAGATGGACTCTACAGGCAAAGGAGGGGTTGGCAACATGCTGGGTTTGGGTTTTTTTTGCACTTGGACAATGATCTGCAGTCAAAAGGGGGTGGAGCAGAGCATTAATTTAGTGTCAAACAAGGGTTTATTCCTCAATAACCACAAGTAGGCCTTGTCACAGTGCACAGAACGGTCATATATTTCTGTGGTTTCGCTAAGGAGGCGATGAATCACATGAAATGAGAAAGTTGAGAGGGAGGGTTTTAGAGAGAAATGGAGGAGTAATGAGTAATGAAGCTGGGGGTTTTTTGAACAAGAACAGAAAGTTACTTAACTGATTCTAGTTCCTAACTCTGAAAAAAAAACCTTTTATATTAATAGATGATAGGAACCCTACTAGTTGAAATTCAGACCAATTGAGTACTTTCCCTGGCTTTGCTTTAGAGCAGAGTTCCCAAACAATGCCATGGGTACAGAAGCCATTTAAAAACTAGAACTGCCACCTCCAGTGTTGTTCTGCTGCTGTTGAGAGTGGTGTCTAGCACCATTGCTGTCAAGGATGGCCCCTGTGTCAGGGGGTTACAGAGACCAAAGATAGCTAAGCTGTTAGAGATTTCCTGTGCAAACATACATAGGCCTTTTATCTCCTGTTTGCTCCACACACACCAAAGCTGCACCAGCAGGAATCTGCCGTGGCCTTAAAAAATACAACTTGGTGCTTTATTAACTTGAGAAAAAAAATTTCAGCATGTTCCTGGGTTTTCTTCTTTTGTTTTCCTTTCTGCGTATTTGTGCTTCGCACATCTTGTACTCAGGGCAAAAATGTATTTCATGTTTTGAAGTACCCACAAGCTGCTAAACCTGTGATGGAAATCCTTCATGTGAAAGGCAGTGTTGTCACCACACTGATACCCTAATGCACTGAGGTGGCGTTGATGTACTTGAGTCTTCAAGCTGAGGACTGCCTTTTTTGGTGTAACTGAGCAAAAGCAAGTGCACGGTTCCAAGCACAGTTTCAATTCAAGGACCATCTGTGTGTTTTAAAAGTCTCAGTTGTGGTCTCTAGAACTCAGTCATGCACACAGCAGTGTGCTGGAGAGAGCGACATCGCATGCGTGTTGTGGCTGTTTCCTCTGATGCCATTCCTGCTGGCCAGCAGCCAGTGGTTAGTTTATGCCCTTGCCTTCAGGTCAGGATAGACAGGATGTCAAGTAGTTATTCTCTGCAAGTTATTGTGAATAGAGTGCAGCAGATTGGTGCTCTGCAGCGAAATGAGGGGACACACATGACACTGAAAAGTAAAAATCAAGTTCATTAAATGGTTATGAACATCTCTGGGCGCATTGAGACACACCAGAGAGCTTATTGTTGAGATAACAAGTTCCCAGTCAAGACTGCAGGGCAGTGATGTTCATCCAGGCTTTGTCTGGGGACTGACCTTTGCAGTGATTAAGTGGGCTGTAGCTATTTCAAGAGCTGATTGGGCTTGTGACACTCAAAGTTAGAAGGGCTGAACTGTTGCAGGAAACCGAGCGACACCATTGCCTGAATATAAATCAGCTCCTTTCCCATCTGTTTCAAAACTTCTGTCCGGGCAGACCCTTTTTCTAGCCAAGGGGCAGCTCAGAGGCCGGGGAGCGTGCAGATTGCTGTTCAGGGCAGCAGAGGTCACCCTGGGAGCACCTGTGGTGTCTGAGCAGGAGATAATTGTGAATGATTATGCAAATTCACTTAGAAGACAGAAGAGCAGCCTGGAAGATAAGCTCTGCTGAAGGATAGGTGTTAGAGAGGCCAGAGGGTAGGTGAAGTGCAAATCTAGAGGAAGGCCAGAATGCTCTGTGAGGGCAATGTCAGTGCCCAAAGCAAAAATGAAAGGCCAATACAGTCCAGAGAGGTGACTGGCAAGGGCAGAGGCCAAGGTCACTCTGATGTGTTTCCTAGGCCTGGTTTTGTTGAATGATGGCAAGACCTGAGACAGCATGATGCTACTGTTAGCATAGGTTTTCTAAGTGCAGTCCCACTCCCTGAAAGGCGTTGTTGGCTTTGCTCTGGTCGCTGTTTGTCAACATGGTTTGTTTTCCTGGAAGCAAGACATTCTATTAGATGGAGCTTCAGATCTGCAGGGCAGGTGTAGCTGAAAGACATTTATCTCTTTGACTGAAACAGCTGCAGAGAGCGAGTATCTCATGGGTAGAGGAAGCAGTGTCATCCAAGAGGACAGAAGGGTAGAGCTATGTGTGAAAGCAGTGAGAGAGAGACCTGAGGAGATTCAGCTGTAGGCTGGATGTCAGACACATTGCCACAGCAGAATGCTTTCATCAGACAAATGAATAACTTCCTCTAACCCAGCTTTGTGCAATTCCAAGTGACAGTGCTGTTGGAAAGGGAAACTTTGTACTGCCCCTTTTGCAGGTGGAAGCAGCTCAGTGCCTCCAGACCAGGAGTTATTTTAGAATCCTTGGTAATATCCAAACAGCATCTGCAGCTGCAAATAGCATCAAGGTCTTTTGAGAAACAAATGTTTCATTTTGCAGGAGACACACAGTCTCAAACTAAGGAGAACTGTAAACTGGATTCCGCCTTCTCAAATGACAATGTGCATGATATATAGAGGCAACACTGCATTCCTCGTCATGTGTGTGCTGCAGCACCAGGGTATGGATGAGGTATTCCAGGCCTGATTGTTGTGCTGTGGGTTTGTTTTGTTTTTGACAGGCCTGTGCAAAGATTTTGCTTCCCTCTCCTATCCCCACGTGGCAGCCGCTCCTACGCAAGTGAAGTCGATCAGGTGAGTGTGATTGTGGTTTCCAGGAACTAGCTCTGCTGAGCTGGGGTTTACAATCCCTGAAGCCTGGTGACCAGATTCTTCTTTGCAATTTGCCAGAAAGACTCCAAGCTGGACCTCTCCAACATACTCCACATTCTTTCCTAGCACAGAGCTTCCATTGACGTAGCATGGTACATGCTGCTAAGGATGGAAATAAACCATCAGGCCGGTGCTTTTTTGATATTTTTGGAACTCAGCAGATGAAATCTTTCACCTTAGAGCGGAGGGAATTTGTGTGACAAATTCTTAATGAAGTGCTCTTTCTGGAGTATGCTTGAGTGAAGAAATGTAAATAAATAAATCAGTGTGTCCTCACCTCTTGGTCTGGAGAGTGGACCTTTTCATTAACAGCCCTCTCCTTGAAGATGTTAGAGTCCCAGGCAAAAGGAAGGAGGATGTTTTGCCCTGTTGCCTGTCATGTAGCACAGAGCTCAGCATTGCAGCAGTGCTAGAGCATGCACAACTTGCTCCATAACCCTGGGACAGTGTCTCAGAGGAATTCTGATGCGGCACTTGCATCACTGCTGGGCTTCCATCGTGACCCTGCTCAGTCCCTCTGCATGCTTGAGGAAAGACAAATTTCTAGTTTGATAAAAGAAATGGGTTGGAATGAATTGCAAGTAATGATTAGCTAATCCCACCCACAGCAGCACCTTGCTGCACCTTGCACTTGTTGCTGCTGGAATGTCTGATAGACCATGCTATTTGTAATGTGTCACTTAACTGCTGCCTCACCTTGGGTTAGAAGAAGTGGTTTGAAGAAGGAAGGAAGTATGCTTCTATTTAAATTGTAAATTGGAAAAATAAGAAGACCAAAAACAAACAAAAAGGCTGATGACCAATTGATCTTAAATACTAAACACACTTGATTCTGCTTAGCTATTAAAACTTGTCACTGGAGGGTTTATGTGCTGGAAGGAGAAAGGTGAGTGAGCAGTCAGTGTGATTAACGAAGCCGTCTTCCCCGTGCCCTATGGAGTGCATGGCACAGAAGAGAAGATTCCTGTCTGTTTGAACCTATAGGAACAGTTCCTACTGAAGGGACAGAACGTTTTGAGAACTGTCTGGTGTATTTTCAGATTTCAAGATAGGGGTGAACTGCCAGAGAATGGAGGTTTGCTTGGTCTCTCTGCCTTGGGAGCCTGTTAGCAGAGGTGCTGAACTTCTCTTTGTGTTGGAAGGACAGTGTTCCTGCCTTACTTGAGTTTCTTGTCTTCAGTAGGCACTGGGTGGCAGTAGCTGGCACTGAGCTTACAGAACGTCCCTGGAACTGACTGCTCCTGGGCAAGGGCAAGAGTTTGTTCTGTGCACTGCAAATCACTGATTTCAAATACTCAATTCCAGTGTGTTCTGTTTTTCAGATTGGCAGCAGAGCTGTACTTATAACAGGCTGTGACTCAGGGTTTGGATTTGCCTTGGCCAAGCACCTGCATGCCAAAGGCTTCATTATTTACGCTGGCTGCCTGCAAAAGGTAGGGAAAACAAAAAACTCTATTCTTCCCCTGTGGCATGTGCACAGACACGTAGCAAATCCAATTTTCCCTCTCCATTCTGCACAGCTTTCTGCCAAGGAGGGAGGGAGGGTGGTTGGTAGCCCAAAGGGAAAGACACAGGTGCTTGAATTTCGTAGAGCATAACCTGGTCCAGCCCAGAACCAGGACTGGATGGTATCTTGGGAGGTTCCTGCTGGATTCACAGCATTGTGGTCTATTCCATATCTGATGGACTGGAAACCCACATCTAATTTGTAGCCTTACCATAAGCAAATTTTGTGATCAGGTAAAGTCTGGACCTGTGGCTCTGCTCTCAGACTAGAAAGATTTATGCAGGGTTTATTTTGGCTAATTGTCTTACACCAAGCCAGCAGTGACTTTTCTGGCACATGGTATGAGCATCTTTTCTGTCTTCCTGAGTACAGCCCTGCCCTCCTGAGTGAAGGCAATAGAGTTCCAGTGGTGTAAATGAGAGGAGAGTCAGGCCACAAATAGCTTAGTGCTGCAGGCTTGCTGTGCTTTGCAGGAGGGCTCTGTGGGCAGTTGGAGATACCTGGTCATGGAGAAGAGGAGAGAGCTTTAGCCTCTCTCCCCTTAGGAAGTACTGCACTTTTTTAGCTGCATGACCATTCCCCAACACAAACAATCTTAATGCCTCAGGATATCCTGGGGTGGGTCAGTTATTTTGATCCTAATCTTTTAGTTCACTCATCACTGTAAATATATCTTGAATAGTTGTATTCTTTTACAAAGAATTTGCCAGGTGCCTTTTAACATTATCAATGCTCTTTCTGCTGTTATGTTTTCCATTAAGTTTTGCCTAAATTATGAGCTTTTCTGCCGCGTTTTCCAAAAGAGGAGTTCGTTTTTTCTGTCTGTCTGTCCCTTGTGATGGCTCAGCTCTGCGTCAATTTGTTAACAAGAGCTCCCCCTACAGGCTTCACAGGAGAACAAGACACTTCCTGGCACCTTTTGAAAAGCAGCATTTTGTAAGAAGAGAGAGCATAGATCTGTACTTTTTTTGGCAGTTTCTACTCAGCTTTTGTAACTGAAGATCAACAATAGAGAATACAAGAGTGTTGTAGACTTAAATCCCAGCGTTTAGAGTAATAGCCTCCCTCTAACAACCACAAGTTTAAGAGCTGCAAAGTTACTTCTGGGTTTCACTTCCTCTGTCTGAGCTGCCAGAAAGACCCGATTTTCAGTGAGCATGTCTTCAGCTGTCACTGAAGCCTCCTTTCCATTTTGATGTCTCAGTATTCATTCTACTGAGTGCATGTTAGTGGAAAATCCTGGCCCCTATCAAATTTAGCATAAGCTGACGTGAAGCAGCATGCCAGAGGATCTCTTTTAGGCTGTGATATATAACATTTATTTCCTCACCCAAAATCAAGAGAAAGCTTTGCTGTGTCACCGTGTTATTAAATGTTGTTTCTTTAGCTGAACTCATGTCTCATATTCCAAGATCTGTGTTGGAGATGGCAAGGCTGGTAACAGCAGTTGCATCAGAAGAACACTTTAAATGCCAGAGCTCCTTGGTTAACAGGCAGGCCTTCTGTATGTCTTCAGGCCATATCCTTTATGTAGAACTGCTCCAAAAACTAAAACCACTCCAGGAAATGGAGCTGATCTCTCATTGTGCCACAGGTTTCACTAGCAAAACCCTAAGCAGAATTCCGATCAGAGTGTAATTACTGCTGATGCTGACTTTAGGGGAGGAAAAAGCCTGATGTGTTTTTAGATTCTAGACAGAAGTGGAGATAGAAATAAGAAGCATCATCTTTTGCTTGAGTACCTTTGACTTAGCCCTGCCAGAGAGGAAATGGCTGTGGGACTTCAGTGTTATTTTCATGGGGCTGTTTTTCACAGCACACCTGCAGATCAGAAGCACAGTCCAGCTTGGGGAGCCATGGCATCCTCAGGGCATGCATTGTTCTTGGGAGCTTCACATCACGCTTGCAGCTGTCTTATTTTTTCCTCTTTGGTTAATAGCTGGAGGAGACAGCTGACACAAGATGAAGAAGGTATTTTTCCATCAGTATCTGTTGCCAGTAGGCATATGTAATGTTTGTTACGTCTGTCAGGAGTGTGATGGGAGCCCTCTTTGCTTTGCTTTGTGTGTTTGGGTTTGCAAGGGGATGAGGAGGCAGAGGGTATCTGAGTGAGCCAGCATGCTGGCCAGTTACTGTAGGGCTCAACAAGAGCACTTGAAGCCTCAGGGTGTTAAGTATCACTTCAAGGACGCGCTGATCAAGATACAAGCTGCCGCCCATGTACCTCAGAGAGTGACCGTGGAGAGGAAGATGAGGCAGCTGTGTGCTTTTTCAGTATGCAAAAGCTGATTCCTCTTGCTGAGGGGAGCGTGGGCCCTGGGGCTGACAGCAGAGCTGGACTGGTCTCTTGGTGTAGCATGGGAAGGTCCTTCCACTGTTGCATATAGGCCTGGGGGTTGGGGGACAGGCTGCATCCCGTGCTAGGAAAGCATGACACAATCACAGCGTGCCCAATTTAAACACTGTCCATCTTTCTGAAGAGCCCAAGGAATGGCCTTGTGGGTCTGGGTTAATGCCCAGAGGCCAGCTCTTGGCCAGGTTGCCAGCCCAAAGGGTCCCTGTCCAAGCACAGATGCTGTGAAGGTCCCAGCAGAGCCTGCAGGCCTCTCAGGTGGGTGTGTTGCTGAGGCCCAGAGATATTTTAGCACCTCGCAGACCTGGGACTGGGGAAAGGAGCAGCTTGGCCTTATTGTTTGTCCTCTTCCCTTTAGTAAAGCTGCTGTTTCCAAGGGACTTGCATGCTTGCATTTGCTGGTGCCCTGTTGGCATTCCCACACGTGCCCCTCGTATGCTTTGCAGTGCTTTGCTCTACACACTGGCTTTGGAGTGAGCAGCAAACATAGCACAAAACTCTATTTTCAGTCACCCTAAAGTCAAACCCCACTCAGCTGTGCATGAGGCAGCTCCATTTTGTGTGAAATATGCTTCTGTGTGGAGAGGATGCAGTAGATGCCTTCTCTTCTGTGGTGGAATAAAGAAGGGTGGATAAGACAGGGAAGACATCAGGTGCTGAAGTTAGTGAACTGTCTGTGAGCACAGTGGATAAGCCCAGGACTGAGAGGAGTCAGGAGAAGGATTTTTTTGGAGGACAGGTGGCACAGAGACAGGGGCACGTATGGCCGTGCTTGTGAACTATCCAAAACGTGGTGTCTGAAGGGAGCCCTTGCTCAGGGCCAAATGGGCAGCCTGGGTTCAGACTGCAGAGATGAGCACTGTCTCACTGACTGCTGGCATCTCTGGCAGGGAGCACCTGTGGCTCGAGGTGTTTAGAACAATTAAATGTCATTCAGCAGTCAGGAAACAGTTCTGCTATAAAGAACTGGTGTGTGCCACGTCAGAGAAATGAAAACCTACCTATCCAAAAAAGCCTCATCTGTGAGGGGTGAAGGGCACTCCAAGGCTTGCCTGTGAATGCTGACACAGCGAGTGGGGCTGCCTGGAGGGTTGGGGGGTGGGTGAAGAAGAGCTGAACAGTCCTCAGATGATCCTGTGGGACACACTCCCTGACCAGCCTGCTAACGGGAAGTAAAAGTCTTCTATTGAGGGGTGGTACTGAGGAGACAGAGAGGGTTTCTTAAAGTGAAGGCAGGAATCTTCCCCAAAAGTTTATTATTTTCACAGTTAGACCATCCAATCCTCCCCATAAGTACCCAGGAGTGGCCATTACAGTCCAGCGTAGCTTATAACCATGGGAACTGTTCAGGGATAGTCTCAATGTCCCATGTGTGTGTTCTGGATGCAGCACAGCCTGGCTTTGTTGTTGGGAATGGACTAGATGGGAGCATGGCAGCCCTGTTGCTAGCAGCCTCTGGCCCCTATCAAAGCTATCTCAGGGGTGGGCTGCAGTTAACTGGCAGGGCTGAGAGTGTGTATACTGGGGGAACTTGTTCTGAATTGAGAAAAGGGAGTGGTGGTGGAAAATGGGAGTGAGAAAATGCTGATGGGGGGAGGCAGGAAAGAGCAAGGTGCTAGAAAAGATGCTGTGGAAATTGCTAGCAGGCAAGCTGGCCAGGCACTTGGGGAGGGGACTTTGTAGGATCCGTTGCAGACAGTAGGTAGGTTTTCAGGCAGTGGGAGCTGTGTGCAGAGATGAGCTGAAGGGAGAGAGCAGTGGGCAGGCAGCCCCTCTTATAAGACTTCGGCTCCCAGAGCTGGCAACGTGACTGAGCAGCACGTGCAACAGCAGACATGTGCTTCCACTCCCCAGCTGCTTCGTACCGTACCCCTGCCAAGCTGCTCGCTGTGCCCTGTGTGCCAGCCCGGCTGAGGACGGCACCATGGCCCCACCACTGCAGCAGTAGGGTGCTGCTTGATCTCAAGGGACTTGTGCTGGGCAGGAGGTGCCTTTGCTGGGGCAGACTCGGCTCTGGCTGCCTTCTTGGTAGTCAAAGCAGTTTGTAGCAGCAGACTCGGGGACAGAGCTCATGGTCAGATGGCAGTGCTTGTGGAAGGGTGTTCTGCAGGAGCAGCCCTGTCCATTCCCCTTCCTCTTAGAGCTGCAGGACTGTCCTGATGGTTCTGTGACTGTCCTGTGCACTCTCCTTTGCTTGGTTGCTACGCATTTGATATTCTACACAAACTCTTGGGCCAGACTCAAACCAGCACTTTCTTCCCCTCTAGGACAAGGGAGAGGGTGGCTCCAAGGATCTGGATGACATGAAGAGTGATCGAATGAGAACTGTCCAGCTCAACGTCTGTGACAGCAAAGAAGTGGATCGAGCAGTGGAGCACGTGAATAGCAGCCTGGAGGACCCAGAGAAAGGTCGGTGCTTGCAACGGGCTCTAAGGGCACATAGGTGACAGGAGCTCCCTCAGCTGGGCTCCCAGAGCATTTTCAGGGCGTATTTCAAAGGCTGAGCATGTGCTGGAAGGGCATACAGCTTTGAGAGGCAGCGGGGCATGACCTGTTTAAGTGTTGTGCCATATCAGAAAGCAGCTTCCCACTTAAGATGGCCTCTGCAAAGCAAACTGCTTTTTTCTGCTCGAGCTCCTATAGGAACATTAGCAGAAATCAGGGAGGTGTTCAAGGCCTTGGGCTTAGTGCTTTATTCCTGTGACCTGAAGTTGATTTTGACTCCCTTTATGTAGTAAAACCTGGCAAATGCACAAAGTTTGAGGATTGGCATCAGAAATGTCTCCCTCAACCTTTGAAAAGGCAAAGGAAATGGAGAGGTTTTCCAAAGGATTTCCCAGTGGAGTGTCATCAGTGCCGTTGTAGATATTACTGTGTGATACAGATTTCAAAGCTCAGGGGGCAGCTGTAACCTTCTTAGCCTGCCAACCTCATTCTGCTGAGGTGGTAACAGCAAATTCTGCTCCAGCACTGTGAAAATCCCAGTTGCTCATACATTCCTGAAACCTTTCTAGCTTTTGGTGAAGTACATTTTCCCCTAAAGAACATCCACACTTCAATACATAAAGGTTGCTTAAAAGCAGAGCAACCAGTGATGATTTATTTTGGATCTTGCACAGACACATTTCTTTCTTTATAATTAACTTTTATGCATGAATCTTCTATATAAGTGAAGCTTTCTAGCCCTGTATTCTCAAGCATAGGCCAGGATCGAGTTGCCTTTTCTGGGCTGCCTCTGAGCACACAGATCTGGACACGGGCAGCCAACAGATAACAATGAGTTTTTTTCTGAACAGCAGAGAAAAGCCATCCCAGAGCTTTCTTAGTCTGATTCCTGTGCAATTAGGATATTATGTGAAGTAAGCTCACTTTATTCCAAGTTACTTTTTAATCTTTCTTTTCTGTGTCAAATAAGTTGGTGGCTTCAGTCGCTGCTGTGTTGGTTGTAGCAGAATAAAGAGGAGAGGCCACAGCATGTGTTGCTATCTACATCCACTCATGCTCACATCACCCTTCCCAGCATTGCAGACGTTCTAGTCCCTGCTGGGGACACAACTTTGATGTCACTTTGAAAGAATTACTCTCTTGTTTCTTACAAGGTCTTTCCTACTATTTTAGAGACTATATTTTGCTGCTTTAAAAAAAAAATCATGATGGATAAAAAGAGAATGGCAAGAAGAACAGCTTAACCATGGCTAAAGGTCTCTATTTGCTGGCTCAGAAATTCCCAGGAAGCCTTGCTCATGGTACTTCATGGCTGCAGCTCTCAGCAGTACAGGCCGATTGTGATTGTGGCTGTATTTGCTCAGAGGACTGAAGTTTGCTCTGGGCTGCCTTCCGTCTGCCTTCCATTGTTAGAAGTTGTACTGAAAAGCTCTGTGGTGTGGTTCAATAATCTATTAGCAGGGCTTTTTCCAAGCACCTCTCGTTGGTCTCACAGAGGGAAAGCTTTCTGCTTGATTTTGTCTTCTAGGGCTCTGGGGGCTGGTGAACAATGCTGGGATCTCCACGTTTGGGGAAGTCGAGTTCACCAGCATGGACACCTACATGGAGGTAGCTGAGGTGAACCTGTGGGGCACGGTGCGAACCACCAAGGCTTTCCTCCCGCTCATCCGGAGGTCAAAGGGTGAGTGAGCGCCTTCTGACTGGCACTCCCTGGAGCAGGTCCCTCATCCTGCCCCGTGTCTTCCTGTGTTAGAGGCCCAAAGGTCTGTTGTGCTTCTCTCTGCACCACTGGCCATCATCACACCGTCACAGACAGTATGTGACCCACAGCATGCACACAAATGGCAGATTTCCTAACTGCTCTGAGTTACACAGCAAGGCAGCAGTCCTGGGAAACAGTTATTGTTCCTCTTTCCCCTCTGTGCTGCCATATCCTGCAACATCCCAAACAAGATCTGATCTGTCATACCTTCTTGTGCCCGTGCAGGATCATTTCCAGGGCCAGGTGCAATGCTGCCCTCCATAAAAGCCAGCTGTGCCAGTGCTGGCAGGGTGGGCAGCAGCAGTGTGCCGTGACCTGCTTCTTGCAGGGAAGTTGTCAGCAGTGCCATGTGGTATGTTGGGACTTGGAATGTCATGAGAAGTAGAGTTTTTTTACAGCAAAGGAAGCCAGAGTGGACCCACGTGGGTCTCAGAATAAAAGGGCAAAAGCTTTCCTGTACTGGGGCCAACTATTTGTTACTCTTGAGGCCTCCACAGATGTTAACAGTGTTGTGCTGTGCTGCAGACCTGGGCTGTGTGTGGCCCAGGCGGCATTGCTTCCACCATGGAAGGGTGTCCACTTCTGTGGTCAAAGTTTCTAACAAAGCTCAGCAGTGAGCACTGGCAGAAGGTGTGGAAAACCACAGCCTCTGATTAGACTGCAGCATCTCCAGTTTCCTACCAGCACGTTCCCTAGCCAAAATGGCTGGCTTCTGGAGAGGAGAAAGGCCCCAGGCTGTGCCTGGAGCTGTAATCCACTTGTCACACGGAAGAGGCTGCAGTGCACTTGGACTGCTCTGCCTGCTTGTGCTGCAGGAGCAATGCATTCACTTTTAAGAGGAAGCACTGAAAGACACTATTGGGCTTCTAGAACTTGTGCCTTCAACTTGCAAACAAACAAGCTGAGGCCTGGTGCCAGAGGCTTTCTCTGCTTCCGCTTCCCCTCGTCTGGTCTCAATCCCGTTTCCTGAAGTGCAGGCTCTGACCAGCCTGTGTTCCCTGTAGCACTGAGGTCTGTGTGTCACCACATGCCTGTTCCCCCGGGTACAATGAAGCAGGGGGCACATGCAACGGGCTTGTTCTCCTGCCTGAAGGCTGTTGCGTGGGACAGCAGCGCTCAGGCAGAGCTACGAGCGGGTCTGTCAGGCAGCTCTACGGGTGGATGCAGGTTCAGGAGCCTGTTTGGTGTAGTGGGGGGAGTGTCTGCTCTGCTGGGGTGCCCCAGCTGAGCGGTGCTCTGCCTGGCCTCTGCCTAGGTCGTGTGGTGAACATCAGCAGCATGATGGGTCGGATGGGCAGCCCTGCCCGCTCGCCTTACTGCATCACCAAGTTCGGCGTGGAGGCGTTCTCTGACTGCCTGCGGTACGAGATGCAGCCGCAGGGGGTGATGGTGAGCATCGTGGAGCCCGGCAACTTCATCGCCGCCACCAACCTGTACAGCCCCGAGCGCATCAAAGCCATCGCCGACAAGATGTGGGACGAGCTGCCCGAGATCGTGCGCAAAGACTATGGCAGGAAGTACTTCGACGAGCAGGTCAGCAAGATGGAGACGTACTGCAACAGCGGCTCCACGGACACGTCGCCCGTCATCGAGAGCGTGGCGCACGCGCTGACCGCCACGGCCCCCTACACCCGCTACCACCCCATGGATTACTACTGGTGGCTGCGCATGCAGATCATGACCCACATGCCCGCCGCCATCTCCGACCGGCTCTACGTCTACTGAGGCCTGGCCCTCCCCCGGGCTGCCCAGGTGGGAGATGGGTTTGAAGGAGAGCGTTGTAACACACTTCCCCTTAGTCCTTCTAACATTTGTCTAGCCCCGTTTCAGAGTACTGTATTTTAGCTCTAAAGGGTTCGTTTAAACATCTGGCGTAACCTTAAGGGCAGCCGTTGGCAAGGGGTGCTTCGTAGGCAGGAATGCATTATGTTTGTGTAGGAACATTGGTTCTTTGCTATTTATTTCAGGTAATCCTCTTTTTTTTCCCCCTCAAATATCAAGTTATAATCATTATTTAAACTGCAATTGCTCTGAAGTGTCTTCAGAATTAATTTCTGCTGATGGCCAAACACAATCTTCCCAATTCCTGCCTAGGACGCAGCCTCACGCCACCAAACAGAGACCGTCCGTGCTGTATGGCAAACCACTGCTTCCTGGTGACAAAGTGCCCAACAGGCTTTTCCAGGCCTGGCCTCAGTAGCCCGAGGCAGACCAGAGACTTATTTGATTTGGGGATCAGAACTCAAAATGTTCGAGGTGCTGAAACTGAGCAACCGAGTCTGTCCCTTTCTCTCTTAGAATTATACTGATGAATCCTTAGAGAAGAGGAACCAGTCTGCTTCTCTTGCATGCTTTCCTGCAAAGGAGTTCAGCCATCCAGGGACCCATCCTGCAGACCTTTCCCACAGGAGTTTTACACAAGCATTCCCATGAGTGTGAGCAGCTCTCCACACGTGACTGCAGGCATCAGGATTGGCCCATTGTAACATTTTTTTTCAACAATAATTGAACATCCAGCTCCTCTGATTGTTGAGGATCAGTGCTGAGCAGAGGGAAGCAGAGAGGGTTCCAGTCCCGGCAGTGAAGGCCGTTCTTACCAGGGACCTCAGGGTTACACCCAAATATTTGTACAGCACCTTGCACAGAGGAGCCTTAACCCTGGCCAGGGCCTCCAGGCACTACTGCGGTGCAGGTGGAGATAACAATAAAAACTTTCCTTGAAGGAGCCACTGAGCTGAAATACATTTAACTTGACCTAAATCTAACGGGAGGTCCATAACAATACCGTTACCTTTAGGAGCAGGTTCATTTCCGTGATGGTTGTTTACATGTCTGAGAGACACTTGTTTTGTACCACAGAAACGAAAAGGAAAAAAAAAATCAAACCATAGAAGATCCTTTGAGGTGAAAATGCAGAAAGGGTTCATTGTTTTAAAAGCTTCAAAGGCAAAAATCAAGTAAAAATACCATTGCTAGCAAAGTTAAAGAGAAGGGATCTCACGTGCTCTAGTAACATCCCGTGACGTGATCAAACCCCTTTGGCTTAATAAATGTGTACATGAATGGTAACAACATTTGGAGGCTCCTTCTCTTTGTTTCGTAATGTTTAAGGTGAGAAGCTCGCAGCTGTTTATGGGGGGTTTGTCACTCAGTGAGGTTCCTGCCCGCTCACGCACACACACGCTGCCTTCAGACTCTCGCGCACGGCTGGGTGAGGTGGTGCAGCATTGCAGGAGTACCACATGTGTCCTGCACCACGGGGCAGAGGTGCCTAACCCCTGGGCTCCCCGGTTTCACAGCTCAAAGCTGCACCTGTACCCCACTTCTCCAGACTACAAAGGATTATTGTGTATTATTCCCAGAGAGCAGGAAGAGAAACTGACCTTGGGAGAGAGCAGGGGCATGGTGGGGATTCAGCAGCGCAAGCCCACAGCAAGTCACTCACAGACCCAAAGTAAAACCCTGGGAGACGCTTGGCTTTGTGACCTTCTCCGGAGTCCTGGCAGCAGCAGCTGCCTCTGGTGGTGCAGGGGAGAGTATTGTCTCATTTTCCAATAAGTGGACTTGTCTCTGGGATGAAACATAAGAGCCTCAGAGAGACCCATCAGGCCCGAGGGCTAACTTGCACAGCAGAGCAAAACACCTGGATAGCAGATGACACTGCACAGACAGAAAAGCCTTTACAAGAAAACTTCTTGTAGACTAAAGCTTTAGCCTTGAGATGCTCAGTAACACAACAAATCATATGGTTCCACTTGGCACGTGAGCTACCAGTGTTACATGTACTGCTGGCTTTTAATACAGACATCAATGAAGTCAGACGTGGAAAAGACTGAGTGTGCAGCTGACTTATCTCGCTTTGGCTCACAGAGCCCTGAGGGCAAATGTAGCAGGCGTTTAACTGTGCCACATTCATTCCCAGCCAGAGAGAGAAATCCCAGCAGCAGTAGCTGTGTTGTTCTTCCCAAGGCTCCTGAGCTCTTTGGCATAAGGCGTCCCTGGGGAGCTCTGAAGCTGCTCTTGCTCTGGGGCAAATATGCAGCTGTGCTGGGAATTACCAGGCATTGGGTGGTCACAGGTCTGGGCCTTGAATTTTTCGTAACACAGTCAGTTTGGTAGCTGATTTGTGGACAGGAGGGCAGAGAGCTGACTAGTTGTCCTGCTGGGATCTTGGCAATCTCACAGTTTCAGGGTTTGCCCTGAGAAGCACATTAAAAGCTCATCCCCTTTGGTTTTACATGACTGTCCTTGTGACTTGATGCACTCTAGGTCCTGCCTGCACGATGCCGCTGCGGCTCCTGGAGTGGCTTCAGCTCACCAAACTTATTTGAAAACTAAACAGAACAGAAGCATAGCAAAAGAGGACTTGGCCAGGCACCTGCTACTCTGCACTGCCAGAGCTGCCTCAGTGGGAGCTCCTGCCCCCTCGGAAGCAGCTGGGGTGCCCCGAGGGGTCAGTTTGCAGGAGTGCCCACCCCTGGGCTCTGCTCTGCTCCCAGCTGGCTGGAGGGAGGGTGCTCTGCCTAAATTTCTTGCTAGGCAAAGACCACTGGCAACGACACCACAGATGTCACCGGGCAGCATCCCTTGGGCAACCTGCAGTTAAAAATATCTCCCTGGTGTGGTGGGAGGCAGCAGAGATGGAGTAATTTTAACTACAGCTGAAACATCTTGTTCTGAGCCTTAATGGGGGAATCATGAAGTCCTACCCACTTCAGGACTTTCAGCTCCTAGTGATGAGGGTGTTGAATGCTGCGTTTGAGACCAGCGTTAAGTGCTGCCTCAATGTCTGGATGAAGTGCAGGGATTTCCCAGTTATTCAGAAAATGTTTTCACAGCCAGGAAGACACAGTTTTGGAGAGCTGGTCCCAAGCCCATGCCTCAACTCCCACCCCCCTGGCAGAGGTCTGGCCCAGGCTTCCTCCTGGGTCTCAGCCCTCTGAGTCTGGCTGAGCCTCACAGCCCTGGGCTGGCAGTTCAGCAACAGGAGGAACACCCCTCCTGTTCAGGCAGTGTTAAATAGCTGAGCACACACAGGGTGTCTTCTCCAATTTAATTGCATATAACAATTAAACAGATACTCATATGTGAATGGCTCTGTTGCTGAGCTACAAAGTGAAATCTCTGTCTGTACTGAGATTGGTCCGAAGCCAAAGGGCCAAGCTGCAAAGCTGATGGCACTTCATGGACTGTGGCTTTGAAAAGAAAGTATCTTCCTCACAAAAACTAAGGCAATCATAAGCATAACTCATAGAAGATGTGATGGCACCTCCCTGAGGAGATACCCCTCAGGAGCACAGCACCAGTTTCTCTTCCCTTTTCCTAACAGTGATGTAGGGCTTGTGCAGCCTCGGGGTGCTGCAGACTGAAACTGGTGCTGCCCTGTGCGAGATGAAGTGTGGGCTGGCACTACCAGAGCAGTGAGCTGTTCCTCAGCGTGCAGGAGTGCAGGGAGCAGGAGGTGGCAGGGCCAGGAGCAGCCCATGCAGCTGTCACATCGATGGCAGCACTGGCAGTGCCATCCCCTGCTCATCACACTATCACTTGGGCATCAGTCCTTCCTAGGTGGTGGGTGACAGGCTGTGGAGGGTGGTGGGGGCAAACACGGGGGGCCCAGCTCAGCGTGTTACTGGGGACTTCACCCACGGCCATGCAGAGAGGGACATGCAGTGGCACTGGAGCCATTCTGCAGCTCCCCTGCAACCGGCAAGGGACAGGCAGAGGTGGTTGTCTGCCACCTTCTGCCTTCCCAAGGGCCCCAGGACTTCAGGGCTGCCTGGAGACCTGCAGGTGTGTCTGATCTGCTTGCACAGGCAGGAGGCAGCTCCCTGCAGCCTGCTGAAGTACAGGCGTGAGCACTCAGGCCAAGATGTAGGTCGCTATCTTAAAATACATATTGCTAACACAGTGTTTTGTTTGCTACTGAGTGTGGTTATTGGAAGATGCTTCTCTGTCAGCATCTGTTCCCAATCACAAATGAGTATCTCTGTCTTTCTGGCGCTTTACCACCCTCATGAAGTGGAAGAGGGACTGGACCTGCCTGCAGGCTCTTCCAGTCACCCTCTCCCCTCCCCTCCCTAGCATAAGGTTGTGTAATTATTTGTGTGATGTGGGACATCTTTAGCAGAAAAGCTTGGGAGACCTGTCCTCACCTCCCACATAAGTCCTGGGGAAACAGAGCTCTCCCAAAGTGGGAGTGCTCTGGTTTCTCAGCCATGCAGCAAGCGGGTCATCCCACCCACAAACTTGTTGGGATCTGAGTGGTGCAGAGTTGCTGTGCTGGGGGAACTACGGCCTCCCTGCAGCGAACACAGGCACCCGCAGCCCTCGGCAGGGGCTTCAGTCCATCCTCCCATCACACTGCTGACAAGCTGCAACCTGCTGGACCCCGGGGCATTTGCTCCCCACACTGCTTGTCTCCATCAGCATACAGGGCTGGGCACAGACCTGAGAGGTCAAGCTTTTCCTAAGGGGAGAGGACATAAGAGACTAAAGAAGAGACTAAAATCTCCTTCCTGGGCTTGCAAAGGAATTCATCCTTGAGCACAACCTTTATTTTACAGCCAGAATCATGGGTTGGGAAGTAACAGGAGCCTGCTCTCACCCTCCCCAAACACCTGCACACCAAACCTCCAGAAAGCTCCCTGCCGGAGCTGGGATGAGGAAAGTGAAACTATTCCTGTCCTGGTTTGTCCCTCAGCTGTGATTGGCAGAGTGTAAAAAATGTGGCAACACACAGAGCAATCGCTGCAGTTGTATTTCTGACTGCACCTGGAGCAGGATGGACCACACATGTTGTGAGATAACATCATGCCATGGACACTTCAACCAGTTTTTCAGGCCTTTAGGAGTCTGAATGCTGCTGGAGCATCTGAACCAGCCCACCCTAGTGCAGAACACAGCACCCATGAACACAGGTGAGCTGTTGCTGCTTCCCCTATTGTGAGATCTTGGAGGCACTGTAGGAAACCCCACCAGGATCCAGTCCACAACCCAGTGAATTTGGAGTATTTGTTGTCATGAGACCGAGAGTGTAACTGAAGGACGGACCAAGAAAAAGTACAGACGGTTTGACAGAAGCTTTGGGTTATTGCTGGTGTGTTGGATCTGCAATTAGTTTAAAACCACTTAGAAAGATCTTACTTTGTGATGGATTGTCCCCAGCTGGGATCCTCCACCCTGCCCATGGCCCAGGATCCCATTTCAGCCCCATCTGCAGATGTTCAGCCCCACAGGGGTGGGAATGAAGGATGCTGGTCTTCAGCCCCCCTGGGATGGATTGACCCCTATGACTCCTGCCTATCCCTCTCTCCAGTGGGCAGAGCCCACGATCCTGCTTGAGGGCAAGAGCAGCACTCAGGGCAGGGGATGGGTGTGCTGTGAGAGGGATGCTCCTGGCAGCTCTGACCCAGCTCTCACTCATCCCGCTGCCTGGGGGAATAGTCCCCGTGCTGCCTGGAGCTCACCCCCTCCCTCCTCATCCTGCTGCTGTATCTCCCTGCTGTGAGGTCCCCACCATCCCCAGCAGCTGTGGCCGTGCCCCTGGCTGGGTGCAGCCCTGCAGGAGCTGGGGCGGCAGGAGCCAAGGGAGCTGCTTTCCCCTGGCTCACCAGCACTTTCCTTGAAGCTCCTCTGGATGCCACCCTGCTCCTTGCCTCTCTGAGCCTGCTCTGTGAGGATTAGCCACGCTTGGCAGAGGGTTTTGCAGATGAGGGAGTCGGCCTCCACCCCACAGAGACAGGGATTTGCACTCTTTGTGCTGATGCTGCAGGCCAGCTCTGCCTCTATTACTGAGTTTTCTGTAGCATGGAATCCCTCAGCAAGGAGCAAAGTGCTGTTCTTCCCCTCAGCTGCTGTGGAGTGGCACATGCCCCCAGCAGCACAGCCAGCATGCCTGCAAATAGGGCTGTATGCAGGAGAGGGGCGACCAAACCCTCATAGCACAGCATAGTGCAACCAGCCCTGCCCTGCTTGCACTGCTGCTGCTGGGCAGCACCCCCAGGGATACAGCCCTTCCTCCTCCTCCTCCCTATCTCTCATTTCCTCCTCATCCTTCCTTTGTTTCTCAGCTCCCAGGGGGTCCCTCAGGTTAATTGCTTGACCTGATCACTGCACATCCAGCTGGGCATCTGGCAATAATTATCAAGGGGCTTGTGAGAGTGGCTGTCTCAGAGGAGACGGCAAGTGGCTCCTCTCAGCAGTGGCTGTGTTTTTGTCACGGTACATGTGGCTTTGTGCAGTGCCTGGCTGATGTCCTCCTGCATCCAGGGGCTGGCTGGAGCAGGGGACTGATGCCCCTGGTAGGTGAGGGGATGGGGAGAGAGCTGCTCTGTGTGGGGTGATGCATTCAGGACTGGAGACTCAGACCCAAACCCGGGGACACAGCCACAGCGGGAGCTGGTGGCCCCTGTGCTGGGGAAGGTGAGCCCCTGGCAGGGACAAGAGCACTTCAAGAGGCTGATAGACTTTCCTCCCTCCCTGTTCTTCCTGGAGCTGTGGGCAGGAGGCAGCCGCAGGGCAGCACGGTAACAGGATTACAGGCACATAGGGACATGGACGCGGTGACACAGGGACAGTGGCGGCTACAGGCACGGGCAGCCTGCCCTGGCACGGGTGTGCGGCTGAGCAGGGAGTTCCCCTGTGTTCCCAAGGGGTTTGGGAATCTGAAGCAGCCCTGCCAGCGACAGCACAGAACAGCATCAACCTGAGAACAAGTTCCTCATGGGCAGTGTTTCCCCTTGGTCAGAGCAGCCCTGGGAAGCTCTGGGCCCACACTGTGCTGGCACCAGAGCCTGCCACAAGTCACTTCACTCTTCAGCAGGTTTGCTGCTCCACCTCTAGCCTGCTCCTACCCAGGGCCATGGGGTGGTTGGTGAGAGGACAGGCTCTCCCCAAGGTGTTACCAAAATCAAAGGTGCTGACTCCTGGCACTGCTGGCCACACACTGGTGCTGCTGGCCATGCACAGGCACTGCTGGCCACACATCAGTGCTGCTGGCGACGCACAGGCTGGTACCATGCATGGCATGAGCTGAGCCCCAGCCACCGCCTGCCACCTTGCAAGGCCCTTTGTGGCCATGGCTGCCACAGCTGGACCCCACACTCCTCACCTCTGCTCCTGGTCCCTGCTCCCAGCAGGGTCCTGCACATGGATGCTTTTCTGACCTTGTGACCTGCTGCAGTTATGCTCTGGTAACTGAAACCCATGACAAAGTCCTCTAGAAGCCCCTCAGAGTGAAGAATGGAGCAGCAGCAAGATGCATTTTTCAGGGTTTGCTCTAGATGTTGCCATTCTCAAGCAGAGCTGGGCAGAGCAGAGGCCTCATGTGTCGGTGTCCAGGGTGTGATGCTGTCCCAGGACATGCACCCCATCTGAGTGCAGCACATCCCACCTGGCACTGGGGCTTGCTGGCTCTGTTCCCTGACAAAGACCCATGCCAGAGCTGCTCACGTTGCCCTGAGGTCTGTGTCCAGCAGTTAACCCAGCCCAGGATGCACCCTTACACAGCTCTGCCAGGCAGCACTGGGGCTTTGCTGCCATCTTTGGCCTTCCATGGGATGGAGGATTTGCTGCTAATGCAGCTACTTGTGAGTAAATGGGCCCTTAGGTTGTCCTAGGCTGTGCTCAGGGGTGTTGTGTGCCTGGCACGTGCAAGGAATTACTCTAGGGAAGCAGAAGAGGGGCAGATGTGCTGGTATCTGAGAATAACACCAGGCATTTTTCTTTCCCATTGCAGGGAATGTTGGTGCCCTGGAGCACTGCACCTTCTGACTGCTGTTTGCTCTCTTCTCTGATTCCTTAGAAACAAAATACAAGTATGCTAACTCCATCCCAGAGATGGAAAAATTGTGTCTGAAATCCCAGCCCAACTGCTAGCCAGGGCTCCGAGGAAGCAGGACACATGAGCCAGCCCTTTCCCTTGCCTGCCAGGCATCCTGCTCCTGGAAAACCCTTGGGCACTGCCTCTCTCCTGCCTGCCAGCTCCCAACCACCAGAGACAGGACTGCCAACATCACCCATCTCTTTGAAACGCGCTTTTCATCTTGGTTTGGTACAACAGAGAGAAAGGGAATCAGCAAGGAATTACCCAGGGGCCTGGAGACCTCAACAAGGATGAAAGCAGATGAGCTTTTTTTAGGACTTGGCTGAAACACTCTTTAAGATCCCCTCTCAGCGGTGTGAGCCGGCAGCTTTGATCCCGAGTGCAGTGGGAGAGCTGGCAGGGCTCCCGCAGCACTGCAGTGGTGAGCAGCAGGCAGAAGGCTGATTTTGAGCTAATAACAGCATGCTCAAAGCAATTGCAATTGTTCTGGAGGATTTCTGTGAGCAAAGGCAGCAAATGGGCAGCGCTGGGTTTTGGCAGCTGGTAACCAGGTAGTGGTTGTGTCTTAGGCTGTAACCTCACACCCCACAGCAGGATCTAAACACATCTCATTCCTTAAAACACCTAATTATGAGGTGATATGAGTGCTGTCGGTCACAAAACTTGAGCAGCCAGGAGAAATGCAGGCATGGCTGCTTGGAGAGTCTCCCCCCAGCCTTGGGGATGAGCTGTGGGTCACCCCACATGGGCTGTAACCCCTCTGACAGCTCAAACCCTGTCACCCTCCCTCCTGTTTGAGATCAGCCCTTTTCCAGCCTGATTACAGGCCTGGCTGGAAATGCAGCCGACTCATGGTTTCGGTGTGAGTCACAGAAGCTTTGGTGGCTTTTCTCTCCCCACAGCCCCAGGCTGCCAGGGCTGGAGCCGTGTGGTTAGCAGGCAGGGTTGGCCTCCTCACCCTGAGGAAGCAGATCTGCAGCTCCTGTGAATAAATGTTTGGCTGTGTCCTGAGCAGGCTCAGGGAGAGCATGGGAGAGTCCCAAGCATTATTTTGAAGACTCTTGCTCTTTTGGGGGAAAAGAGAGCCCTGAAGCGGGTGTTGCAGAGGCCGGGGTTGCCGGGGTCCCCCGATAATGGGAGAATCTGCTCCTGAGGGCCAGGGTTTGGTGCCTGCTGTGCTCCTCTCCCGGCCTCAAGGCAAGCAGAGCCTCTCCAGGGAGTGCAGAGACCAGCCAAACCTGCTCCCCTCCACGAGCAGGAGCTCCTGGCATGCCAGGTTTGCAGAGAGAGGCAGGTTTTTAATTAAGCAGACTGTTACAGCTGTGGGACACAGACAAGTGCTCAATAGGAAACCCCTCCCTTGTGTATGTGGGGCTAGCACAGGGTACCAGCTCCCCCCATGAGTGTTGTCTTGTGCTTTTGGGGACAGAAGAGCAGTTCTGGCACACAGCATGGCCCTGGAGGACACGTAACATCTGGGAGGAGAAGGGGAGCCTGAGTGGACTACAGCCACAAACCACTTAAGAGAGGAAATGTCTGTGCTTTGTAACCCACCCTTTCCTCTGCCCATCACCTTGCTGTGAGCCTCCTCCAGCCAGAGCCAGGGTGGCTCAGGCTCAGCTACTTCTCCTTACCTCCCTGCTCAGACTCACCAAGGTTTCTGCACCCTCCAAGACTGCTCCCAGCCTTCCAAAATGCCCTTTAGTACTCAAAGGCTTAAAGAGCCACGCAGCAGTTGTAGGCTGTGGGAGCTGTCTTCTTTCTTTGTACTAAGAATAGCTTGGAAATGCTGTTGATGAATAGCTATGGAAACACGTCCTGAAGCAAGATGTGAACCTGTGTCATGGGCACCACCAATGCCCTGCCCTCGAGCCCAGTAACCCCAGCACTGGTTTGTAATGTCAACGCAACCCTCTGGTCTAATTGCAGCCCTGTCATTTATGCTTACTTAGCAGCCTATTTATAATATCTCCAAGCAACCTTGCTATTTATTGGGATAAATTTTGCTACCCAGAGAGGCTGAAGTCTGCACAGGGTCAGGAGGAACGTGAATACCCACTTCCTAATTCTGACACTACACGCCTGCCAAAGGCAAGGGCTGTCAGTCCTGTCAGCAGACATCACTGCACAAAGGGAAGACAATTACTGTGGGACAACCATTTCTCCTGGGCTTAATGATTCACTAGCACATGTGAGTGCCATTAATCCTCTAGGGAGCAGGGGCAGGTGGCTTCAACAACATGCTATTCCCTGCTTAGCCTTGCAGCAAAGGTGCTGCAGAGAGGCTCTCTCTTGCTTTGGGTGTCTCAGAAAACACTCTGAGGGGATGCAGGGCTGTTCTGCAACTGATGGGAGGCTGAAACTTGAGCTGGACCATGCTTTGGGATTTTCCAGTGATACTTTCTACCCTGCAATAGGAACCCTTACTTGCCTGGCAGAGTCTTTGCCACTGAGCTTTTCCCTGCAGCAACAGCTGTGCTGTGCAGAGTCAGGTGAGAGGCTCAGCACATTTCACTCATCTTTTAGATGTCCAGGAAGCTCCTCTGTGGTTCCCCTGAAGCTAGTCTTCATGGAAAAAGCACCTCAAACCCTTCCTTAACAGCAGCACTGTGTCTCAGCTCCTTTGCTGGCTGCCAGGCCTTGCTGGGTGCAATAGCTGGGCTGGTTGGGGATGCTCCTCTCTGCCCCTGCTGACATGGGCCATCTTGGCTACAGCAGCTGAGTCCTGTACCGGGATGCTCTGGTCCAACGTGCGCAAGACAAGCTGGTGTGGGCTGTGGAGTAGCCAGTCTGTAACAGAAATGCTGCCTGCAGAGCTCCCTCTGCTCCTCAGCAAGACTCTGAAACTCCTATGCCTTATATAATATGGTTTGTATGAAAACATAGGTGACTTCTGAGCATAATAGGCTCAATTAAAGGTAAGAGAATACACAGGGGAGCTTGCACTAGGGCTGCAAAAGAAAGAAATTCTCCTTCTCTGCAAAAGTTTGTACATTGGATTTACCGACTGCCTTCGTGGAGGGGAGGTTTGTAAGAAAAACTGAACAGAAGACAGGCTTTTCCCCCAAGCTTAAAAAGCCTGGTAAGAAATCTGTGTTCATTTGCTATTTACTGCCATCAAATATTTGTCTGACAGATGTAATCACCACTAGCACCTCCAATGCTTCTCAAAGCTTAATCACTTCAACTTTTCTGTTAGCAATGAGACAATGCAATGACCTTCTTCTTGTGTCAACAATTAATGTATCTCACAGCAGCTTGTGTCACCTGCTGCCTCCTCCTCCAGCCCCATGTGCTCACGACAGGCTATTTGCAGGCTGGAAGGCTCCAGGACGCAGCAAGGCAGGAATGGCAGGAAGGGTGCAGCTGCAGCGTGTGTGGTGATGGGAGTGAGGAAAACCAGGGCAGGAGTGGCTGTGGGGACCAGGAAGGCACACAGTGACATGGCAGAGATGTAACTATAGAGTTCAGCCAGCACAAATCCTTCTGCCAGAGCCACTGGAAAAGTGCCTGTGGACTGTTTTTTAGGATTTCCCTGGCAGAGTGCTGTTGGGGTGGGCAGGGGATGCAGGTGCTGCCCCTCAGCATGGGTCAGCTGAGGGCTGTGTGTGCATCCTCTTCGCTCCATTGCAAGAGATGCTGGTGCTCACCCACACCCCAGGGCAGCTGGTGCTCATAGGGCCCTGCAGCAGCTCAACCTTGGGGTTCCTTTAGTAACACCAAAGCTGCAGGAATGAGGAATTGCCCTCTGGCCTGCTCCCAAAGGCAGTGTGCTGTACAATTCATTACTCTCAGACTAGATTTAGCCCCCCCGTGATATCCCTCTGTGTCTAACCCTGTTAAAGTGATGCCTCTTCCCCACCAGTGTGTTTCACTGCCAGCGACTAACAAGCAGCCTCGCTGCCATGGCCAGAGCAGCCCTGCTTGGCAGGCACATATGGTACCCTTTTCTGGAGACATATTTTCCCCTGTCAGGCTGTTTTGATCTTCCTTAACTTGCAATCACCAGCACTCGTTTCACGACGCATCACATGCCAGGCAAGATGCTGCCTCTGGCTCTGTAGCTGGGTGGATGTGCACCAGGAATGACGTGTGAGGCTGAGTTCATGATCCAGCCTGGCTGCCAACAGCTCAGGGGTACGTAAGGGGCTTGTGCCCTTTCAGGAAAGCCTTTAGCCCATGGTCAGAGGCTCAGTAGCACCTCTGTCCTTCAGAATGGGTTACAAGAGCTATGTCAGACCAGGACAAGGTTTGTTTCTCCTTATGGGCAGCTACAGCCCATTTAAATCTATTTAAAACAGTCTGCAGAGAGGATCATCTCTCTTTCCTACCTGCGAAGTGGACAGTGCTCTGCAGGCCCTGTGTACAGAAAGCCAATCAGTCTATATTTCCTCACCAGGAGAAACATTATTTTTGCTGAGCAAGGAAGACAAGCTTTAATGCATTCCATCAGGCTGGTGGAGTTAGCTCATGAGAAAGCCAGCCCCTGAGAGAGGCTGCAGAACCAGCAAAACCTCTGCACACCCACACCAGTGGGGCAGAGGCTGCCTGCACCGCCCGTGCCCTGTGCCAGCTCAGCTCTGACCATGCAGCATCAGCTGCCTCCAGTCCCTCCTCACCAGCTCCCCTCACTGTCCTCTGCCCTCAGATGATCCAAACCACAGATTCGTATTTGGTTCACGTTTTGCTATGGGGGGTGGAGGTATCTGGAGATCTGCCTTTCGCTCCCATCCTTGTTCCAGAGTGAGTCACTGCCATGAAGGAGCTGAGCAATAGGCGAGAGGATAATTTGCCTTGTGATGGTGATTCAGCCTCTGTGGGGTGCTGACAGTGAGCAGAGTTATTGTTTCTCCCCATCAGCTGATGACAAAGGCGTTCTCTCCCCTCTCAGGACATTTCATTGTACGGGAAGAAGTATGAACAAAGCAACGTGTAAAATGGTGATGAGCAAAGTCCCTGCTTCAGGGAACACCCTCTCTCTGCTTCTCAGTCTGACTTGGGCACAGGGCAGCTCACTGCCCCAACAGCCAGCTCCTCTTGCCCAGGGCTGCTCTGGTGCACTGCCAGGCACAGAAACAGCTGCCTGCACACTGGGGATGGAGCCAGCCCCACATACAGGAGGGATGGGGCCAGCTTGGTGTCTGCAGCCTGGCAGTGCCACACCAGCTGCTTGGGCAGACACACCAGCAAATTTCTGTGTCCGTCTGGCACCCACCATCCTAAAGGTACCACCTCAGCAAAGGAGGTTATTAGGGACATGGCAGTCACAGAATCACAGAACTGTGGGGGTTGGAAAGGACCTCCAGAGATCATCCAGCCCAACTCCTGCTAAAGCAGGTTCAACCTCCATCAGGTCACACAGGAACATGTCCAGACAGATTTGAAAACCTCCAGAGGAGGAGACTCCACACCCTCCCTGGGCAGCTTGTACCACGGCTCCCTCACCCTCACAGCAAAGAAATTTCTCCTCATGTTCAAAGGGAACTTCTTGTGTTCCAGTTTACATCCATTACCCCTTGTCCTGTCACTGGGAACTACAGAAAAAAGTGTTGCCCCATCCTCCTGACACCCACTCCTTATGTACTTGTAAGTGTTAATGAGGTTCCCCCCTCAGTCTCCTCTTCTCTAGGATAAACAGCCCCAGATTCCGCAGCCTTTCCTCGTAAGGAAGATGCTCCAGTCCCCTGATCATCTTGGTGGCCCTGCCCTGGCCTCTCTCCAGCGGTTCCCTGTCCCTCTTGAGCTGAGGAGCCCAGAACTGGGCTCAGGACTCCAGATGAGTTCAGTCACACACTATGAAGATGACCCAGTGCTTGAACAGCTTCCCCATGAGGGATGGCTCAGTGGGTTAGGACAGTTCTATAGACTGCAAAAATAAATGACCCAGGGAGAATATTATAGAAGTCTATTAAATCCTGAGTGCTGTGACAAACAGGGAATGGTTCTCCTCTGCCTCTTCTCATATAAGGTGTGGGGGCATCAGGTGAAATTAGCAGAAGCCTGTTCACAACATCAAAGGGGGAGATACTCGTTTACTAAATTTATAGCTAAGCTGTGAAGCTCTTTACTGCGTGACATAGAGGCTACTAAAGTTTTACAAGGGTTCATAAATGATCCATTAGATTCACTGGCAGCCAATAATCACATACAATCCCACCATCTGGAAGTGTTTCAACTAAGTATCCACAGAGGTGGGGAGGACATTCAGGAGTCACTTTTGCAGGCTCCTCTGGACACTTTTTTCCCTTGGCACACACTGGGGTGAAGCACCACTGCTCCAACCCACTGCCACTGTTTCCTTGTCCCTTTGCTCAACGTGCCTGCGAAGTTTATAGGTTTCTGCATGAGCAATGTATGGACTTTGAACAAATGCTGCCTGATGAGTTACTACTCCAAAATCCAGTGCTGAACTGGAAATAAAGCTGAACTGGGAAATAATCAATCAGCTTTTACTGACTTCTGCATTTCCTTCTCCTGGTTCTTTACATTTTGCATTTGCATTTTAGATGAAGTCCAGGGAGTTGTGTGTAAGATTAATGCATGATTGATAGCTTCAGGATATCCACGCAGAAATAAGTGTTTTATTGACAGTGAATATTCATAGGGACAGCTCAGCTTGGAGGATTAAAAGACATATCCTAGAGGGGTGGAAATAATGAAAACAGGGGCAATCAAGCAAATTCAGCAGAAAAGGTGTAGCTTTATTGGCCCTTTACAGTCCCTGTCTCCTTCAGTTCCTAAGTGCTATTGCCAGATGACAGCAGGTATCAGCAGTGGCTACAGATCCCTGAGCTCTTTGAAGTCCTGAACAATTAGTCCACAGGAGGTGCTAATGATCCTTCTTCATCTTCTTCCTGGTCTATCAGATCCCTGGGTCATGCAAACTGCTGCTGACTTTTTCCACCAGCACCATTCCCAGTCGCTTTGGATCCCAGTCACTCTTGTAATGGCTTCGAGGAATAGGCTTAGCTTTGGTAGAATAAAAATCATTTGCTACCTGATCATATAAAAAAAAACATGAGGAAGACAGCCTCCATATCTGCCTGGGCAGAGAGGAGAGATGAGTTGGTTTGGGCACTGATATTGTGAGAGAGCTTACTCCTCTCCTGATCTGGCTCAACCCAGGGACAGAGAGACCCCAAAGCCCCAGATGGGTTTGCCTCAGACATCGTTTTGTGTAAGATAAAGCAATGGGCCTATGCTCTGGTCCTACAGGGAGATGCAGAGGGCACAGAAGGCCAATGCCTATCTCTCAATTAAATGTGCAATCTAATAATAAAGTCTCCAAATTAAACACATCGTGGCTCTTTAATTCAAGCCTATTTTCCTTAATGGCTAGTGACTTACAAAGAGGTTCCTCTTGTATACAACAGGATACAAACAGATTTTAATTTCTCCATACAATAAAAACAGCATTTAACTGTTCACCATGTGGTTTTGCTCTCATTTCATATCCTTAAGATGTCAGAACATGGTAGTCCTGGTTTTGCACATCACATGGGTAATAACAGATGTTTCATCAGCTTGCCCAGTGCCAGCTGATTACATCTGTTTTGTCTAGGGCTTTGAAGAACCAGTAATAAATGACTCAGGCTGAGCATGGCGTTTTTATGCTTTCAATGTGCAGAAATCATAGCAAGGACAGAACTCTCCCTTCCTACAAACCTGACACCTGCCAGGTGCTGCATAGGACTTTCTGCACCATTTTTGCTCAACACCCTTGTTAACATCTAGGAGCTGCACAGGTGCCTTTGCTGATGGGGAGACTGCTTTTGTCTCTTTGCAGATATTTACTGAACGAGGCAGGTGTGAATGTGAAGGCATAAACACCCTCTCCTGGGATCTCCTTGCCCTTTGAGAAGTGTTAATACAGATCTCCTGGGTGAGTGAATTGGTTTTAGACTTTATTTCATTTCTCTCCTCTTGTTGTGGCCTGAGGGGTGATAGAACACGCTTAACTCCAGCTTGCTTTCTACTTCAGCAGGTTTCAGTAAGTCCTCAGAAACTGTAAAGAGCTCTGAAACAAGTCTTCTGGGTTTCTAGGAAGTCTTTCCCGTGCTCTATCTCCAGGGCTGGGTTTAGTTCAGTTTTGTGCTGTGGTTGTTACCTGTCTCCTCCTTAACTGTTGCTGCAAGCCCAATGCCGCCTACCGCTCCACCTCTCCATCTGTCTCTGGGCCGTACAACTTCACAGAGCTCCTTCCCTTCCCCACTGGCTCGAAGTGGCTGTGTGGATTTGTCCTGTGTTACCAGCACATCTGTTTTCCTTGTTATTTGGAGGTCCAGTTTTCCCTGGGCTGTGCAGCACAGAGCTGCTTGGCTGCCGGTAGTGCTGCGGTTCTGCTGTGGGAGAGGTTTCCTGGCATCTGTGTTACTGTAGCTGTTCCCTGCTCCTCTTGTTTTGCCAAGAGGCTGCTTTGCCTGAGAAAGCAAGAGATTCCACTCATGTTCCAGGAAGCAGAGCATGGCAAGACAGCAGTGACCTCGCTCTGTGCTGCAACTGGCTTTGGGGCATGGGTTGCCTGTGAAGTACCTGAATATGGGCTGGCCTGGGTAGCTGTCGGCTAGGAGGAGATGCATGAGGAGCTGCTGGAAAGGATCTAGGCTGTGATATGGTTTATTGCTGGGTAGCAGCCAGGCTAGTCCTGGCAATTCCAGAACTAGGACAGGAGCTCACCCCTTTGGCAGCCCACACTGATTAGTGTTGTCATCTTTAACCCTCTTCATCAAAATCTCTAGGTCTGCTGTTCAACTTCTGCTTGCTAAGTGGACTCGTGCTTCAGTTTCTGATGAGTGGTATAGAGCCCTTTTTTTGCTGAAGTGTTTGAAAACTTTGAGATATTGCAGGTGTTCCTGCTGCCCAGCTGTGGAGCACTGCTCTGTACCAGCAAGTGGGAGAGGACTGCTCCAGATCTGCTTCTCTGCTGTGGCTCAGTCCAAAGTCTGGCTCACAGGAGATGGCGTGGAGCATGCTGAACTTGACAGCAAGCGTGCCAGAGGACAGAGCTGGGGTTCAAAATAATGTCTAGTTGAATAAATCTTCTTATCTACACTATATTTCTGCAACAGAAATATTGTGAAGTATTGTGAAAACAGAAACTTAGTTCAGGTTTTACTAACGTCCATTGCTGTCAAATGCCTTTCATCTTTGCTTCTGCACTACTGCATTGCTGTAGGCAGGAGAACCTGTCCCTGATGGCAGCACGAGTGTTGTCTGCGGGACATACTGCAGTGGGTGGCTTGTGCAACCACCATGGGATGATATGGGTGTTGCCTTCTGCACTTTTGGCTTTGCTTTTTTTACTGCTGTGGTGAAGATCCCTGTGTTCCCTGACACTGTTCTGGCATTGCTGCAGCTTTCACCCTTCAAAATGCCCTTTAATATCCAGGTTGCCCTTCACCTCTCAGCTTAATGAATCAGACTCTCACTAACTCCTGTCCCCTGCTACTTTTTTGCACTGTGGTGCTTTAAGTTGACAAGTAAAGCACATAGAAATAGTGCTTTACATAGAAATAGAGCATAATGCTTCTCTTTGAAACAAGAATTACTAAAGGTTTTATTGGTCATGTCCCAAACTTCTGCTTATCTTAGTCCAGTTGTGAGATCAGTCTTCCCTATATCCACTACTATAATCTGCTGCCAGAAAACTTATTGAAATCATTGGTGCTTAACCCTCTATGGTCTATAGAACACAGTGGGAAAACTACATCTACTTTGACTGCAGTCAAGATGCAGAGAATTTAGGTACCATAAGGCAATTGTGTGCCATATATGTCCTTGAGCTCCTCAGCACATTTAGTGGCAGGTGTGCAACCAGAGGACAGGATGGTCCTGTGGATCATAGAATCATAAAATGGTAGGGCTTGGAAGGGGGACCTCTAGAGATTATCTAGCCCAACCCCTTGCCAAAGCAAGTCCCCCTAGACCAGGCCACACAAGAACGCCTCCAGGCAGGTTTGGAAACCTACAGAGGAGGCTCTACACCCTCCCTGGGCAGCCTATGCCAGGATTCCCTCACCTCAACAGTGAAATAGTTTTTCCTTAAGTGGATTTTTTTTGTGGATGTGGGGTGCCAAAGAACTTGCAAGTGGCTTTACCAGTTTTATACATTAAGTTGTCTTTACTTGTTTCCATTTGAGATCTCACAGTCTGGGACTGAGTGTTTTGTGACCCTTCTGGCTTACACTCCTTTGAGTGAGAGTCACTTCTCTTGGCCCTCAGCAAGGGGACTGCTTGCAAATTCATTTTTGGCAGAAGCTAGCGGTATAACTTCAGTTAACTCTCCAGTGAGGAAAAGTGAGGGCTATCTGACAAGGCTGATGTTGGTATGATAGGTAACCTGAGCTTGTGTTCTGCTAGATGCTATGGACGGGCTCAAACCAGCATCTTTAAAGTTTAGAAGAACTTTTGTCCATATTGAATCTTTCACTGGCCCCTTTTGTCGTCTTTGAGTTTACCCTGAACCTTAGATTTAATTGCTCCCACGCTTTTGCAGATCTGTTAGCTTACAGTTGTTGTACATTGCTCTGAAAAATGAATTGCAAAAATCAGCATGCAAATTCTTCAACTCAAAGACCTTGGCTCACTCTCATTCAAAAGCCACGTGTGCTGACAAACATCAGTGCACAGAGCAGAGCAGAGACCAGGGGAGTGACAATTCATCACAGATGGGGCTGTGAGGCAGGGGAGGGACACTTTTCACTGGAGGGGATGCTGAGTTAGAGCCATGAGGAGAGCAGGGGGAGGGGGGTGCAGGGGGGATGCTGGGATGTGTTGAGCACTGTGTGTAGACTTAAACTTTGCAGGATTTTGTAGAACAGAATTTTGCAGACTTTTTAAATCTACCAAATTTTGTAGAAAACATTTTCAGAATTTTGTAGAAAATTCAAAGTTTTTTGAGCTCTGATACTCAGACAGTCACAAACTTCTGCTCATTCACTTGATGTCTTAGAGATATTGCAAAAAACTGATTACATGGAGTGATATTTTACTTAAAAATAATACCAAGTATTGATGTAATAATGACAATCATTTTAAAGCATTACTCTAACATCTTACATATCGTAGTCTATAAATGTCCCATATTACGTGGACAATCCAGTGATGGTGTCTCCATGCTGTGTGGTGTCCTGAGCCTCTGTATTCATTATTTCCAAGACTTTGAATTCTCAGTCTCTTCAATATCTGATGTGTGAGGTGGGAGAGAAGGCAAAGAAGTGAATAAATCAAAATAATGAGGAAGAAAACTTGCTCTATCTGCATTCAGACTTTTGAACAGCCGCTATGTAAGCCTTTTTTGATGAAATCCAGAATGTATGAGTGCTAGTTGTCAGCAAGGAACAGTATTAATAGACAATTGCAAAATATTGTTTCCCCAGGAAAGGACCTTGCAGCCTGAAGCAATGTTTCCACAGTTTTCCAGTGGCTCTGATCACTTATAACGGGTTTTCTCTGTTTTCTGCAGCTGTGGTCTGGCACATTGTATGACAGGGAGAACTTTCTAGTTACGGTTTGCAGACACTGGGTTATTAAGGCCTGTGCAGACAAGAATAATAGCTGCCTGTATCGTTTTTCCCCCTGAATTGGAACAATTTATTTCTTAAAACAGCAGCCTTTGAATGCCTTTGGTCTTTCTAAATGCAGAATGATTCCGTCCTCTCCATGAAAAGACACAATAAGTCTTTCTACCTCTGCTCTTAGCACATAGAACAGAGTGTAAAGGTTTGTGGATTGTGTTTTCAGTTGACTTCTGCAGAGATCAGGCAGTCAAGTCCTCTAATCCTTTTTGTGCCTCTCTGCCTGGGACACTTACATACTTCCCACTGCAGAAATGAGGATTCTTGTGTTGAGGATGCTAAGAGCAGCTGCTGCCTTGTGCTGGTGTGGGAACAGGCGCAGAAGGGGTTGTGCGTGGCAGCTGAGCAGTGACTGTTCGGATCTAGCACTGGTGATATTCGTCGTGTTTGTAGGGTGTGGGGTGAGGAACTTCTGGTTCTTAATACTGAGCTTCTATTTCACAACTTGTTGAGCAGAGCTAACCATACTCAATGCTGTAGCCAGCAGAAAGTATATGAGTGCAGCCTGAGCATGGCCAGACGATGGCCAAGACTACAGAGAGCAAGTAGGGTTTGCATAACACTACAGCCTGTGCTGACAGTTTTCTTATGTGGGACACAACTACAGCTTCAGAAAATGTCTCATTCCAGTAAGGAAAAAAAAAACCTCTAGGCAGTAAAGCCAAAATAACAGGCCTGTATTGATCCATGAAAGGGAAGCTCACCTGCCAGCAGCCTGGGGTTTTTTGTGCTTTACAGATATTTGCTCTTGATCATCCCTCCCTCATGTCTGATTCCTGGATCTTGTCCTCAAAGTTGCACAGAGGTAATAGTGCAAAAGCCTTGTGGGGCAAAACAATCCAAGGAATAGGAATGTTACTAATTCTTTACACTAAAGAATTTCTTAGGAATAACTCCCTCTTGCTTAGTCTCACGGGAGAACTCCTCAGGCTGTCATTGGGGCTGATGTCTGTCACTAGAACTCTCTTGAACCACCTCTCCAGGCACACAATGGTGGTAGCATCTACGATCCATCTGTACTGCCATATTAGTATCTTACATATTAATATATAGTAATATTAGATTTTATATATTAATCTACAGTGAATGGTGAAAGTATGCACTAAACCCACCAAAAATCCAAAGCAAAATATCCTCAAGGGTATCCAGTTTCACCTGGTGCCAGAAAGGGAGTTTCTAAATCCTCACTAGGGCTGCTTGTCTAGAAAAAAAGAGCAAGCTAATTATTCCCTGCCTGACACAGAACTGGTTTTGCGTGATTTGTGGATTCTGATCCTTGTCTCCTTAATCTGCTTTTTTTCTCTCACCACCCACACAAAACTTCTCTTTCTACCTACTTCTAGCTCCTGCGTGATGATACAAGTTATTACCTCCATTCATGGTGCCAGGCTCAAAATACTCTCTGACATCAGTCTCCTGCCACAGCCGATGGAAGCAGCCCTGTTGTTCTGGGTGCCTAGGGAGAGCAGCCCAGAACCCAGAGGCTGTTCTCACCTCCTGCACGACCACAGGCATGGACAGCCAGTGAGATCCATCCATCCATCCATCCATCCATCCATCCATCCGCACAGCAATTGCTGCCGTGCCCAGGGCTTTGCTGAGTGTGGTCTGTAGGCAGCACAGCTTTGTTGCCTTAGATAGACAAAACTGGCAAAACATGAAGTTAATTGTCCAGCAGCCCAGGAGAAATCCACAAATTTCAAATCCAGTCCTGGAGAACTCTCCTGGCTTCCAGTAAAGTGGTTTTCTCCAAGTTTTCTGAAACACCCCAGTGTATTGCTTAGGTGGGAGGCAGATGGGTAACAAATGAGATCACTATAGGAAGCCAGATGTACAATCTGTATTGCTGTGGTGACCTTAAAGAGCACTGGAACAGGCTGCCCAAGGGGATTGTGGAGTCTCCTTCCTTGAAGGTCTTCAAGACTTGCCTGGACATGTTCCTATGTGACCTGATCTGGGTGGTCGCTTTGGCAGGGGGTTGGACTAGATGATCTCTACAGGTCCCTTCCAACCCCTACCATTCTATGATTCTGTGACTCTATGTTTGGATGGGAGATGTTTTGGTGTGCAAGAAAGACTAGCTTAGACTGGAGTGTGGAGTAAAGCCAAGCCATGTCTTAAATTTGTCTGTTAGAGACTGACAATTGCACAGTCTCCTGATGTGGGTTTCAAGCTAGTTTTAGATACCAATCAGTCTTTAAAAGCATCCCTCTTCAGAGGCCATGAAACCCTCAGCTCCTGTTAGCTTTAGTGGCTGTGTGGGGATTTTGGGCTTGTTTGGATTGGTGGGTTTTTTTTTTATGGCTGAGTCACTAGTCCTCATGCTTCAGGTGTTATTACCATATACTTAACAGTGAATTTCAAGGTGCCACTCTATTTATCACAACTCAAATTCAGCTGTTTCTTTACTTGTTACCTTCTCATTTCTACTACAAACTAGATTTTGCGAGGGAATTGCTTCTTGAGATAAAAAATAAAAGAACTGGGGCTAGGACTTGAGGTTATTATTGTGAATTTACATATGAAAACTTGTTTTTAATAACTTTCCACATAACAAAAATTTCTCACTGGAGAAATGGGTCACTTGAAATCAGCTATTTGAGTATTTTTCTGGTTTTCCAGGAGATTTAGTAGTTTGACATTGTACAAATACTTTGACATTAATTCAGCTGGCACTGCAGTGAGTTATAACCATTGTTGGAGTAAGCACACAAGAAGGAAAATAAAAGAACAAAGTTGTCTTGATGAAATGTGCAATTCTGTGAGTACAATTACTTCAGAAGACATAAGTATAAAACTAAGCTTTTATATAAAGTGGGTTTTTATTATTTATCAAGATTGTTCTTTTAGCAAAAAGGACAACCACGTTTCAGTTTGTTACCCAGATGTTTCCAGAGGCCCCTGCCAAGGTCATTCCTGATGAGTGCAAGACAAGTGATGCAAGAAATTAATGGGAAGCAGAACAGAAAAATGCTGTGGTGCTTTCAGGGGAATAGGATTACCCCAAACGGACCCTCGCTCTGCCCCAAGTGCTGCCCATGCATCTGTCTGCAGTCTCCTGAAAAGAAGCAAATGTTTTTCTTCCATGAAGTTTTTATGTAACTGCTGCTCGAAGTGGAAGAAAGCTTGTCATCAATTCAGAAACAAAGCTGCATTTCCCCCTCTACTCTAGGCTTTTGTGAGAGGTTCAGGCCTGTTTGGGGAGGAACGGGGCAGCTCGCTTTGGTTTCAGACACTTGCTGCAGTAATTCTCTATCCCTTGTCCCGTGATGGGCTGCAACAAACACATGACAGAAATGCAGAGAGGTGGTATCTGCTGGGTTTCCTTCTGTTCTCACTGTAGAAGCCTTTTGGCAGTCTTGAGCTCCTCTCTGCCTTTGCATTCAAGGACTCTTCCCAAAGGGTGAGTACTGAGGATGACAATGTCTCTGCTCTGATACCTCCCTATCTGTCTAGCGAGCATTTTGTCAAGTCTGGATGTAGGGTGAAGTGGAAACTCATTCTTCTGACCACTGCTGCATACTTTACAAAATTATTTTTTGCCCAGCTGTTTGGCAGTTTTGTTGTGACCATGAAGGATGGAGGCTGTTAACCAGCAGGAGCTGGGGCATGACCAAGAGACAGCGCTCAGGAGGGAGAATATTTGTCCCAGATCCTGAGTTTATAGGTTAGGAACAGAATTTGTCTATGTATTACACTGTGACTTCATTCTTTTGTCTGGGAGAGCTAAAGCTATGTGGTATCACAGACACAGCTCTGGCAGATATGAGGGGTTTTGGAGGGCACAGTTGAGACTGATGCTTGGAAGGCAGTGAATAACTAAGGGCCAAGTCCTGTAGCCACATGCACCTTGGTGACCAGAACTTCTCACAGTGGGCTGCCTCAGTACAATGGCTTCTCCATTTCTGCTCTGTGCAATCAGGAACTGAAGAAACCTGGTGTGGCCAACCCCAGGAGAAGCTGAGGAAGGCTCAGATCTCCTTCTGGAGCATGGCAGGGATGCAGTATTACTAGCAAAGCTTTGCAGAGATATTACTGAACTCAAGACACTGCTAGTTCAGGTGCATGAGTAGCATCTGGAGCTCAGTGCTGCTTTGACAAAAACGAAATTGGGCAGTGCTGGGTGTCCATGTAGCTGCCTCATAGAGTAGAGGTACTGGTTTTTAAATTATTATTATTTAGCACTACATTACAATGATCAGCCTCTAAAATTACTAGTGCTGGTAGAGAAAAAGCCAAAGTGTGTGGTCCTGCTCTCACCATTGCTGTGGCACTGCGGGGACAGATACAGGACCATGTAGGGGCACACAGAATGACCCCATTTAGATTGAATCCCTTTCTGCATATTATTGTCCTCTGTATCACTGCTCTTTAGGCTGTTCTGTATTTCTGAATTGCAAAGACACATGCATGACTATCTACACTTATATGTAAGGCTAAATTATGATAGTAAAAAGCTTTTCAGTTCCTAGGCAGATACCAAGCACTGTACCACTAGCAGGCAGCAGAAGGTTTCAACAAGCTCTGCAGACTGACAAAGATAAAATGATGCCTGCAAAAGGAATACAGCTTTAGGGTGAGGACTGGACAGTCTGTATGACCACATTAGTTAAATAGTGATGGGAAATATCCACAGCAAGCCATGAGGGAAGGATAAGGTGGGCAAACATATTGAGAAGTTCGGTCTCTGAAGGAGACGCAGAGATCTCTGCAAAGTTCCCATGCTTGTCCCAGACCAAGGATTGTTAATTTTCAGGCTTTGCAATTAGCCTTGCTGTGAAAGCTCAGCAATGGAGATTTTACTATGTCCCTTGGGAACCTGGTTCATTAGTTTATAATTTTAATTAAAATTGTGCTGTTTGATTTCTTTGAACTGTGCTGCCTTCACTGGAGTGGTGCCACTGTCTCTCAGAACAGAGGACACACCTGATGCTGGCTGGCTCTCACTGTTGCTCCCTGCAGTCCCCATGAAAAACCAGAATGCCCAGGCACTTATTTTTCACAGGCACATGCTGTTTCTGGGAGCATTTCCCTGCTACGTGGCTGTTTCCATCTTCTGCATGCTGCAGTTGCACCTGTGGGTCACTTTGCTGCTTCCCATGGTGGTGAACAAGTCATTCCTTGGTGCTGCAAGACACAGGACATGTCTTCAGTGGTGGCCAAGCCAAATGAGAGATGCAAGGGGCAGAATGCCAGGCAGGGTTTGTGCAACCCCACAGTGTATTGCTGGCCATGGGGTGTGGAGAGAAAAGGAACATATCAGTCAAGAACCCCCCTGCACCTTAACTGGCAGTGCCTGGCTGATACCCAGCCATATCAGTCAAAGACTTTGATAGAGATTAACAGCAGAGAGATGTATTAAGTGCTCTGCAGAGCCTGAACAATGAAATTAACCTACAAGTGAGGAAAGAGCCTGTGCCAAGAGATTTTTATCTTCCATGAATGAGCTGGATACTGAAGGGCTCCTGACTTTTATGAAAGGCAGGAAACTCAAGCTACTATTTTATGAGCCAAGAGAACTGACCACCGTGAAGAAATGTCTATGTCATTAACTTGGCTAGACAGCCCAGAATGTGTCAGGACAAGGGTGGTGACTAATGCTGCTAGAAATGCTCCTGAATTACTCAGGAGCAGCTGCTCCTGGGGCACCCGCTGTCACTGAGGGGTCTGTCCTGGCAGCAATGGGCAGTGGAACACCCCTGCCAGCTCCCAGCCTCTTTCCTGGCAGTGCTGCAGGTACTGTGGCTGTGCAAGGGCTTTGTCACAGTTTGAACTGAAATCCTGCCTAAATGTAGGTGGGAAGAAGCAAGCAGCAAGAGAGAGGAGTGGCACGTTTCTAGGGAATGGGATGACTTTGTTGGTGTGGGTGTTTCTTTGTAACTGCACCCACCACCCTGCCCTGTCTCCTGCTCTTCACAAATGAGCTCTTTTTGATCTGGAAATGAGTTTGGCTCCTTGCCTCAGGTGCCCTGGGGTTAGAGGGCTGCAGATGCACACCAGGCATACCCCAGACAGCCTGTAGATGTTCTCTGTGGATGAAATAACTCTTTCCTCTCTTGTGCCTGTTTTCTGGTCTGTTTTAGAGTGGAACGAGGTCTCCTCTGTTTTTATTTTGCAGCCTGAACTGTCCAGCCATTTAGCCCTCACTGAAGCAGGCTAGTTTCCTGGTGGCACCCTCTTTCATGTCTGTTGGAATTAATCCAGATCTTTTGAATTAGGCAGCAAGAGCAGACATTACTTCTTGTACCAGAGACACAAGCAAAATATCAAGCTCAATTAAGGCAGACCCTTAAGGATCTGTGGTAGTAATTTCTCTTAAGGCTCATCCTGCCTCTGTCAATACTGTTTTTCATGGCTCCCATGTAGCCAGTTCCTTGGCCTTCTTGCATGCTTTAACTACTCTAAAGTGGTGAAATGGGAACTGGGGCTTGCAGTGCTGCTCCAGAAGTTACCCCCTTTGCATGAGATATCAGTTTCTGAGGCGTTTGAGAGCTTTTCTTGCACTTTTGGTCCTTGAATTCCTCAGCCTAGCTAATTTGTCATTTCATAGAGCTGATCAATTTGCCTTTTGGAGTTGGGAATTTGGAATCTTGAATCAAACCTAAGTTTCTTAGAGGCTTGATCTAAATTAACACATACTCAATTGATTATAATGGATTACTCCTGCTCCATGAGTTCTGTCACTATATGCTGGAGCAACCATCACCACGTGTCCCTCTTAAGGGTTCCATGCACCCTGTGGCACTGCAGCCTCTTGTCTCTATTCTTCTTTGCATTTCCTTTGCTTTTGTAACTGTCCTCAACTTTGTCTCTGCTTCCCAGGCAGATAAATCCCTGCTCTCCTTTTCACTGCTTGGTTGGCAACTACTCAACTCCTTAGCTCTACTGCCCTCATCAGCCTTGCCCTTTTATTTAGGGCTCAGCAGTTCATGGTCCATCAGCTGAGAGTGAAACTTAAATAGGAAAAGGCTTATTCATGCGGATCAGGTGATGGGGCACTCCTGCAAAGCCTGGCCTGGGGAACAAAGCGTTTTTGGGGACTGACAGGTTGCCTCTAAAGATGCAAAAACCACCTCCTGTGCAATTCCTTCTGTTAACTCACGGGATTCAAACATCTCCATGTAGCCATGGGGTGTAAGGGATTATGACTGCCTGTCCTTGGAGGAACTGGCAAAGGGTCACAGCTGGTTGTAGCTTCCTCCCTATCATCTTTAGCTAAAAATTAATAGCATACAAGCTTCCCCCATACCTTCAAACTTGGGCAGCTAAAAGCTTCCCTTGTTGTAGTTTGTAGAGATTCACATTCCACTTAATTATATAATTGAGATGTTTCCAGTGATTTAAAAGACTTCTGACTAAGCTGTTAGCATAAAGGGAGAAAACTGAAAGCCAGAGTCAGGGGGAATCAAGAATTCAACAGAAGCCTTTGAACCAGCTTTTGATTTACATATGAATAACGTTGATCTGCAAAGGGAATTGTGTCCATCCATCCCCAACAGAGGCACCAGGCAGAAACCAGTTCCTTCCTGGGAGTGCTCCCCTAGTTCCTACAAGGATTATTTTCCCTACCATGCTTTCATGACTGTGTGTTTCTGCCTAGTTACATAGGATCGCACACAGATTTAAATTCCCTTGATCTCAGGGCCATTGAACCACAGAGTCCAGAGTGGCTGTGGCATGTAAAGGGACAGACACAGGGTCCTGGAAGTCAGAGAGGTATCACTTACTGATGTAGGAATAGAGGCAGCAAGGAAGATGTTGAAGTACCTTGGTGCCTGTGCTGGTGGTGTCCTTCAGGGACATTTACTCTGCTTCATGAGGACACTGTGTTACCTCTGTGCTAGGTCCTGACCTTGTGACTTGCGTCAACTTCTTGCGTGGCTGCCTGTCAGTTCTGTTGCTCCTGAAGGTGTCAGAGATGGAGGATTTTGCAGGTTTTTGCTTAGAGGCGGCACTCGAGTGTAATGTATAGCCTATAAACTGCTTAGGAGACTCTGAGCTTTACTTACTATTCCTTCTGAGGTAACCAGTGTCGTATGTCTGGTCTGACTAATGCTTTTTAAAATGCAGTAGATTAAAGGTGAACGTGTTGTTTTGCATTTAGCAATGAAGTGACAGCATTTCTCATCGCTGTTCGCACGCAGCTCGCCAGGGAAGATGAACACTTCCTCTTCTTAAAACCTGCCAGTCATCTCTGAATGTGACAACTGCAGTTCAGTGATTAGATCCCTGCCCTCTTCACACACATGCTTGTCAAACACACCTGTATGCTCTTGCCCTGGCTTCATGCTATCTGAGGTTATATTAGCAAGTCAAAGCTTGGATTTTCATATAGAGATGTTTTCATTTTTCTATGTTTTTTTCTGAATGACAGCTAGAAGATGTAGGCAGTAGGTTAGTGGTTTGCATTGTTACCTGGACACATGAAAGAGGGAACTGGCCAAAGGTGTTTTGAGGAGTGTGTAAGGAAAAAAAGTGTGCCTCTCCCCTCACAGCCTGGCCATCTGTCCCTGAGGGAACTCTGCAGTCATACACCTTCACTCCTGGTTGTGTTACTGTTAGCGTGGCTATAACTGTGGTTGAAACTGTACTTTAACTCCTAAATGGTCTGTGCAAGTCTTGCTTGGATCTGAGTGTCACTCCAGATCCCTTTGGCAGCACAGAAGTTAACAACTAGTGCTTTCAGGCTGCCTCAGCAGTCTCTGTGCTCACTTGGCTTCTTTATGATCACTATTGCCTGCATTTTGCTGCTTCAAAACTGATCTTTTCCTCTTGCTTAAAAGTCTTTTTGGAACCGGTAGCTTTAATTGAATTAGGTTTTGATTTGGGATTTCTTGCTCTGGTTGCAGGGAGAAGTGAGGATGTTTTCAAGACCTTATTTTTCTTACAAGTGCACTGCTCACTGTGCCTGTGGTACAATGCAGGACTTCTCATCCCTGTCTTGCTAGAGCTGGTTTAGACCAACCCCACATTCACAGCAATTTATATTTAATCTGCTGCCCAGATCCAGTGCTTCTGAGCCACTTCAGTCCATGTGCCTTCTTCCTCCTATTTTGGGCTCCTGGGTGTGCTTTAACTCTTCTTCTGTGTAGCTCAGCCTTCCAAGCTTCAGCTTACATGAAATCCCCAAGGCAGGCAGCTTATGTCACCATCATCCATCAGGGACAGCCTCAAAGAAATCTGCAGCTCAGTAGAACTGCTCTTGCTCCCATTCAGCTGCGAAGGGATGATAGAAGCTTAGTAAGAAGGCAGGCACATTGCAGAGTTACATATGCAATGTCATGACATTTGAATGAAAGAAAATACTGTAAACCACAGATTTGTTACAAACCCCACTTTTGAGTATGAGTCATATAAAGCAATTATTTGCTGCTGTCGTAGAATAAAAACTTAAGTCAAGCACCGTGTTCAGATATAGTGGTTCTTCTCTTAGCCATAAGAAATTACTTTATTCATGAGATGATGTGAAAGAATGTCCCATAGAGCTTGCCTGAGCATATGTCCAGAGTACGGAACACAGATAACATATGTCCCCTGCCTCTTTGATGGAGCTTGGCCTAATTCCATTCCCCTTTTGTCTCCTTCTGGCAGGGCCAGTGGAGGCTGTAAGTGAGGAATTGTGGCTCTTTCCCTTGTTCTGTCAGAATTGCTAAGGGTGTCACCTGAAGGGCTGTTTTGCAGAAAGGCCAGCAGCTTCTATGTCCAGCTACAAATGGGTTGTCCCTGCCCCATGGCGAGCTCAGGGCAGCACACCCAGACCACAGTCACTCATTTCAACAATGTGTGCAGCTCTGCTACTGGCCTGCTGGGTGTTCTTGGTCAAGTCACTTTGCCTCTCGAGTTGTCTCTTTCCTGCTACTTGCCAGGCCAGCTCTTGCAGTAGGGGTATGAGATAACCCAGGCCCCATAGGCTCCCTGGCACGTACTAACAAGAGCAGAAAGAAAGCAGAAGATCAAGGTGTTGCACAGTGACTCTTCTGCCTGTGCTACCCAGTACAGCAGAGACCTGATCCTGATGAGAGCAGGGTGCCACCACAAGAGAGGTGATGGAGAGAGATATCTCATGTTACTAATCAGGTAGCTGTTGATCCCTTCTGGACCTTACCAGATCTACATGCTATTTGTTTCCTAAACAGGCTGGTGTCATGCTGTTAAATAACAGGAGAATTTCATACTTGATGAGCTGGATGTAAGGCCGCTCCCTTAAATGGTCATTGTTCTGTGTTGCACTGGCTTTGTAATCATAGAGTGGTAGGTGTTGGAAGGGACCTTTAGAGATCAACCACCCCTACCAAAGCAGGTCCACCTAGCTCAGGTCACACAGGAACGTGTCCTGGCAGGTTTTGAAAACAGCTCAACAGTGAAACAGCTTTTCCTTATGTTTAAATGGAACTTTTGTGTTCCAGTTTCTTTCCATTACCCCTTGTCTTGTCACTGGATACAACAGAAAAAAGTGATACCCCAACCTCCTGACACCCACCATTTAGATATTTGTAAATGGCAATTAACTTGCCAGGTTACAAGAGAAATCTTCAGCCCACGCCACAGGATCTCCTGATCCTTTTAACAGTGCAGAATCCATAGCTGTCAATGCTTTGCACACTCTCCCACCACTTTTTTTCTATAGAGAACCATGGCTTGAGGTGTCTGCAAGGCTCTGTCATCTGAGCCAAAACCACCACTTGGGAGTGGAGAGAGGAACAACCTTGAGTGAAGAGTCCCACAGAAACTCTTCTCCTTGCCACTTCTACATGTGGACTTGGCTCATACTGTCCTTGTGCCAGGCTGATCTCCCCTCACTAATGGGAGGATGAGTTGGCTACTGGGGCTGCTCCTGGTACCAGTGAGGTGCAAGCAAGCCCGATTGCACAGGGAGGATCACAGCATGCCCGCTTTCTACCCTAATGTGGCCCTTCTCTTGCTTTTATTTGTGATGCGAAGAGCACCTACAAAAGTGCCCTGGACCTGAGCCTCCATATAGGCACCTAATAAACTTGTGTTGAGCTTCCTTTTGAAAAAATTTGACATCCCTTCTATCTCTCTGATCCTGCCTTTCTTTGTGCTGCTGTAGAGAAATTCCTCCATTAGCTCTACATTGGATCTCTACCCCCTGGGACAAATAAGCTTGTCAGGTTTGTTACTGAAGGAATGTGCCATCCCTGGAGCCAGGCTTGGTGCTCTGCCCCCCTCATAGGAGGGACCCAGCTGACCAGCCAGCTGCTTGTGCAGATAATTGCAATATTAGTGAGATATAATTAAGTTATGTTTATTTCATGATCAGTTATGTTCAGGCTCTTACAGAGACATCTTTATTATGTTAAATTAAAACTAATTCATTAAATCACTGATTCTGGGGAAAGATTAGCATCTAAAAGCTATGCAAGACTTACAGGACTTGTCTATTTAATAATGTCTCAATTACTTGTAAAGACTTGATCTTGCTAAGTCACAGATGAAACATGAAGTGTATAAGCCATAAGTGAACTGGATGTAGGACCTGCACAGGAGTTTGTACTCACTTCACACGTTGCTGGTAATTGCCTGCCTTATTTTTGCTGGTGTGCCTGAGTTGTCCTGGATACAAACTATCTCAGCTGGTGGATGACTGAGGACATCTGTGATAGAGGTGGGATTATCTCTAGTATCTCTCTCTCCCACATTAGCAGTACTCCTGCAGATGAGTACTGCCCTCATCCCTCCCTGCCCACCACCTGGAGACAGGTCCTGTCCAAGCAGATCTGGTAGATTTCTGGAAGGTGAGAAAATATTTCCATTTTACCTTAAGTGCCCAGAGGTTTCAGGGTGTTGAGGTGTCATAGCTGTCTAGGAAGCTGAAAGAAACTCTCTAATCCATATTTTTCTATATCCACTAACTAAAAGATGGAGTAGCACTTTTTCCAAAGACTCTAGCTAAAGGTGCACCAGTAATATGTTTGCAAGCAAGTAATGTGTTGCTCCTGCAGAGGCTAACAGGAGATACTGGATGAGCACCCTAATCAACTTTGGAACATGAGACTCCCTATTCCATATTTGTTCTTTTCAAATATCTCATGGAAGTAAACTTTCATGGTTCATCACTGTTTCTGTAACCTGCTCTCCCTCTGCTGCCTTCCTGACTGTTCCCATATCACCATAGTTGTTCTGACAGCTGAGAGACTGGTGTTTTATTTCTGTCATTCTGGTTTTTCTCATGTATTGTTAGGTCAGGGTGGTTGTCCCTGTCTCTCTTCTTTCATTGAATCTTCTATAACATAGAAGTGCCCTGACAGAAGAGTATTACCTCATTTACAAGTACATATTAGCAAAATTCACTTTACCCCAAAAGCAAAGTAAATCTATGCTGTTCATGGATATGTCTGCTGCCCTGACACAGGGCTTTCCCTCACTGTGAAAGCCACAGACCACAGGACGTGCCCTAGCCCAAATGCCCCAGAGTAAGTATCTCTTCAAGTACAGATCTGAAAAGGAGATTTGCATCGCACTACACAGGCCTTCTCTGGGATTTTGATACTTTCAGGCAAAAGAGTTTTCACTTTAGCTAGAAACTTTCCTTGAGAGAGGGGTTCCTAGTAACACCTGCATTGTGCAGAGAAAGCGTTACCTGGGCTCTGCAGTGGATCAGGTTTGCTGTGAGCACGGCCCAGATTCGCTCAGTCCCATCTCCAGACGCCCAGCACCCCTAAGAACCAGAGCTAAAGCAGGATGCAAGCCTCATCTTTAGGTACCTTTGTCTGACAAAATAAACACAAATCCATTATGACTTCCTAACCTGTCTCCTGCTCATGTCAGACTTGAGACTGAAGCTACAGAAGCAAATGTGCTACATCCACCAGATGCTGTGTTGTATTGATGTTGACTTTTAATAACAACAACAAATCCATTTGAGCCCCGTAACCTGTAACTGCTATTTACTCATTTCTTTTCGGTTTCCTTATGGGCTTTGGAGTGGGAGAAGGACTCACTGTAGGAAGAATAATGGGGGAAAAACATCGACTCTTTTTCTTCAATTTAGTTTTGCCTTGCAGAAAATAAATGACTGGCTGCAGCTGTCAAATAAGAAAGGGCAGTGTATATTGATCATGTGTAGTTCCCCTTTGATTAATAAGTGACTGTCCTGCCTCATGCTATCCATAAACCCACAAAATTCATGTCTCATTTTTACTTCCTTGTTTTTTCCTCCCTGAGGGAAAACAACCTTGTAAATTCTCATGGCTCTTGGGTGGGTGGGGAAAATATATTGAATTCCGTGGTGGTGTAGCAGCTTTTCATATTTTCCTTGTCCTTAGCAGACGCTGTGTCTGTGCACTGTCCAGCACCAGGAACTGAATGAAGCCTGCTCTTTGACTGAGGAAGTTAACCTGAATATTTAATTACAATGTTTCATGGCACATTTAGATGGGGGCTACGCAAGTACAAGTCCTTTGCCTCCATGAGCTAGGTGTCTTGCTCTGGATCCAAGCTTGGCTGTTTATTTTAAAACATTATTAGAGTTCAGATTAAATTGCTTCCAGCTGCTCTCATAGCTTTTCCAGCTGCTAGACTGTGTTCTCCTATAGAGAGTTCTTCAAAGACCAGTTTCAACAAAACCAAATTATTTTGTGATATAATTGCCTCTCACCTCTTAAATTTCATTGTGCTCCAAAGAGTTTCCTGTAAATATATCCCATTCTTCAGAGGAGCCATGCTACTCTGTGGTACTGATGGAAGCCAGCCCTCACCAGGCTCTGCTCCATTTGCAGTTCTTGGACAGGCAGTGCTGAAGTAGCTTGTTATGTGATAAAACGTCACATTTCTTCTCCCCACCACCACTTGTGCTGATATTCAGCTCCTGCAGGGAACCATATGGCTTCCAGAAGCCTGCCCACCTACCTGTACGTGCCTACGCAGTCCATGAGTCACACTCACGGTTTGGATGCCCCCTGAGTCATGCTGAAAATCTGTGAAATTTCCACATCTATTTTCCATGCAATCTCTTAAAAACTTATGCATAAGAGAGTTATGCATAACCATTTGCATATGTATGGTTTTTCCTATTCTGCTTTTAGTTTCATGGGTGCTAATGCAATGCCATTTCTTATTTTGAAGAAAATAAAATCTGGATGATTGCAGAGGACTGACTGCAGCTGTCTCAGGTTATGGACTCAAACTAGTAAAGCGAGAGCAGAAAGGAGTGCAAAGGAGCAGAAAGTCCAACAGACAAAACTATGAATATAGTCAAGGGCTTTAGCCCTTTCTCACTGCTCACTCTTGAAGAGGAGGCTGAGAGACACGATCACTCTCTACAACTCCCTGACAGGAGGTTGTAGTGAGGACAGGGTCAGTCTCTTCTTCCAAGTGACGAGACAGCAAAAGAGGAAATGGGCTTAAGTTGCACCAGAGGAGGTTTAGATTGGCGACTAGGAAGAATTTTTTCACTGAGATGGTTGTTAAGCACTAGTACAGGCTACCCAGAGAGGTGGTGGAGTCACCATCCCTGGACATATTTAAAAGACGCACAGATGAGGTGCTGAGGGACATGGGTTTGGCAGTGTGAGGTTAGTGGTTGGACTCAATGATCTGAAAGGTCTTTTCCAACTGAAATGATTCTATGATGTGAGCACACCAGAGCCTTTGCTGCTGCTTTGCTGCACTAAGGCCAGGTACAGATGGAGCACATTTCGATTGCTCCAGCACATCCTGTGGACCAAACCCAGGCCATTAAGGTTCAGGGCAGAGAGGCAGATGTCTGTCTTCATGCTGTCAGCTCCTCAGCTGCATGGGCTCCAGCCTCAGCCAGGTCTATCTGCCCTTTATCAGTCTTCATTACATGGTAATTTTGCCTCCTCAGCACAGCATAGACAACGTATAAACTTTGCCTGTTGCTTTTGCTGATGAAAGTAAGGAAAAGATATCTCTTCTATCTTCCTCTACTGAGGAGCAGCACTGAAGACGTGTTATAGCCCAAATTAAAACCAGCAGCCTGGAGACTTACTGCAGCAGCAATGAGTGATGTAAACAGCCTGCCAGCAACAGAGCTATTTTTGCAGCTGTACCCCAAATGCTAGCAGTGTTAGGTGTTAAGCAGAAAAATCTCATAACCAATACACATTCTTTCCAAGGGGAAAGAATGTGCAGATAGACTGTTCTGCTGCAGAGCATGGAAGCTGCCTCTTTGCGTTAAAAACATTGAAGTCTCCTTAGAAGTGTTCCTCAACCTAAAGATGATTCTGTGGATTTACAGAGAGCGAACAAGTGTCAAAGGCTACATATGAGGACTTTGTATAGCTGGATGAAGCAATGTGAGATTGTGGGGAGCTATTTGCTGTGATTATGGTAATAGTGAAATCGCCAGAAATATTAATTAGGGCAAACAATCTAGCCACCTCCCCCACTGTAAGAGAGTATGTATCATCTGCCCAAGAATGTTGCTCAGTGGAGGCAGGGACTTTCCTAGTGTTACAGTACTGTTGTGAAGTATGTCTGGCCTGGAAAGCTGCAAATGGGCAACCAAAACCATTGCTAATTTAGGCCCCTCCGACCCTTCATTCAGATTTGTACTGTTTCAAAAAACTCACTCTGTGTAATTAAAAAACCCCAGCAACAAACTCACAGATATTTTGAAAGACTCTGCTAGTAAACCTAGATAACCTTTTATTTAGTATTTAGTCAAACAATATTGATCATTGATATTGATCATTGGTATTGATCATTGAAAGGACTTAGTGTCTGGTGTCTTGCTCTGGAATAAGTTTGTTTCAGCCCATTTCAGGCAAGTGTAACAAGCGTAGGCAATTTTTGCATTTTTTTATCAACAATCTTATCTGAGACACTGTAGAGGAAATGTTTGCATCATTCCATGGTGATATTCAGGTGCTTTACTTGAAGAAAGATTTCCTTTGGCTTGCCTGCACAGCATCTCTCCTGGGAGCTGACTGAATTCAGAAATAGCAAATACAGAGCCCTTAAAAAACTTTAAAAGCATCTTTATTGACAATGAAAAATCAGTCTTAATATTATTTCAATGAGATGTAATGTATACTACATACAAATAGGACAGGAGAGTAAAGGGCAGAGTTAATGGATCATGGGTGCATCAGATGGCAGGAGGGCTTCAAGAGAAAGCTTCACTGAAAGCAGCTCTGATGCAGAGGGTGCAGGGGTGCTGTTGTTCTGATACAGAACTGCTAGGGGAATTGTACTGCCTGCAAACGGTATATCATCATTAAACAGACAGCTTCTTGAAATACTGTCAGATAGCTATTAAAAGGAGAAATAAGAAATGTAAGTGTAAGTTGGGATGAAATATCTAAATTTATGCTTTTGCATAAGCCACAAAAATTAACTGAGTGGTTGGTTTTAGGAAAAGCTGTTGCACAAGTGCTGCTGGAGGGATCGGTGTAATAGATTAGCATACGTAAGAAGAAGGTTTATATGTTGTTTCTGTCCATCTATGAATGCTTACAGCAAAACAAATGGTGCAGTGTCTGTGTCCCAGGAAGCCTTCTGACAGTCTCTGAGGGGCCCTGCTGCCCTGTGAGCCCTGCAGGCAGCTGTCTGTAAGTGCATCACACTTACTGGGCAGCCCTCTCCCCAGCACTGGGGCTGTGTCTATTCCTGAGAGCCATTTCTGAAGCTGAGAGCTTATGTGATCTCAACTGTTCAGGGGAACTTGGTCCCCAGCTGAGCCTCACAATAGCTCCAGGGAGAGGTGGTGTTCCTCTGCAGCTTCACACGATGAAGAGGACACCAGGAGCAGCAGCAGTAGCCTGGTACAGGGGTGAAAAAGCTGGTTGCCCCAGATCCCTGCTAGCTTGTGCTACCTCATCAACACAAAACATCAGGGACTCTTGTTTCACAGTTCCCACATGCCACCTCCTATCTCCTTGTAGCTGAGTGTTTTTTCTCAAATGGTCTGTGGATCGCTGTAGGATGGGCTGCTTTTAAGGACATTGTAAAAGTGAACCAAGAAATTAGGCCTATTGTTTAATGAGACTCAAAGTGATTCCCCAGGCGTGCATGGATATTGAAAAGCTTTTATGGGTGTGTAAAATGAAAACCTGTGTCATGCTTTCAATCTATATCTTTGATGAAACTGTCATGTTATGAGGCCAGTGATTTCATTCTGACTGTGATGATAATGGGATGATTTCCCTGGCCTTAACAGTGACACCGTCGTGAGGGAATGGACTCACAGTCTGCTTTCCATTGTGGGCACTGGCAATGAAACGGAGTTGCTCCATGTGTGAGCTGTCAAAATCTACAGGATATTTGGAGGAGTTTTATATGTTTTCCACATTTTCGAAAGTACTTTCCATCCATCAAAGGAGTTTACAGAAATAATTCGCTGCAAAAATATAAAAAGCAGCAAGTGTCTTTATTGTGTGGAAATGTTAATTTAACTTACTGGGGCTAGACTGCATAGCGCTTACTGCATGAGTAGTGAAATTTCTGAAGCATCGTGAGTTAATAAGTGTTGAGCCAGCTGAGTGTTCTTTAGTCCCTGCAGCAGTGTGACTGTGGCCAGCAATATGCCATGTCCCAGCGTGGAGACCACAGTGCCATGGACACCTGGGTAGTGCAGGGCAGGGTAGCAGCAGAGTCCAGTGGTTCCCTGACTAACTGCAGACACTCAAATGGAGTCCACATAAAGAAACAAGCAAGTGAGATCTGAGGGGGCTGCTTTATTCTTAAGCGACGTGCTTTTGATGCTTGTAGTTCTGTGGGTTTACACAAAAAACCAGACACAATGGGTATCTAAAAGCTAATTCCAGCTACAGATAAAAATTAGCCCACTTCCTTGACAGTATGAGCTGTTGCTGATATAAATATAAGCATGTGGCTCAGTATGAAGGGACTACCCACAAAATTATAATTTTTAGTTACATTAAGGCAAAACAGAGAAAAATGAAATCTAGAGAGGTAAAGCTGCATCAGAAAATCACTGGAACTACACCAAAAATGTACCCTGCATAAATAGCCTTAACAAATAATAATTAACACAGGAAGTATGTTTCATCATATTATATTGTTAAAGAGAACAGAAACAAAGTTTGTTAATCCCTGAATTATAATGTAATGCCATAAATAACCATAGAGTTTTCTTTCTTTAGGTGCTGATTTGCTTTTAAATGATGGAACATCTTCAGAGAGTGTTCACAATGAAACTGGATGCTTCCTCCAGTGTGCAATAGAATCATAATCAAATGATATTTTAATTAATAACTGAGTCAATCCTTAGTGAGTTTCTGAAATATGAGGCATGCTATACATCTGTACGATGCCAGGAGTTTTATGAGAACACTGAGTTATTTTTGATTAGGAAAGTAAGAAGGAGTCCTTGAAACCAAACCAACGATGGTGGACTGAGCTCCTCTTTCAAGTCCATCCTTAGTGCACAGGTCTGGAAGCTCTGTGACATTTCTAAATTATCAGGGAAATGAAACAAAAACTGCAAGCATGCACCTGTCTTCTAACTTTTCCTGACCTTATGAGTCAGTCTTGGTTTCGGACAAACTAGTTATTCAATGCACTCTGCTGATGCAATAATGTAGATCTGAGAAGGAATTTAGTACAGCCTCTGGTGACAGCACTTTGCAAAAACCACAGCTGTGGAATACCACTGGAGTATCAGTAGTAAATAGACTTTCAATACTTTTGTCTCTTAGGGTGTACATTTGATTGTCGCAGCCAGCTTTATTGTATCTTTCTGGAGCATATAGCCAGATCCTTGGACCCAGCTGGAGAAGTTAGCTATCTATGCGAGCCTTTGTCAACAGCATCAAAGGCTTGAGTCAGAGTGTTCAGTAGCTCTGAGTCTAATGTAAGTTCCTTGGGAACTTATCCTCAGAAACTGTTAAAATTCCCATTGACCTCAACTTGCAATAGTATTTGATCAGGGAAATACTGTTAAAATTAAATGTTTTTAACTGTTTAAATACTGTTAAAATTCCCATTGACCTCAACTTGCAATAGTATTTGATCAGGGAATTGAGGTAAGATAAATGATATGCAAGCTACAAAGATTAAGCAAGCACTTTATCAGAGGAATTACTGAAAGGACAAACTGGAATCTGCATGTGAATCAGTAACAGGTTCCTTTGGACTCTGACAATCTCTTTTATATTCAGTAAGAGTAGACACAATTCCATTAGGATTTAAAGGGTGGTTTTTACCAAACCCACAATGTATCTCTGCAAAGTCCTTTCTTCAAAACAGAGCACATTTACAAGGACTTTCTGCACCTAAACACATACCAAAATATAACACAGCATCTGTGTGGGCACTGCAGGATGCTCCCTCTTAACAGGATTAGAGCACCACTGAATGCTCTCTTCCCTGAAGGACAGGATCACGGGCAATTTCTGCAGCCCCTTGAGTCCTTTTTATTAGTAGATCCCTGCATAGCTGGACACAGTTTTCCAGACTCCATCACTTCTGATCTAGGGGCTCCATCTCCGCAGTTCTTGAGTGGGACACTGGAGAACTCAGCCCTCACCTTCAGTCATTGCAAGTCTCATCCCCCTAGAATGTAAATTATTCATGAAATGCCCATAACACAAAACTTTTCTTGAATTCTCTAGGCACATTCCTTTTCAGCACTGGTCTTTTCCTTTACATAGCTGTGGAACATACTCACCTTTATCCTTCCAAAGCTTTTATACAAACAAAGAGGAAGAAAACCCATTAAAGGGAAGGTGTGCCTGATAATTGAATTACCTGCTCACTACAGAGGTAGCCCTGAGGGCCAGCTGAGTGTGCTGAGTTCTCTTTGCAGAGAACTTCTGCTATCTTCAGCAACAGGGAATGAGAAGGGGCAGGAGAAGAGAAGTTTGTGACTTGGGTACCCATAGCACAGCTTGTAGCAGGCAGAATATTACAGATGGAGCTATAGTCTGTGAGGGGCAAACCAGTAGTTTGCTGTCTGTTCTCTTGCTAATAGGTCTCAAAGGTATATTTCTCCAATTACTTGGTGAGCTCAAAAGGTAGGTGGTAGTATTGGAAGAAGGAATATTAGGCACACTGTCATCCCAGGAGAGAGAGGAGTTACTCCAAGAGCTCCACATGCACAGCGTGTTCCTGCAGTGTTTTAAATAGTATTTGGTGTGAATTGGAATGTTTTTAATACCTTCCAAGAAAACTGTTTATTTGGGATGATTCTTGGCTTTTAAAAGAAGATATTTTCTGATAAGTATTATTTTGATTCCTGTAGAAATCACTTCAAAATTCCCTTTCTCATATTTCCACTCATCTAATCTAGCTATGTGTGTCTGTAATCCCAAAATACAAAGACCATTTGTTTCTTCAGGTGCATGTGATGGACAACGTGGTGGCAGCAGATGTATGTAGCTCTCACCCTTGTGTAAGTGGAATAAGGCTGGGCATGGTCCCATGCTCTCTACTACAAATACTACATTGTCTGGGTTGGGAAAACAAAGGTATCTTGGTGTGATATGCTCTGATGTCATTTTGCTGTGTGCTGCTGGATTGCATGGTTCAGGCACACCACTTTCTGTACTCAGGGGTGGTTAGGCTTGTACAGATGTCTGAGCTGACACGAGGACAGTGCAAAGACTCTGGCCCCGGTAGCTGCTCTCCAGCTGCCTGAAAATGAGCACTGAGTGAACAGAGCCATGGCTAGCAGCTCCACTTCTAGGCATGTTGTGGACTGTGCCACAGAAATGAGGAAAAAGCATTTGAGTGAAAGTGACTTCTGCACTTTCTGGGACAAGGTGCTACTTTGCATAGCCCACGTCTGAGTCCCACAGTGAGGTTTAATGATACTTTATGTTCTGTCTGAATTGGATAACTTTGCCATCTTGAGGGGATTTTTTATATGACATGAAGAGTTAAATTTATCCTGAACAGATATTAATTGGGTAACACCTGATCACAGAAAATTTCCCAGATTAACTTTCAAAACCAACCTGTTAGCATTTGATCAGGCAAAACCCAAAGCAACTACTGCACTCCTCACAGAGAAACACTGCTGAAGAGCATATAACCCACTCTTTGAGGGTGTACTTCTTGGGTCGGGTTTTTACACAGACAAACTCATTCCATACCATGTGTACACCTCGCTGCTTAATTTGACTGGGAAAGTTAAAATAGGCAGGTTATATAATGATGTTTATCTTTACATCAGGAAGTCAACTAAGAAGCTGTTAAGCTGACATTATATAACATAGCCCTGATTATAGAAAGTGTGGAGGAAGATGATCTAGGGTGATGCATGTCATATTGGCAGTAATTACTAATGGTTGTAATTAATAATGTTTTGTATGCTTTCCGTTTTGAAGTTTTGTAGCCTTCCAGAAGGTGCTGGAGCATTAGCAGCCAGGCACTCAACTTTGTTTATAGAAATCCCAATTACATTATTCTATACATTAGGTAAATACATGTAAACAAAACATTCAAAATAGAAGTACATACCATTTTCTAGAATGCTCTAATTCCTGACGTTGCTGGAATAACAAAACTCACTCTTGTGTAGGACTGTGAACTGTCCCAAACTGAATACATATTATTTATTGCAAAAACAAAGAAGTGATGACTTTACATACATAGCATACAATCCCTGATTGAACAAAAGCTCAAACCAGAGCACACAAACAAAATAAAGACCAGTTCTCTCTTATTCTCCCTGTAAACAGAAACATGTTCATCTACCAGTCATACTCAGCTGGACTTTCTAACCCTGAGAATAAAAGCATCCTTGTATGCTGATCAAGATCAAATTAACCTAAGACAAGTTTCAGTTATGAGAACGAACACTGGATATAGAGTTTACAAATTGAAAATATGAAGCTTGTATTACTGAAGAAACTGTCTTCTCTGTGTAAGAAACCAAACAACCAGAGATGCGTAAGATAATCCCATAAGAATTCTGTTGAGTAGGCTTAATTAAATAAGCTAAAACAAAAGTTTAAATAAAACTTTGATTTTTAACAACTGGAATAAGATTGAATCTTTCTGTGTGTGATCGCAGCAACTTATTTTACCCACAAGAGCGAAGATGATAGAAAAGAGTGATCTGGTGTTTTGACTGTTAACAGTCTATATGACAGGCACGTGACTTATTGGGTTGTGTGACATGGTAACTGTGCAATATAATGGAAAGAGTTGCTTTAATCCTTAATAGCCTCACGAAAATTAGCTTTATGTAGTAGCTCTTGAAGAAAAGAGACATATGCTACCATGCCATGCTTTCATTCAAGCAGTCTGCTTCTGTAAGAGATTGTTTGCATTTCTTCTAACCCACAAAATTACAGGTGATAAAGAAAAGGCATTCTCCTGAAAAGACAGCTCCTGGAAGGGAAGGCTGTGGCACATGATCTCATCTTATCAGACATCAGAGAATACAGATGAGGGGAGGCATAATGAACAAGCTAACTTCACTCAGGCTTCATTCCTTATTAGCCACGGGAAATCAGGCTTCATTAGGTTCATTGCTTCCCCACGTAGCTGTGAAGCATCGCACTAAGTTTGCAAGGGAAGTGAAGTAAAAGCTTTTCTGCAGCTGTCAGAGATCCTTTTATGAGTAACAATTCCCAGTTCTGTATGAAAATGGGAAATCTGCTCTGCATACTATATGGTGACTTTGGGCACTAAACAGATGACAAACGTAAGACAGAAAGGACACATTTTTTTTTGTTTCTTGTGTTTTCTTTTATTAGTATGCCCACCATAAATAACTCTCAAATTTCACTCATTACTCTTCAACAGGCAGCAATCCTTTCTGCTCAAGTTAATATTATTGATTCTAGCAATATTCCGCCTTATACACTAGTGTCTGACTTGCAATGAATGTGACTACCTGAACCAGTATTTGAGTCAGTCTACCCTGCCTGCTGCTGTAAGGAGTTTGTCTGAGCTCATTCGTATTGTATTTTCTTGACCATACTGCTAACTGTATGTAACTCTCGCAATGGGGTGGTGTCTGCTGTCCTTTTTTCCTTGATTTTCAAGTGATTGTGGCTGTGTTGATTGGTGTGTTATGTGCGGATCTTGTGAATGTTTTTTACAGTCTCTTGAGTTCATCACACTTCTCTATTGTTATTGCATGGGGCACTAGCTGTGACACGTACTCATATTGCCAGTTTGAGCAGTCCATGTCATTTTCAACCTACTCCAGTGGGACTTAAGAGGTCTACCAGGTAGCTGGCATAAAGCCAGACCCCTCCATGTCATGCTGCCCTGCCTGTGGCCAAAGTGTGACTGGTGCAGGACTTAAGAAGGCGGATGGCATTCCTATTCCCTGTGGTGGAGTGCCTGCTATACAGGTGACATTTCTAGAGCAGAAAGAGCTGTTTTCCAAGTGGCATCTGGCAGCCGGCCTGCCTTGAGGAGGCAGGAGCTGGTGTACCATCCGCTACACATTGCTGGGGGGGGTCACTGCTGTGAGAATTTTCAGAGCAGGAAGCTGCCAACAAGCTCTGGCATAATTTCCCAAAACGAGGGAGCGGTGTCTTCGTTTCACTATGGGTTTGTAAACTGGGTTTATTAGTCTCTTGGCCAGGGCCTGCTTTACCCAGTGTGCACAAATTGCATTGGCTAGATCAGATGGCTGTTACAGAGGTTTCTCCACATCTAGGTAACATGCTTGTGCTTTGCTGGTCTCCTTGCTGTCAAAAGCTGCCTACTCCCATATCACACACCCCCCCATGTACCACGTCCTTCAACTGGCAGAGCAATATGTGCAGTGTAGTAAACTGCCTGCCCCTGCCAGAGGTCTAGTCCCAGACAGTGCAGCCCATGTAGGCTGCTGGCAGTGGTCGTGAAGAAAGGGATTTTAACAGTGTGATCTGAAGTCAGGGAGAGGGTGGGCATCAGGCAGATGCCACTTCTGGGGCCAAGATGGCTACAACAGCGGGAGGCTGCTGCTCTGTAGAGTTGTTCTGCAATTCCTACAGAAAGGATCATCCTGGAGTGCAGCCAGGATGTGTGGAGCACAGCACAATGCCGACTTGTATGCTGACCACACCAGTCACAATTTAAGTACAAGCCTTTCTGTATGCTGTCTATAATATTTTGATTTACATGCTATTGCTACGATGCTCTGGTTCACACATGAACTACTTAACTGGTTTTCTACTCCTCCAAGTGAACTACACAGTTTCCTGAAAACTGGAGCCTGAAAAAGACCATGTGTGATGCAGGACAGTTTTGCAACATCGACTCTTACTGCAATGTGCTAGTAAAAATGCCATTTTTCATTCATGGGATATTTCCAATATGCGCTGGAATTTCAAAACCACTTTGTATACAGAAGTTTGATTTCCTGTGCTTTCTGGCTCAACCACTTTTAATCAACAAGTGTACTCCTAGAAATACTGAAACAGAAGTGCCAGGAACCAGCACTGCTCTCTGAGGTACAATAAGGCTCACCTAATTGCTTCCTGGCTTGCTGATCCATCATCCTGACCCCCGCTTTGATGTTTTGTTTTTTTCCTGGAGCATTAGTAACAAGTGAGAAATGCTGTCTCGGGGTGTTATATATGGGATTATTTCTCTATTTCCAGCACAATGATCGTATGTAACGGGATTATCTCTTACTTAAAATAAAAAAGCCTTGGAAACATCAAACCTTGTTCATGAAAAAGTACATTCTGAGGGTTTTTTTTGGTTTGTTTTTTTGTTTTTTTGGTTTTTTTTTAATGGTGGTTCCTTTAATTGCAGGAAAAAAAAAAAGTTCTTTTTTTGCTTTGTAATACTACAGTTTTGTCAGTCAGCAAAGCCAGTCTAACTGCTGCAGATGTCCCTTTTCTACTAGCTAAATTTAGGCTGTTCTTCCTCTTCTCGTGTATATATTCCTCTGACATCAAGAGAAGTATGGCCCCTTTAGAGTACATTTATTGCTGTTGTAAACAGTGAAAACTGATGAGGCCAGATGATGGAAGCTTTTGCCAATGTCCTTTATTAGCCTGGTTCCATTTCAAAATATATGAACTGGTACCGATAGTGCCAAAGCTGCTCTAAACTATGAAACTACAACTAGAAAGGAGGAAAATGGGAAATGTGTGTCAGCACTAAAGGTATATTCTGTTTTCTTCAGTGAGGTATGTAAACAATTTCACAGCACGTAGCTGTGGGAGGAGAAGCTCCTGGTGCAAAGCTAAGTACAAAACATGGGAGTATTGGGGAGGGGAGGGGCAGAGAGAGGAGAGGCCTTTTCCAGATCTGGGTTAGATTTGTTACAATACAATGTTGTGTTGTTTGTGTTTTTTTAAGATTAGGATTTTGCCACAGACCAATCTAGTCCTAATTTTTAGACTTGAAATTTACAGGAGTTGCCCGGGAGATTATTTTTAGGTACCTGGAGTAAGCTTTTGTTCATTTTCATTTGTGTCTAAATCAAAAGAAGTGTAAATGGAATCGCAAACCTAGATCAAAAAAATCACATCAGTAGGATTTGCTTTGAACTTTCAGGCTTCTGTCTGCCTCTCATGTGCACATATATACAGGGTTTGAAGAGTTTCAGGTATGAAGTTGTGGCTGATTATCCATCTAATGGAGAAATGAGTCACATTCTCCTTCAATGCAAGCTTTTGAGTTTAGGTACTCCCTGTTTTTAATATACATTGTCCCTTTACTGGGCACATACTTCAAAGATCATGTAACTTGTGTTTCAAAGTCACTCATTTCTATGACCTGTCTCCTTCTCACTACCATGCAAAAAAGGAAACTTCGTATTGCTTTTGAAGGCCCCTCATTACCATTTCCATTTTGAGAAAGTAGCTTTCATGATTCTGACCGGTCCACGATGGCTCATTTCTGAATTTTTTAAGTAAGCAAGGCTTTTTCTGCTTTCTCCCATGGTGTCCTTATGTTAACCTTATATTCTCTGTCAACTGCAGCAAAGCTATTTCTTCACCCTCTTTCAAATACACGTGCTGTTCTTTGCCAAGATGACTGAAGGAAAAAACCAGCAACAGGTGGATGCCGGTGCTCGCTATATTGCAGGCTGGAGAGGTCTGTAAGGTGTCCCTGTGCCCTCGCCATGTAATTAGGGTACCGGCTTCCCGGAGCAAGGACCATCTCTAGCTCTGTTATTTTCACAGCAGGCAGCACACTAGAAGCTGATCCGTGCCTGGGACTCACACAGTTATTTAGCCCCTTTCTGCCCGGTAAGCGGCAGCTAAAGGGAAGCACACCGGTCCCGCCAAGTGACTCCGGCAGCACACCTGTAGCTGTCCCGCCCTGCCCCAGCACACGCCGCCCGTCACCAGCCGTGTGCGCGGGAGCTCCGCCGCAGCGCGGGCAGCGTGTGTCCGGCCGGCGGGAGGCGGGGGCGGGGCGG
>WBNH01010471.1:433931-495458 GCA_013401255.1 Urocolius indicus | reverse complement strand
AAGTTTGCGAGGCGCAGCCCCGGCCGGCTCGCCGCGGCCCCGGAGCGCCATGCCCGTCAGGAAGCAAGGTGAGCAGCGCCCGCCCCGGCGCCTCTGCCGCTGCCTCGCGGCTGCCGCGGCGGCGGGACGGGCGGTCCGCGGGCGGTGCGAGCCTGCCCGGGGGCACGGTCCCGGCCGCGAACAAAGGAGCTGCCGGGCTGAGCTGGGCTGGGCTGGGCTGGGGCCGTCCCGACCCGACCCGACCCTGCAGGCTCGCTGCGTCCGCGGGGTGCGCATCCCCGGGCCCTCCTACCTGATGCGCCGGGGTCACCGGTGTCTCTGGTCTCCGCTTGCAGACACCCAGCGAGCCCTGCGCCTCCTGGAGGAATACCGCTCCAAGCTGAGCCAGGCGGAGGACCGGCAGCTGCGCAGCTCCATCGAACGTGTCATCAGCATCTTCCAAAGTAACCTTTTCCAGGCTTTGATAGGTAAAGGCGGACTTCTCTTAGTTTCTGCTTAAGCCGGGCCGCTTCTTGCTTGTGCTGTCACTTGGAAGCGAAAATGTGCTTTGCCGTTACGTTAGAAGGCGTTTCGAATTTTGTTGTGTTTTTGTTTTGTGTAGTAACACACGTGCTTTTGCAGATCAACAGTTCACTTGTTTCACATACTTTCTTTGAGGCTTTTGACTGTCCCGAAGTGCTTAAAGCTGTGCTGCATTTTTGTGTGTGCCACGTTACAAAGTGCTCTAGGCAGTTTTCCCACATCTCTTCATTCATGTGAACATTTTCTAAGCTTTTGTTGTTGTTGCTGTTGCTTTTGTTGTTAGTCTACACGTAACAGGTTAACGAATGAGTTGAAATTATGTTTCATCTCAAAATATCACAAAGTGTATATCTGAAGTGCAAAGTTACCTTCATGTAAATGGGAAGAAACCTCTAATAATTCAGAGAATACTAGAGCGATCTTTTCTCCTTAGTTTGTTATTGCATATTAAAGTGTAGTGAAAACACTAGTAATTCATAGTTTAGAGTATTTGTAGTGTCTTACTTGAAATGTTCCCATAAGTCTTGTTGAACTACTTGTATGTAATTTGGAATTTCCTGCATGTCCGCTTGGAGGAAAAAAAATTGAGGACAAACACAGCTTGCAGAATCCTGACTTTACTTGGAAACTTCCCAAGGAAAGCTGTGAGATCTGGTTTCTCCTTGATCATTTGTTGCTTTGTGGGATCTCATGATTGAAGGGGTTTTGTTAGTTTACCTTTAAGAGTAAAAATTCGTAAAAGTCAGGGGTGTAGGACTTCACAAAGTAAGCTGAATTGTACTAGTAAAGAGCACTCTAACTAAATGTGTAGTTCGGCGTAGTGCGTGCTTAATGTCACACAGGTGTGCATCTTCATTTTACTGCAGCTGCTTTGAATCTATGTTGTGGAAACACAGGAAGGATCAAATAACAAACATGCTATATGTAGAATATTTTCTTGTGGAGTATTTATTTCATTTTATGTAGGTTTTCAGAAGGTATAGTCTTACTCTGGGGTGGTCTTATGTAGTTGTGAAAATAGGTCAGTTACAGGAAATTTTTACTTCGAAGAACTATGCATTTCTCTGCAATAGTTGATTGATATTAACCAGCTCCATGATGAAAAGCTAGACATAGTCTTTGTGGGACATGTGTGAATGGGATTCACTCATGGGTAGATCAAAATATTACTAGTCATACCAAAAGCTTAATGTACTGCTGTTGCACTTTTTATTTTCACGTGTCAAGTTTTAATGTTGACTTCCTTTTTTCTCATTCTGGGTGCATATATGTGTGTGAGGCTTTCTTAAACTGTCTTGAAGATTGATGCAGAATTCCTTTTTCTCCCTTTCATTGATTAAGATACTGATCTGTTAGCATTTGATATTCTAACCTGCAAGATGTAGTTTTTTCTCGTATCCACATATAGATTTTCATTGCTGTAATAACTCTATGCTTAGTAAGCTTGAAACAACAGGCAACCTCGTGCCTGCTGGTTTCACTCAGCAAGAGCAGAAAGCAGGAATGTGTTGTTGCCTGGGTGGGCTACTTGGCCTGTTTTCTGGCCTTGTGAGAAGTTGTACCTTGCTGAAGCTTTTTGTCAAATTGAATTCAGCTATGCATACACAAAAGAAGTCATGCTTCTTGGGTATGCTGCATTAACTTTCTGTTTACTGCTTCGCTGCGTGATTGCATATTACAGCGTGTATGCATATGTTCCCAAATTGCTTCTTGGAAAAGTGTTAACATAGCAGGTTTATGGTGTCAGCTTCAGTCTTCTTTCTCCTTCTCCTTTCTGTGGAAATAAGTGGAGAGAGTTCCTGTTCATGGCAGGCTGCTCCCGGCTGTTGTTTTCATGCAAACATATTTTTATGGTGCAACTACTTTGTGATGGGGAGGATTCCCCTGCCTCCCTTTTATAGTGAGGGGATCGCCTAGAAAAGATGTGGTCTGGAGGATGGCTGCAGTTACTGGGAAGACCTTGAGTCTGCTACTGCCTGGCCTCATTCCTTGAAGACGTGGCAGCAGGATGGATGAAGTACCCAGTTGTGATGCAGCTTAGGCTTACCTGGAGTACTGCATTTCTTATTATTTGATGGATAATTTTTAAGTGTGCCTTTTAGAGCAGTTGTGATGTGTTCCCAACTTAAATAGTCAATGCTGTTCTGACAAAGTTTGAAACTCAACTACCAAGTTAGTTCTCCTATAGATGCTTCTTCCAGAAAGTGTGCTGTTTCTAGTTTTTTTTTTTATATAAAATAATACTGAACAATAACTTAATTCATTTATTTTCTGCTTTTTCTGCCAAGTTACTGCACTACAGCTAAGACCTGCCTGTCCATGGTAGGTGAGAACGTTTCTGAAAGCTGCAGGCAGGATCTGCTGTCAACTTCATATATCTTCTTTAGTACAGTTTTTAACTTGGCAATCATATACCGTTCTTTCAAGCAATAAATAGACCTTATGTACAGAAATGTATCAGCTGCTTTAGCAGGAGGGTTGGACTAAATCTCTAGATTTCCCTTCCAACCTTTACCATTGTGTGATTATAAAAGAGAGAATTAAATATCCCTGAAAAATACAGATTTTTTGGTGTGACTTATCAGTATGTCATATATCCTTCAACACAGGAAGGAATTAAAAGCATTTTTCTTCTGGATTTCTATTTGGATGCTGAAGAATATTTCATATTTGAGCCTTCTTTGATGTTGTCCTCTCCTCGAGTCTATCAATAAAATTTTAGTTCAGCAGTCTACAAACTTGAGCTTGTTCTTAAATGTGTAATTATGGCTTTAAATCATTCCAGTTACAGCAGTAACTAGTCAGTGTGAATAACCAGTGTGATGAAATTTATATTGCAATAATTTTGTATTTTTCATTGCTTCAATAGGCCAAGTGTAATGATGTCTAGTACTTCAATTAAATGAATACCAATGTTTTTAAATAAAAATCAGCTAGAGACTATTGTCAGTTTCAAGTAAATTTCCTATCATGTGGTCTTGGAGTTGTGTGGTGTCTTTTCTAGCTTCTGTTTTCTTGGTTGTAGCTGACTTAGCTTGATGTTAATATTCTGATGATTGGACAGATGAGTCTCTTTTCATTAAGAGACCAAAGAGATCCACATATGGAAGCATAGGGTAGACTTGAATGGAACGTGATATTTGTCTTCAAGTAGTGAGGTAATAATTCTGTGGATAAATTCTGTTTCTAATGTAGGTGCTCTTGTGCCTTCTTAGAAGGTACATGTTTTTATAAAGGTCCAGATGGGTGGTGTATTTATGAAAATATGAAGAACATTTGTATAAGTCTCAACATTTCTGAAGGAAAAACGTGTGAAGCAAACTTCTGTTTATATGTGGAATCTTTTAGTGTGATTAAAATCTGGTTTTAATGGGTTGTGTGCTGCAGCTGACCATATCAAAATACTCCTCCAAAAGTAAAATACTACTAGTTATTGCTAGAAACATGAAGTAGTTCACTACTTCAAAAATAGTCAATTTCCTTGCATTGACTAACTCCAATTGCACAAGTGTTAGAAAAAGGAATTCTAAGAGTCTCTACGTACCCTGGCCAAGGGAGTTGACTGCGCTGCCTTTTTTGCCTTCTTTCTTGCCTTGTCTGTCTTAAGTGGGTTTTTTAATGTATTATTTTATAGCTGTAAAGGTTTTGGCTTTTTAGCATAAAATGGTGTCTTTTACTAGCGGAGGTTGGATGTATTGAATTCTGTGTGTATGAAGTAGTCTGATTTATTTCACTTGGAGTCCTTGTGCATGATGATCTGCCTCTGATTGTGGTTATGTGCTGGTTGTTCACACTGCTAAAAAACCAGGGTGGGAAACTTGGAAAAAAAAAAAGTTGAAGTGGCTTCAGTAATCTTTACAGAACCGAAGAACAGCTGCCCTCAGTAATCATTTAGGTTTTTTAACCATAGTTTGGATTCATAAGCTTTATGAATTGGACAGAATATATTAAAAATGCATTTAAGTTTTTACACACCAGAAAAAGCAAACACACTGCAGCTTTCTCAGCTCTGTCCACATGAACTTTCTGAACTGGAGGAACAACCCTGGATTTTAGACTTAAGTAGAATGATTTGAGTGAGTACTCTTCTGACCATATTCCTGCTAGATGGCACATGGCCCCAGTTCTCTGAGCTGTGTTTGGCATGTCTATAGATGTTCTTGCTCTCTTAGCTCCCTCTCAATTAGCCAACGTGGAAATGTTTTCTTTACTTGCTGGCTAAATTGAAATTGGACACAGTTGAAGTTGTAACTCTTCTTCATGAACCAAAGTTGTTCTTAAGGAAACCAAAAGTATTTGCTCTCGGGGGAACTTCAGTATCAGCTTTTATTTCAGTAATAATAGAGCATATAGCGTGATGATACATGTAACTTTTCAGACTAGCTCAAGCCTTCTAGAGAATTTGAATTGTGAGTACGTGCCATTGTGTAAGGCTACTCCTCAGTTAACTTGAGGAAGGCTACTTTGTGAACTGCTTCCCATTTTCTAAATGTTACTGATGCCCTAGAGCGTGTTTTTTTTGAGACTCAGTTGAATAACATTTACATTAAGAATCCAGAAATTCTTGACAGTAAGTAGAACATCCAGTTAGATGGTCTTTGAGTTTTGTTTTTGTTGTCTTTTTTTTAATAAGAAGAAACTTTAGAGAAAACTAATTATTCTGTTATGTTGGATCTTACTGGAATTGTTGTAGATGGGAAATAGGATATTTTCACAAAGAAATCTTACCTTTGCAGTATGTTCATAACTTTTCCCCTGCCTTGCAACTCCTGTAATACAACATCGTTGCTCATATTTGAGGTTAAAATGTCTGTGGAATGTAATTCTTGCAACTTTGAGATGTTTGTCTGCTTTTTGGACAGATTTCCCAAGGATATACTATGGTTAATGCTTGCTGTGGTCTCTTTCCCAGACATATACATAGGTTGGTCGGGTCCAGAGAGATTTGACAGAGGATTGTGTTTTCTAAGGTTGTGATGTACTTTATTATTTTCATGTATTTATTCAGATGGAGAAGAAAACATTTTAGTTGGTGTCTAGATGATTGGAGTGTTAACTTGGCCATGGTTAGTATTTTGGTCACGCTGTTTGTTGTTGCTTCAAAATGTCCAGTTTTTGTAAGAACTTCATGTCTTCCTCTTCAAGGAACCTAATAATGGGTGGAACAGTCTCAGTGCCCCTCCTTTTTAAAGAGCTATTTGTTGTTTTGCATACGTGTAATGCAGTTTGGTAACTTAGAAAGTTTTGGAGTTGTGTGCATGTTTTTTTAAGCGTGTTCTTTGCTGTATTGTGTGTGTGTGTGTGTGACAGTGCAATGTACTGAATTTTTAGGATTAGGTGCTGCTTTTAGTAGCCTAAAATAGCATGTAAGACTCACTGTAAGTTGAGTAGCTACAGGTATGCAGATAAATAGTAATATGGCAAAAGACTGCCCTTGTGGTCATTATACTAAGTGTGTATTCAGTGTTGAATAGCTCCACTGTAGAATGTGTCAATTAGAGTATTCTCTTCCCAAGGTTACCATTTAAAGGGGCTATTGACAAGAAATTTTGTCAATAAATCTGCATTTTATCCAGGGACTAAAAGGAAAGTTGGAATTGGAAACAATTGGTGTAGTTGTCAGGTTCTGGGAAAGTTATCTTCCATCCTTTTCTTTTATTGCCTGTGTTCTTTTGCTTGTATCCCTGGCTCTAATGCCTGTCTCCTCCTGTGCTGCTGTGTACCTGCTTTTGCTCCTGATCTCCCCCGACATTTGCTTCAGTGCTAGGGTACGATATAGAGGGAGAGGAAGTGCACAAGAGAAGGTATTTGGTTGTCATCTTGGGGCTGCTTACATGGCCATACCAGCAGCAAGGGCAAAATATCTTTTGGGATGCCACGTGCATGTTGTGCATCTGGTTGCCCGCGTTTTGAGGCATGGTGCTTGTTTTGGTTTAGGTGGAATGAATCTTCAAAGAAACTAAACTCTAGCAGCACACTCGTAGTTTCCTTGCACAGGTGGCTTCCTGAATTATAACTGGGCCAAATTTGCAAGAACCTGGAGATTGCAGAAGGTGTAGGGCTAACACTAGAATCACCACCTTTGTTTCATGTTACTCCTCCACCTTAGAGGAGGCTCTAGAGCTCTTTGGTAAAGCATTTGTAGGAATCTTGTCATGTGTGAATATCTTCCCAGACATGTCCTCAAAAAAAGGGTTACTTTGGCTTGAAATTAAAAGACCAGAGGACCTGTTGTAAAAGCATTGCGAATTTAAGTCCTATTTTTAGAATCTTATGTTAAAGTTTTGCAGCAGGAAATGTACAAGTGTTACAACTGGTGGAGATGCTGCTGAGTGGTGCCATCAGCCTTGTGTTGCCACCAATGCCAGATAATTACCTTGAAGTTTGTGAGCACACTGTTGGGAGAAGAGACCAATGCTTGTGCTGTCTTCTCTAAGCAGTGTGTGCACGTGTATGGCTCAGCTGGAGTGTTGAGTGAGCTCATTCAAAAAATAGTTTAATTTTTAAAACACATTTGGAGAGAAACTTCCCGAGTTCTGTACTGACACTATTTAGAGGGCTTAACAAGTAACACTACCTTTGCCCCTGGCAGGTTTTTGTTATCACTAAAACCAGTAGGAAATGCATTGTTTTAAGAAGAAAAAGAACATTATTGTATCGGTGAGTGATTTGCAAGTGGTGTTGAGATACTTGGAGGGGGAGTTCATTCCTAGTTTGGGTCTGTGTGGTGGTTTCTGGTTTTGTGTTGGCTTTTTTATTTTATTTTGGGCCTAGGTTGGTGGCTGAAGGCTCATGAGGTAGTATTAAATCGGGGGGAGTTTAGACAGTAGGAGATTGTTATGCCAAGTTTTGGCTGTGTCATGAGAGACAACGTGAGAATATGGTGAGGAAGTTAGTGAGCAAAGAGGAAAATATGAGTGAACAGTTTGGAAGATGTAAGTGGACAGGCTTGGCAAGGAGTTGAATGTGTCTGACTAAAAAGTATTAGAGGAATAAAAATAAACAAGTGGATCAGAAATTAGGTGAGGGTGGTTTCACTTGTGTGAATTAAGGAGCATTTGTCTTAGAAGTGCAAAATAGTATCTCTTGGAATTTGAGTTAAGCAAAGGAGTGTATGTGGAAGGTGGGTTTAAAGGGTAGGGCACAGTTCGGGAAACAAAGATGAGTAGCTGGATGCTGTAGTTTGTAGCCAAGGATCTTGAGGAGCAGAATGTGTGGTGAGAGTTTTTTTTTTTTAAGAAGTCTTGATTGTGCACAGCAGTAGTTGGTTTAGGTTTTTAAAGAGGAAAAATCCCAACCAAAACAACCATCCCTGAAAGGGACGTTACATAGGTTGTTATGAGGCTGGTATTAACTTTTCACAGTATGAATGCAAGCATTTATTTTTGACTGAACACACAAACCGTGATGCAACACAACCAATGAATACACAGAGAGAATATTTGGTTGATTCTGGTCATCGGTTTGGTTAATGGATATGAAGCTTTTCTTTGTGTTTTGTATTTTCTTGGTCATCACTAATATACTTTTTCAAGTCTTGGTTTGCTTATGTTAAATGGATAGTTGTAGCTTGGTAGAGCAGCTGGTGAAGTAAGCATGAAGAATTGAGATGTCCTTTGAATGAGTAGCAGTTGCTTTACAACTGAAGAATGAAAGTCTGTAGCATTGGTAGACTCTTGCCTGTTACTACAATGATCATGACTCTTATTTCTGTTTACATTTTGTCTATACTTCATTATGTAGGGCTGCTAAGAATTTGGCAGATACCATATATCTCAAATTGCCTTGAACTGAAATAACATGTTTTGACCTTTTGTTTTCCTTTCTAGTAGTTCTAAGATGTAAGCTTCCAGTGCTTCAGGTGCTTTGGCAGGAAGCCTTAAGTCTTTGCTACCCCTTCATACACCACATCTGCCTTTCAGACGCCATGCCTGCCCACCTTCCCCCTGCCCTCCCAGAGAAATAATTTGTAATGAGATGAAACCTCTTCCTGGACAGTGTGCAGGTAGTTTAAAATCTTAGCGGACTTATTTGTTTATGAATTTACACATAATTCGAAAACACCAGGCATCTGCATGTGCTGTCTTTGAGTTAATGTCTGAGAAGAGGCAGACCAATGAGAGATGTGAAGGGAATTGCTCACGTGGATGGATCTTCTTGCAAAACACTAAACTGGAATAAGTTAATTCTGGAAGAATTCATAAGCTCCTTGATTGCTTACAAGTCTGAGGTATCAAAAGTTCTCCCAAACAAACCTGGTATTGAAATGCTTTGAATAGTAAAGTCTGTATATTGATGCAAGTCTGTATGTATAGTGGTTTTCTGACTTGTTAGCTTTGACCGAAATTGGTTTGTTCTACTGCTAAACATCAGTTAGAAAGGAATACCTCATTGATGTCAGTACAGAATTAACTATAGCTGGAGCACATAAATCCTGTTGTGTCATGTTGCCATGGCCAGTGTGGGCTGACAGGAAACTCGTGGAGTTCAACAAGAAGTACAAAGTCCAGCACCTGGGCAGCAACAATCCTATGCACCGTTATAGCCTGTGTACCACCCAACTGGAAAGTGGTTTTGCTCAGGTGGACAGGAGGTTGAACGTGAGCAGGAAGTGTTCCCTTGGGGCAAAGGGTGGAAAATAGTATCCTGAGCAGCATTAGACAGATATTGCCAGCAGGTTGAGGAAGGTGACCCTTCCCCTTTTCATTTTAGAAGGCAAAACATGAATTTAGAGTTTATGAACAGTGAGCAAATGCAAAAAAAAAGGGTGAACTTCCTATATTAACTGTTGTGCATACATAAAGCTGTTAAACACTGAAAAATCTTCAAATGAGGATGCAATTAATACAGCATATACAAATAGAGTTGTTAACTTCCATGTATATTGTGGTAGCAGTTTACAGCTTTGTACAGTATGTGGTGTGAGCTCACTGCTTCACATGCACAGTGTCCAGCGGTCTGTTGTAGTAAATGTCTCTGTGTTTTAGTCCATGAAATGTTAATCTTGTATGTAAGAGAGTGGCATTTAAGAAAGAACACCCATAACCCACAAACGGTCAAGATGTTTGAAACACAAATATGAAAAACCTAAAACCAGTAGATTACTATGATCATCAAAGGACTGCTTTTTACAAAAAGTTACAGGATCATTTAGATTGGAAGAAGACCTTTAACATCATGGAGTTCAACCCGGTACTACCACATCCAACACTAAACCATGTCCCCAAGAGCCACGTCTATACATCATTTAAATACCTACAGGGATGGTGACTCAACCACTTCCCTAAGCAGCCTGTTTTAATGCTTGACAACTGTTTTGGTTCCTGATACTTTATGAGTGTATTAAACATCAAATATTCAAGATCAGAAACCTAAAGAACAGCATGATGTAAAAAATTACAGTGAGTTGCTTAATACTTGTTAGCCAAAATATATTAAACTATGGGCAGAAAACAATTGAGACTGAATGCTCCAGGGAATCGTTCTCACAGAGATGGGCAGTGTTGGTGGTTTCTTCCTTCTCACTACTGTATCTTGCAGTTCCGTGTTACATCTGACTTTTAGTTACAGACAGTGTGTTTTACATATGCTGAATGTTTGTTCTTTGTACTGGTTATCCCCCAAACTGTTTTTACCGAGTTCTCCAGGTTTGGTTTTCTTTGACCTGTAATTAGCAGTTGGTGAGTTGCTCATAGTTTTTGAGGCTTTTGATATCACTCAATACCTTCATTTTCAAGGCCCCTGCTTTTGTTCAGTGCTTGTGGTCCCTTATGCAGCTTTTAATTCTGGGATCATAGCTAGTTTAGACTCTTTGGAATAACTACTTGTTACTGATTTATGTTAACTACAGAAACACACATACACTGTTGTATATACCGTGTGTGTTTATGTATAGCCTTTACTTTGCTTTGGACAATGGTATAATGTAACACTTACTGGTTTTACATGTATTTGTTTTATATATATGGAAAACATAGAACATACAGATTTATATATGTAAATACTTGTATGTGTGTGTATATTTTAAGTATAATTATTTATAGAAATAGATGTTATATCACATAATGGTTTGAATTGAAGTGAAAGCCCTGCCAATTATGTAAGTCACCTGGTCTTTAGCTTATTCCTGTTACAGTTGGACAAGCTAAAAAAAAGCTTCAGGCAGGCCAAGACAAGTCCAGAGACCTGGTTATTAGCTTGACATGAGGCCCATGGTCTGTTAGAAGCAATGCTAACACCTTGTTTCTTGGGATTTCACTGTTCCTGTAAGCAAATGCAATTATAGGTATCTCATCTTTGCCTCGAAAAGTTAATGCATAAGCGAAGGCATAGTTTTTACTATCTCACTATACTAAAAGTACGTGTTCCTTTCTGCAGGAGAGGTATATGTTGTGAGCTTGGCTTGACAATGAGATTGTTAGAACTTGTAACCAGGGTAATTTAAGAGCAGTGCAAGTGTACTCTCTCAATATACAGCAGAAAGTATCGGACACTCCACATACCAGTAGAAATGGCAAGCAGAGGCCTTAATCTCATTTCTAAGGAAGAAATGTATCTGAAGGAATGGTGTCATGTTGCTGGCTGGAATCCTTGTCCTTGGAGGCAGATCCACTAGACAGAACTGATGTAGGCTTTTGAAGTGCCATCAAATATACCTCCTTAATTTAGAAGATACTGTAAGAAATTGTTTGCTTCTGCATTTCTACTGTTCTTTTAATTACCGTGTTGTGGTTTTTAGTGAACCAGGAACTCCCTAGTGAAACTGATTTGGTTTTCCATTTATGTTCATTAGATAATTCTTGTTTGCTTAAAGAGGGAGCAGTTTTTGCTGCTAGCGTATCACATTACTGGTGAATAGGTCTGTTCAAAGCACAAAACTAAGTGAAGGATATGAGAAGGGGGGAAAAAGTACAACAGTGCACTGCTTGTAAGTTGGCCAGTTTATACTGTAATGAATACTGAAAATACGACGTTTGTAACCACTGCTTAGCTTTTCACATTACTAGTAATTTAAGGAAAAAACCTTTATTTTTTCATATGTTAAGAATTCTTCTCAGAACTGGTAGTCTGTTACTTGTTTTGTAGAGATGTTTATTCATGTTACTGTCAAACACATTGCTAATTTAACTACTTAATATGATTTTACTTGTAAGCTGACACAATTCCAGGATTACTTTCTGTTTTGCTTACCATTTAATCACTTTTTGTCAACTATGGCTATCCTGAAACTTTATGCTCCTACTTTTTCAGTGTCAGTCAGCTATTCTTTTAATGCTACCCATATGTGTTTTCTTTTACTGTTGTGTGGTATCTGCATTATTTTTCTGTAACTTAGCTTTAGATATAATCTATATGGGAATTAATATGGGAGGAATGGACATGAAAAAAGGACATCTAGCTTGAAAACCATTAATAAAACAAAAATTACCACCTATTATTTGTAATAATTGTTAGAATTATGTTAATTATGCTAAAAATGTTAGAGTTAATGTCTTCAGGTTGAATTTAGTATGACCTGAGTTTCTGGTTGTAAAAGATGTAAATGTCCAGTATTCATTCCTTGCAGACCAAATGTATTCAGGATGCATAGACTGCTTACCTATATTTGTAGGTGATTAATATTTGCATTCTGAATAATGTACATAACCTTTTTATTTGTTTTTTTTTAAAGTTAATTGTTATCATATATACACCAAGTTCCTAGAAACTTGTCTTTGTGGATTTGAAGCAAGTTCAGGATGAACAGAAACTAATTGCCATGTTAAGTGGTGTTTATGACACCTTTCAATACTAAGTCTATTGTGGTGTCCTTCATAGCGAAGTGGAGATGATGTATGGGAAATAATGTGCTTTTTGAAACAAGTCATTCTTCTGTATGAATAAATGGCCACCTCCCTACCTCTGCTGGCAGGGACTTAGAAGAATAGTAGTGGAATTGAGAATTGGTGTCCTAGATTTCTGTTGCAAAACAGTTGCACAAATAACCCTTTCCCATAAATAATGTAGTGATTTTCCTGGTTTAGTTGCTGTGGATTGCAGCTATAGAATCAACTTAGTCTACTGCCTGTTTTAATATATGAAATACTCTCTATTGGTGGTGGTGGGGAAATCTTTAGTTGCTTTGCTTGATTGATGTATTAATGTTAATTCAGCTACGAGAAAACCTTGTGACTGAGGGAGCTAATGTGAAAAATAGACTTAAAGGCAATTTGTATCTCTTAGGCTGCTTTGCTTGTGTGTAATCTAGGTCACATAACGTCTTCTGCAACCCTCACTGCAGTTTCTTCCAATCAGCAGTGCTAAGAGCAAGTGTAACTTTAAAAATTAATGTAAGCAGTCGATAGGAATTTGACTCTTGCTCAGAAAAGATACAAATGGAGTTTGAGATTTGCCCTGTATCAGTTCAGAAAACTGCAGAGTGCAATGTCTGAAATAAAAATGTCTAAGACTGGAAGACCAGCAACAGTAACACTTGTTTGAATGGTCTTTCCTTACTGGTGTAGCTCTCTAAAGGAATTAATTATTGTGCCTCTGTTACAGACTCTGGGCAGCTACTGAAAAGCTTCAAGATTCTACAAATGAGAGTTTTCCTTATTCGTGTCTGAATCCTATTCTTGGGCTAGCTGTGGCTGTATTTTTGTGCTCCTATGAAGTTGGTGTAATTAAAGACATTAAGCTTACAACTCCTGTTCAGCAGATTTTTACTTTGAAGAAGAGACTAAAAGCTTTACAAGGCAACCTCATTTGTCTACCCTTCCCTTAGTCTGTACCTTCTCAGATTTAGGGTTTCTTTAATGTGTTTACAGATGTGATTACAGTTGTGGTGGCAGGTTTCATATGCTAGTATGTCATAGAAACAGCTTTGATGATCTTTGGATAACGTTATTTTTATTTGTGCTTCATATAGTGGATAGGATGTAAATAAAAAACCCCACACGAATGCAGCCAGATTCTTGTTCCCTAGAAGTTTCCAGTAGAGTCTTCAGGGTTATTAAAAAAAAAAAGTTGTTTATTACGTCATAAGTATGACTTGTAGTTCATACTTTTAAATGTTTCATCCTGTTTCTGTTAACCTAGACTGAAAGAGCAGTTACACTGGGCATTGCTCATTTTTCTTTGTCCTTTGGCCATCATTGTTACTGCCTGCTCTTTGTGGCGTTCTATTAAACTGTCCTTATCTCAACCCAGAAAGTTCTACAACTCTCTCTTGATTCTCCTCCTCATCCTGCTGAGCTGGGGAGGAGTGAGTAACTGAGTGGTTTGGTTATTGTTCAGTTAGGGCTAAACCACCACATTTAGTTAATACATGTACCACAAAAAGGACCTTCTAATATTGCCCCTGAAGAATGGATTTCAGATAAGCAAAGGCTACATTATCGGAAATTAGGTATATTGTAAGTTGAAGCATAGATAGCTATCTCACTATCCCACTGCAGTTATTCCATATGCTTCTGCTGTTCCTTGTTCAAATCATACTGCTGGGGTCAGTGGTAGAAGCCCAAAGTGAGTAGGGACACAAACTCTGAGATATGGGGCATAGAGTGAGAGTATATCTTGTTAAAGAGATTTGTGTGATATTGGTGAAACAGGTTCATGTTTGTAATAGGTAGTCAGTAAATACCGAGTTTGTCTTGCAGAAGGAAGATGTTAAAATCAGATTGTTATAGTAAGTTCAAAGCCTAACTAGTCAATTTTTTCCACATCTTTAGATATTCAAGAGTTTTACGAAGTGACCTTATTGGACAACCCAAAATGCATTGATCACTCGCAGCCATCTGAACCAATACAGCCTGTGAATACCTGGGACTTCTCTAGCCTTCCAAGCACAACAGTCACATCAGAAACACTGCCGAGCAGCCTTAGCCCAAGTGTAGAGGTATGATACAGAAATGCTTTATTTTTCTTGTTGGTATTATTAGCTCAACACTGTTCTCTACACTGCTTTGATTTAATAAAAGATTAACTTCCGTAGGAAACCGACGTTATTAAGATCAATAGTCTTAGGGGATTCAATTACTGAAATGTTTAATAACAGATGCGTGCATTTTGCTTAGTCAAAAATTTATAAACTTGTTTGTCAAATATACCATTAAGTGACCATTAAAATGAATTTATGCTCTGAATTTGGAACCTCACTGACAGGCTTAGTATGTTTATAGTCATTCATACTGGTGACTTTCCAGTTATTACTTCATTCATAATTTGGAAAATAGATCTTTCTGGTAGTAAATTTTTCAATCTGTTAATAAGAAATTTTCTGCTACTTAACAACTGTGTTCTGGAAGAACTTTCTTTTTCTTTAAAACTGCCTGAATCCAGTTGTCACTAGTGAATGGTGATAAAACTGAGCTTGGCTGCACATAACTGTATTTCCACTTAACCAAGATCTACCTGCCCAAGTTGAAGTTAGTGTTGCTTGCATTTTTTTGCATCAAACCTAATGATTAGGATGCCTTAATTGAGTGAACTCTTATCAATAGAGGCTGTTTGGATTGTATAAGTAGGTCCATTTAGCTGCAGAACAAAAGCAAGCATGTGATGTGCTAGTGAGTTTGTGCAGTTAAAAAAAAATTGTAAGTGTGGTGTAGAATTGCATGGTGTGCATAAGGCTTTGCTGGAGATAGTGTCAAATTTAAGGTGCTATGGCGCAAAAAAGAAGTGGAAGAATTGGTTCTTACAAGAGAGATTGTCAAGGAAGATAGAAAGCTTCAAAATTAATGAAGACTGATGGAAAGATTTGGTGGTGCATAAAAGAATTGAACACTTAGTTGGTAATCAGAAGTTTTCCTGTGTTTGTAGGCAGATGTAAGGGAAGAATATTTTGTACCTATACAAGATGTATGAGGCTGGCTTAGCAAAAAATGTTTTAAATGTTTTCTGAAGCACCAGAATAGCTATATATGGTATAGTCTCCCTTATTGAAGGTCTTTAAGGGTAGCATAACTGTTTTAAATGTCTTAGAGGGTGAACCACTACACCACCTAATACACCTTTGAACAGTGTGGTGGACTTGAGGATTTATGTCCCTACCAATTTGTTTTGTTTTTATTAAATTCACTCCTAATTCCAACAGCTGGGATTGTGAAGCAAATATCTATTACAATGAGATGGGTGTTACAGTGTTTCAACTGTAACACATTTTGCACTTCACCTATAGAGAAAAATTGCTGAAATCTGAAAGGCAGAATAATGCTTACTGTTTAAATCCAGGCTTTGTGATGCTTCTCCCCCCAGCCCCTCCAGAAACTAGAAAACTTATCATATACGAGTGTGCATATTTTGCGACCAAGGTGTCCACAATAAGACAAACTTACCAGCTAAAGGGTAGTGTTGTCCCTGTATCTTCATAAATTGTGGAGATGTATGTGAAGGTGTAATTTAATTATGAATTTGCTTCTTTAATTTTCAGTCTCGTGTGCCTTAAGCTGTGACACTGCACCAATGTCACCAGGCACACTGTCGTGGCAAGGTCACTAATGTGATGCAAGGAAGAATGGCCTAATTTGGAAAGTCCCATCATAGAAATGTGTATATTCTCAGATGAACTATTTGCTGGATAATGCAGCTGCTTCTCCAGTACTGTCTGCTGGTCATGGTACATAGTGTTACCTAACAGCTTGATGTAGAGTGGATTACTTTTTTTTCCCTAAGTGTCTTAGATTTGAACATTTATGAAAAAAAACACTTGTCTTTGTTCAGATTTTTTTGTCTTGAGTATCATGTGAAAGTCAGACAGTTGTTTGACCTTCAGTACATGAAGGTCAGATTTTATATTTACTGTTAGAATTTAAAAGCGTAGGTGCATGTGTTGCTGTTGGTACTAATTTATCTGAAACTGAAACCAAATTTTCTTACCGTCTGTCACCTACAGTAAACATTAACTTGTATTTCCTTAGTTAGATACTGCTTCTTTATTACAGTTGTAAAGGTGGACCGTTTTGAAGAGGTAGTAGGTTGATGTTGCTTTCATTTTCCTTTTCTATGTAAATGTCTTAGTTCAGCTTTCAAATATATGTGAAGTTTATTACACTAAACATGTATGTTGTACATGTTATTTGCCTTAATTCTTTTTTCAGTGACTGTTTTTTTTTTTTCCTTTATATACCTGTAAGGCAATACCTCTCTCTCAATATTTTGAAATCCAATAAAAAACTCTGAGGAGAAATTACTATCTATTGACAGTTTATATTGCACAAACTTGCTATGTGTAGTAAAATGTGTGAAAATTAATGTTTTTATCCTGTAGAACTGAATGGATTTTTTGTTTAAATAATATACTTCTTTTTTAGGTACTTACAGGCTTTTTTATATTTGGTTTTAATCATCCCAAGGGCGTTAACAACTCTGGTACAATGTATGTTTAATGATTTGTTTTGTTTGCTGAAATTTACTAGAGATTGGAGAGAACTTTTGTTCAGTATATTTGACTTAGTTGGTAGCTATCTTTTTTTTTTAACAGAAACTGTCACTTTTTAGACTTGCAAGGTTGCTGCCCAATTCAGTGTCAGTTCATTAACTAGATACAACCAGATCAGCATACCAGATGCACTTTGATGTCATTTTAGCTCTCTTCTGCTGCTTGCCATGCTGGTAGAACTGTAGGTGATAAGCATGGGACAGTTTTTTTTTTTTCTTGCTTGTAAATCGTTAGCCTTGGTAGTAATGCCTTTCAACTCTTTTTCATTTACCTTAATGTTATATTTTTTGCTATGTTATTCTGGCCCAAATGAATATTCTTCCAGCTGACACTGATAGAATATATGAGAGTTGCTTGAGGGTGGGAATATAATGCTCTCCTACAGTGATTAAGGATTATATTACAAGAGCTTTCTACAGCTGACTTTGGGAATGACTTTTTAGCAGTATGTGCTTGTGTATATACATGGAATAGTGGTATACAAGCTTAAGTTGCCTGAGGATTTTAATGGGAGGTAGCCTAGTTCAGCGTTTGCCTTCCGACTTCTGGATCAAAAGGTGACAGTTTTGATTCTCACAGATACCGTGTTACAAAAAGTTAGAGCTACAGACTGCAGTCTTCCTGTTCACAGCAGTTTGTTTTCTTTTCCATGTTTCATATTTCCTGGAACCTTATTTGACAGTTTCGGTTTAATGTCTAGTACAAAAAGATGATGAGGCCAAAAACCCCTAGAGTTTCATGATAGTGATAGGCAGGAAAGGAATGTTAATCCTTTGAGTATTAGAAACCAGGAGAGGAAAAAAAAATTAATTTTGAAGAGGCTAACAAAGCTAAAGCAAGATCTCACGTCGATGGTGACAGTGAGAGAGGTGTGTTTACAGGCGGTAGCAATCTTTTCAACTCTTTGCTGTGATCTGTAGTGCCATCTTTAGGTGGGTCAGTTTGTGTTTGAGAAATACGTGGTGAAACTTAAATCGCTGCTAGAAATCTCCTTTGGCCTAATTAAGTAGTGTATTGCTAAGGAAAGAGTTGTCACATCTTTCATATATTTAGTTGTATTAAAAGGAGAAAGTAGTTTGGCAGAAAATAAACTCCAGCGTGTTCCAGCTTATCCTCAGATATTAGAGGGACTGAGGGATGACTAGGTTTAAATTCTGAGTGAGATCCCACTTAATAGTACTAGTCCAGTCACATTGACCTTCTGTGAACTATCACAATTGTGGATGCACTGCACACTCAGCTTGGTCGTACTCCACGGACTCACACAGCCAGACTCAGTGTGGTGGTGCCCAAGGAGAAACTGAAATGCCCAGCTGTGTGAATACTGCAATTTATTAAAGCAACAGATTATACAGATTTTTATAGATTGCCAGTGATAGTGACTGTCTACAAAAAAGCACGTGCAAATATAAATATACATGTATATATATGAGTAATACAGCGCGTGAAGTTAGAAGAGAGACTCTATATAGATAATTCTAAGTAGAAAATGCAGATCTTAACCAAAGGCATCCCTATGGGGGGGGCCCTCAGCAGATCCTAGGAGTCAGAGTCAGTAATAGATTCTTCCCTGACTTATTCATGATGGCATCTTCCCTAACGGTTCCCATTTGCTAGGCCATTTTTATAATACTTTTTACCTTCAAGGTGGGGTTGGGTGACTCTAGTCATAAATACCTTTATTAGAATTGGTATAAAATTCTCACTTTGCTTCTAAAGGTATAGGCTAAGAAAAATTCAAACAGCGTGCTCAGTGAGGGGTGGTTACACCTTGGAGGAAGTTGGCTGTTGGGATGGAGGTGTGTTTTGGTATAGTAATGACATTATAATGAGCAAAGCTAACTCAAAGGATGACATTTTGTCAAAATATGACAGTTGACAGAGAGTGTCAGGCCTGTAGTTTATCAGTCCCATAGTACACGCAATACCCTTCTTCTTGCAACATCCCCCAGAGTCTGGCTACAGAATCTCCCCTCCATCCTGGCCTCCTTGCTGGTTGCCCAGGGAACCAGGGATTCCTCGCATACCAGCTTCACTCTTCTCAGGGACCCCTTGCGATGTTGTACCTTTCCTTAGAATGTGAACAATGCTAAATCTTTAATATGAGCTTAATTTCTAAATTGTTTCTAGCAGGCATTTCACCCAACTGAACTTTGTCTCCGAAGAAATGTTTTATCTAAAGAGGTGGAACTAAATCTGGAGTGCCTTGCTGTCACATTTGGGCTCACAGGTCTCTGTATTTAGTCAATAACGGTGGCTGAAGTGCTTTGATCTGTGGTTTCCCCATTTAATTGTACATGCCCATGTGTTTAGTGTCTGGCATGTGGAGAGACTGTCTGGCTCACTGTCTTCTAAGGCCTTTTGCCAATTTGTTTTAATAAAAAGAAAGCCAAGGAGGAAGTAAGGAAAATATTTGAAATGACAGATGTCAGCTACGTTTGATCCCAAGGCAGGGTGAAAATGAAACTCATTAAACATCTTGGAATCCTAAAATTGCTCTTCACTGTGACATCATTGCTAAGCTTTTCAAGGAAGGGAACTACAAAACCTTTCTGATCAATCTTGAGCATTTGACTATCCTCATTGGTGAAAAAGCTTCTCTTTATCTCTCATTGAAATCTTAATTTCAATTTATTTGCAGTTTCTTATGTCTTTCCATCATAAAGCATGCACAAACTCTGTTTTCTGGATAGCCTCATAGGTACCGGAAGGCTACATTTAGGTTCCACTGAGCTTTCTTGTCAAAGCTAAAACAAGCCTCTATGCCTTCATCTATGCCTTCATCCTCTCTTTAAAGGAGCAAGTCTTCCAGCCTCCTCACTGTCTCAGTGGCCCTCTACTAAACTTGCTCCAGGCTATAAACACCCTTTTCTTGTCGAGTGGCCCAACATTGAACCCAGTATTCCAGATGCCTTAGAAGTGCCAAGCAAAGAAAGGGGAATAATAGGTTTGGGGTTTTTTTTATATATATATATATACTACTGACCGTTTCTGCTAATGCAGCTCCTGTTAGCCTCCTTTGCTATTAAAACATACTGAAGGCTTGTGTTTGGTTTGATCAATACCTGTAAAAACACAAATAATTGTCAACATGATTATTTGGAAAAGGGATAGAGTTAAGCTAACCTAATTTTCGCCTATGAGATGTGAATTGGTTTTGTTTACAAAGCAAGTAGCAATGTCTTTTTAACCTTTGTAAGATTTCGATAGTTCTGTGTGACTTCTTAATGAGATGATAGCCTAGAGGAAAGAAGTTTGGATATATGGTTTCTAGTAGAATGAAAAAAACCCTGTTATATGGAGCAGTTGACTGTGGTCTTAGGGGACATGTCAGAAAAAGGTACTTATTCAATAATGTACTCTACATATGCATCAGATACTGCAGTTCTGTTTGTCTGTTTCTGAATTTGATTAACTGCAGTATGCTCACCTGGCCGTTACAAGTGCAATTGTACATGTAGTAATAACAAGCTGTTCTTGGGAAAATCCAAGAACTGTTATGCTGTCTTAAGATCCTTTCTTTTCTTTAATATTTATACAGATTTGGTACTGGCTGGCGTGATGATATACGGTGTCTGATTGTTGTACCTCCTCTTAGCAAGTGGGTCCTCTGTGTGTGTATTGTCTGTTACTGGTATCAGCCTCTTTTCTCCAGAAATAGTCTTTGGGTCACTCAGGAGACTCATTGCTTTCTCTGTGTTAACTTTTACAGTGGAGTGTAGTTGGCTTGCTCTGTATTTTACCAGGCTGTTAGTACAAATAAGAGAATGTAAATCTTAAACCAAAGCNTCTATGCCTTCATCCTCTCTTTAAAGGAGCAAGTCTTCCAGCCTCCTCACTGTCTCAGTGGCCCTCTACTAAACTTGCTCCAGGCTATAAACACCCTTTTCTTGTCGAGTGGCCCAACATTGAACCCAGTATTCCAGATGCCTTAGAAGTGCCAAGCAAAGAAAGGGGAATAATAGGTNTTAAAAAATAAAAAAAATATTTTCTGGTGCTGACTTCTGGTCCAACTGAATGTGAAAACAAACAAACCAAACCCTTGTGCTCGGTTTAGGATGCATATAAAAGCAATAAAAATGTACTATTTCTAAAAACGTAGCCTTTCTCAATTCAGAAACAAAGAACTTAGAACAAATTATGTTAATATGGTATCTATTTTTTTTTTTAAACTTGTAATAATTACATCTTGCCGTGTTCAAAGGTAACTGGATAAATTAGGTTACAGCATCTTAGAGTTTTAATGGTTTCTTCACTAAAGGAACAGAGAAGATGCTTACAGTGATGATGGTACTTGATCTTTACTGAGTCTTTGAAATGTCTCCTAAAATATGCTGAGGTTGGGTAATTGACATCCCCTTAAAAAACTGAGCTGAGCCTGCTTTTCTGGTTACACCTGTGACAGCTGGATGTTATGCAGGTTTTCTCACAGAATCTGAGAGCAAATTAGCATTTAAATAACCATATACATTTTAAAATTTGTGGATAGATGAAGAAATGATTTATCTGCAAAATTAGTATTCTCCAAAGCATTGTTTTCATTTGCATCATTTATTTGTATGTTTGGTTGATCTGTGCGTGAATTTTTCTTTAGTTATCTGGTGACTTTGTACCTAGAATCTTCCAAACTGGAAAAAGAGTAAACCTGCAAAGGTGTGAAAAGTGATTGGCAAACATAACGTGAAAGAATTGGTATGTAATTCAAGGCAAGAAAAAACCCATCTTTCCTTTGTGTCTCTCATGAGTCATTCTTTGTTTTTAATATTAATGCCACATAGTGGTGAATGGAAATGCACTTTTTCCTTGGCTAAACTGTATAGAATAGTGGTTGCTGATTGTTACTGAGATCACATGGAGCTTCACAGGTCAGCGTTTATTTTCACAAAGTATGAATGACATTGAGCAGATCCCAGTGCTTCTCACAAGATCAGTAGAACAGTGATTTTAATGGCTGAAACCATTAAGTGGAAATGGTTTTTACTCTTCACTGCGTTAAAATTGGACCTTTTCATGGATTTCGTGATTTTGATTCAAGTTTTGGTGTATTCTTCATTATTTTTGTGTTATTCCTTACGATACAAATGAAAGGAAAGAAAATGCTAAGCTATATTATTAATTAATTCCAGTAGTTTTAGTTCTGATTTCCTTACTTAATTCTCATTTTGAATTCTAAGCTCTGAAATGTAACGTATTGCTCATTCAAGGAGTTAAAAAATTGCTCAAGATGCTGTATTATTGTTTCTTAGGACAATGCTAAACCTCATGAATGTTTGAGTCTTCACCAATTGTTTTGAATTACTTTTTTTATGTGCAATATTTCCAATGAAAACTCTGCAGAAATTACTTCTGAACTAGGAAATAGTTTATGGTCAGTTCTTTCATCCAATATAGTATCTATCTCAGTACCATTTGTACCATATTGATGAAAATGTGCATTGGTATTTGCTACAATTTTTTTTGTGTACTCCCAGTATGACGTGGGTGATTGACTTCCCCCCTGTGCCATGTGGACATTGTTTGATGTGCTTAGTCTTAGTGGCTGAATGGTATAAAATTTACCTTGAAATTTCATTGAAGCTGAATAGCGTTATTTTTACAGGCATATAGTCAGGCTTTTCTTGAATGGTTTGCATTTTTTGGAGTGTGGTTTGCTTTTGGTTTGGTTTATGGGTTGTTTTGGGTTCTTTTTTAAATGTGATGTCCTCCTTTTCCTCTTCTGTTCTGTAAAGGTACCACTTGCCTGTAAAATGTGTAATTTTAAGAAGAATTGTTTCCATATTTGTTAATTTCTTTTCTGCCTCACTTGACTCATTGTATGGAAGAGCCAGGGAATCAAGTGGAGTGAAGTTGCAGAAAACTTGAAGGGAATAGTTAGAATGCTCTAGATAAACAGTGTGTTGTAATGTTGTTTGCTGATGCAAAATATAATAGTTTTGGCTAGTTGTACACTTTGGGCTAAAAGCAAAATGATGCAGAAGAGATTCAGTAGTTTGAAATTATAGATCTTTTTCAATATACTTAATTGTGTTTGTAGCAGAGGTGTGAATGAGAGACCTAGTAGGACAAAGTCTTAGTGGAAACTGAGTTAACTAGTTGCTTTCTATGTCTTTTGTGGGAAATTAATGTAATAAGGTGGTTTCCTATGTATGAAACTGTCAATTTAGTGTTTCATAGTAAGTAGAAAGGGTTTTTTTGTGCTCAAGTGTTTGACACTTCCCAGCTGTACTAATTAGACAGAGAAGACAATGCTTGCGCATACAAACTTTGCCTTGTCACTGCATTACAGCTTTACAAAAGGCAAGGAAATTCTAGGTTAATTTGAGGCTCAAAATAGCATTTCTCTTGAAATATGCATTACTCTTTTCTTGCCACTTTCTTCTCTCCCTCTTCTAAATGGAATATTCCATTCATTACTGCCTAAGAAATCAGTTATTTTGCAGTCTGCAAATGCTGAAATGACGTTAGAGGAGAATTACTTGCTTGCAACCAAAACTATTTTTGAACAAATGCTTCATTTTAGAAACTGTAGCCAGCTAAGACAAGCTGAATTGAGATTTTTTTGCCGTAAAATAATTTTGTATTGCAGTTCATCAAATGATTCCCTGTGATGCTCATGTGTTAGGTAATCCTGAAAGAGGAGTATATGAAATAGAATACGAGGAGGTACTTTACTGGTATGGCATAGCATTTGACATCTTTTGTAGGATATTTTCAAGGATCAACTCATGTTTTTCAGACATAGATAATCAAAATAGGTGAAGAATCTTTCATGAAACTGAAAGCATTTGTGTTTTAGACTGCTTTTTTTTTTTCTTCCCCCCCCTTCACTGTGTTTCTACCTCTGAGTGCATCCAAAGGGAAACCTGGCATGCATTCTACTGTTTTGACTATTGAAGTGTGGTCTTATTCTCTTGAAATGTTTAGCTGTGACTGAGAATAAACCTTTTAAATGTTTGGAAAGATACCTGCTATGCTGAAACGATGGATTGCTTATGCATTGTAACAACAAAGGTAAGATAATCAAGCTTTTGATTAATGCTTTTAATCTTGGAAGTTCTTATTGAATCTTTCTTCCAGCTTTTGTCTACCTGCAATAAAAAGGTCTTGATGGCTTTCTAATGTGGATTTTTTTAAACTTTTAACTGCACACGTTGGCAAAATAAATTCTGTAGCTGTTGCTAAGAACAATTGTAGATGTTAACTCTTCTAAGAGCTAATTATCTACATTTTGAAAAACTGAAGTGTAGCAGAATGATAAGGTTTTTTTGTTTGGCAGTAAAACTCTCACGTATAAAAACTCAGTCTCTTTAAATGTGCTGAAATAGTAATTGGTTTCTATTCCAGAATGAGGAATTCCAAATTTGTTTTTTTACATATTTTTTAATATGTCAAACATCCAGTGATGTTTTCCATAAGCTTTATCAGGACATCTTCAAATAGAATATGAATCTATGTATCCTATATTTCAAGATGCTGTGTTTATTTAGACATTTTGCTGCTTTGACATGAAGACAGAGAGCTTAGTGTCATTACTTCTGTGATAGGCTGAAGTTTTATGTATGATTTCAACACAGTCCACTTTTAACTGGTAAAGACAAAATCTGATGCAGAAACAAAATAAGTTAGTAATGTGCTTTTCAAATACTTTTGAGTTGGACTTTGTGGAAGCTTTTAACTTTCCTGCAAATATTAAACTGTTCTGCTCTCTTTTCTGTGGATGTTCAAATAGTTGCAGGCTGATTTTTTTTTTTTTTTTTCAACAAGCTATTTTGACTTGTAGCTGTCCTCTTGATAATTTGAAATGATAAAACTATTTTTTACAGCAGTGTCCTTCTCAAGAAATATAATAAAATTGAACATAATTGAGAATGTTATGTGGTTTTAGTGACAGCTTTTATAAAAGAAAAGGTCAAGATGCTTATCAGCCTGTTGGACACAAGAAAGCATAGACCGTCTGGAATGGGTGAAGTAACTTGTCTTCTACCAGCAAAGAAGGCTTTCTAGTGTCTGAACTGTCAGGATTTCTTTTTAAGAGAATCATATCCTTATCAATCATATTTGATGAATAGCATGAATTTGTGGCTTTTCTGCTCTGTTTATTTTATAATCTTCTCTTTTGTACAATGATACTAGGATTCTAAATTAATTGTTTGACTTCTGTTATATCAGTACGCTACCTTAATTTTGCTGTATTCATTTTGAAGAAGAGAGGGGCTCTGCTGGCACTTGCATAATTGAACTACTCAACTTCAGTTTTATTTTGTGCCTTTATTTACCTTCCCATTATCTACTTGACTAAGAGCAGAAAGACAGCTTATACAGCAAGTAAAGCCAACAAAAAACATCCTGGGGGGGAAAAAGGTATTGTTTTTTAGTATAATTAGCCTAGCTCTGCTGAGCAGGTAAGACTGCTCACAGAAATGCTGTACAGCAGAGGAAGATATCTTCTGCTCTGTACAGCATAGTCTTAGATGGGCTTAGACCGATCATACATTTCCACCTGGAGTTTCTGGCACTTAATTCTTCCTGCCTGTTTCATGTGAAGTTTTGGCCTCATTTATCTAAACGCTGCTGTATAGTACCTTGTGGTTTCAACTAAAGCTGTTGATTTGAAGTGAGGCTTATGAAAGCGAGGCTTTGCTTCCCTGTGAACATACGTGCATATGATGACTTGAAAGTCGTAGTCTAACAAGCCTGTTTCATGTGAAGTTTTGGCCTCATTTCTCTAAACGCTGCTGTAGAAGTCGTAGTCTAACGAAAAACAAATTATTTTGGTTTTGTGCATAAACTCTTTTCTCAGTAAGGGAAAACAAAGGCTTGTGAGTAAGGCAATGAAAACATCTACATTAAAGAAGGGTATGCTAGGATTAGTAGTAGTGTTAAATGCTTTCCTTCCTCACCTGAGTGGAGGAGTATTTGAAACAATTCATGTTTGTTTCTGAATAGGGAAGAGAAGATTTTGGTCGTTGAGATGAATTTTCTGTTGAAGTTAAGAAATCTTTCATAATTTTCTCTGATAATTCTGTTTTACTTAATTCAGAATTCAGATCTAGTCATGATGGGCAAACAGGTCCTTAAACTACTTTCTGTCCTGTCTTCTAAGGTCTAACTGGTTTACTTCACCTTAATCTAGTGCAAAGAATACTGATTAATACAGTATTTTTTTCTCCTTCTGTGGGCACACTTCGTTTGATGTAGGTAGGCAAATTTGCATCACTGAAACCATGGATACTATTAAGAGCAGGCACGTGGGCTGAGCTTACAGTAATGGTTTTATTTAAGTAACAGTTTTAAATGAGTTCATGGCAGTTAATAAAAAAAAATTTCACATTATGTATTTTTTTTTTCCCAGAAAAGCTATTTTTGAGCAGTCATTCTTGACTTGCTTGTTCGGTATACTTTCAGAAAAACAAGTGAATTTCAAGTGATGTAAAAGGCTTAAAATACTATTTCTAGTAAGACTAGTACAAAAGAATGCTGGTTTTGTACCGTTGTTATTTCAAAATACTGAGAAACATGCTGCTTGGAGTTCACTAGACCGTTATCAGTCTAGTCCAATACCTTGTTTCTGACAGTAGCCACACTTGAGTATTTTGGGAGAGGCAAAGCATGTAGCATCAGCCTAATGCCAAGGGAGAAAGATGAGAGTGTTTTGTTTGGTGGTTGTTTTTTTTTTTTTTTACCGAAGTTGTTAAATTTCAAGTCATGTGTCCTCATAAATTCTGGGTCACCTCTGTTCTGGGTGAGCAGTGATGTGGCTGCAATGTGGGAGGCTGCATGGTGGCTGAACACAGGAGCACAACTGTAGCTGGTGTGACTGAAGTTGGCAATGCGATTGTGAACGTGAAACAGCTGAGTTTGTGTGATTCCTGCAGGTTTCCCTGCTTGGTTGTGCAGTGTGCCTAGTTCAGAGTCCCGTTGTTATTATTTTGAGTTTTCGGAATATCCTTCCACTTATGTAAACTGTGCCTCCTCACCTACTAGTCGCAAGTGCAAAAGAGTGACAGAATGACTTGCATTGGAAGTGATCTAGTCCAGCTACCTACTTTAAAGCAGAATCGGCATCAACTTCAAACCAGGTTACTTAAGGCTTTGATTGTGTTTTGTAACTGTCTCCATGACTTGTCTCAATTGAAACTTGTCTTTCCTGCTGTGCACAACAAGGACTAAGCTCTGTTTTCTTGGTAACCTCCTCTTAGACATTAGAAGGTGCTGCTAGATGCTGGAAAGCCACCTTTTCTCCAGATTGAATAACCCTAATTCCCTGAACCTGTCGTCATTATGCTTCAGCCACTTCACTGTGTTGGTGTCTCTCCACTGTACTCATTCTTATGTTCCATATATAATCTAACAAGTGTTGAGAAAAGCTTAGGGTGGGGTTACAATGCAAGTTTTCATCTTCTGGAGGTACTGTATGCATAAAAACTAAAAACTGTGATGCTGTGAGAGGCAGTTGTGTGAAAACCAAAGCAATTAAATCTAAGCTTTTATGTATGAACTTGATGCAGAAATTGGTGAGCCCAAAGGAGTATGACTTCTTGGAGTTGAAAGGCAAAATATAGAATGTTTTGAATTTAAAACTGTAGAAGAGATGGAGGCACAGTTGTATGGGGAATTATGACAATAAAAGCTGAAGAAATACCACGAGTGCTAAGTAGTCCACAAGAGCCCTTCCAAGTTGGCACATGTACACGATATGTCATGATGAGTTTTGGCAAAGAACTTCATTTTGCCAACATTCCATGTCCTCACTAAAAAGCAAATTGCTTTCCAAACATATTTGATCAGATTGCATATAAATTGTATCTGGTGAGCCAGTTGAGTAGTGCTAATAATACACCACTTGGCTTTGATATGCCATCTGGTTATAGTGTTGAGTAAATGTGTGCAGAATCAGTCATCATGAAAACTTTGGGAAGTGGAAGAAAAAAATATGGTGCATCACTAATTTTGGCAGCGTTGGCAGATGGTATAAAGTTGCTCTTGCATTTAGACTTCAAGTATAATGCAATGCCAAAGAAACAACTGCCTACTAGATAGCTCCTAAGTGTCAAAATCAAGGATGGTTATCTGCAGACTAAAGGATAGGCTAGCTTTCATTTGGAACAGGAGACCAAGTGTGTGAGTGATGTATGCCAGCAGTAGGATATTGAAGGATATTTGAAAGAACCAATGAGGAATACAAGCAGAGAATACTATCTTGTAGTCATGCCAGGAGAAATCATGTCCCAGCTGTGTCTATTTGTGTTCAGGAATAAACCTTTAAAAAGTTTTAATACATGGAATGTACTTTGACAGTAGGGCGTTACACTTCTCACTCTGTGGCAAGTAAAGAACCCCAGTGCAACATAGGATAGCATGAAGTTGGTTAAATACAGAAGTTGTAGCTAAAGAACTTACGAAATACTGTATTTTGGGCTCCACAGGTGGAACTGAAAGTGACTTGTCTGAATTTTTAAGATGAATAGGTTTGAGGTGATGAATGAGGGTCTGAAGAGTGTGATAAAGTTGGAGATGGCGGAGTGCGATAGTGGTTGAAGTGATAAAGGGACCTGAAAAGCTGTGCTAAGAAAGCTTGAGAACTTGAGGCAAATCATTAGTAAAAGTTTCTGTTCTTGATGTGTATCAATTACAAGGATATAATAAGCTTTCTGCATTTTACTCATTTTTAAGGAGTTTCTCTTCAATTTACAGTTACATTTCTCCTACCATGTTATTTGGTATTGTCCCAACCACCAACAACTGAGGAATCAAGAACTTCTGGTCCAGAGGCAGTTGTTCTTTAATAGTCTTTGGCTCTCTCTACATGGATTGTCTAGTCTCACCAGAATGTACGTAGAATACAAACGGAAGTTAGAAAGCTGTGGCGTGTGCTCCACATACAGAGTATATCCAGAGATATTAGTTGTTTACATGGGTTTGCTTGCTCTTACTAAATGATGGCAAGTATTCATTTCATTGAAAAACCAAAAGCTATTGGAACTGTGTAGTTCTTCAGGCAGAAACATCAGTGAAATTTATTCAAGTCTGCATGCTTGAAAAGATGCTTATATGAGGCTGATGAAACTTACATGAAGCTCAAGAATCTTTGAGTTTAAGTTGCACTTATTTCCTTTCCTGTTTTAAAAGTAAAAGCTGCCAATTAATACTACCAGTAAGGGACAAATGAATCATGTTTGGTTATTGCACCAGTTCTGGGCATGTTTGTTTAGATTGATTGAAGAGCAGAAAAACCAAATGCCTGTAAAATACCAATATTTCCAACAGTTGAATTATACAACTTGTGGACTGACTCTGAGGACATAGTGAGGAATATGTTTAGGCTGGAGATGCCAAATACTGCAGTAAAACAGGAGAATAACTCTCTGAAATCAGTCATGTAAGAAAGACTTCTTCAAAGCACTTTCACAACTCCATTTGGAGCTGTGTAGGTTTACTTCAAAGGAGCAAGTAATTATAACCCGAGTAATTTTCTAGCTAGGATTAATGGGAGTAGAGCATTGAAACGTTAATTCCTCATGAGTTTTGCTTTCCTGTCCTTGTTGACCATGGGAGAGGAGTTCAATCTGTGCCTTTGTATGCGACAGTCAACTGACCTACCGGGTCGCTGCTACCGAGAGTGCTTCTACCTTTCTTTCTGCATGGTTCACCTACAAGAAACCTGGTAGAAACTGGTGTGCTTTTCTGCTGGCTAGTGAATGAAAGGAGCTCACGGAAAAAGTAGCTGCTGGGATGGAGAGTTGGAAAGTACTCAGCGTTTAAGTTGACTCATCTATCTGTGAAAAAGCAGGTAAAATGATATGTAACAGCACAACACCTCTGGATAAAAGGAGGGAGAGCAGTGATGTTCCCTTCAGTGAAATCAAATGTTTGCTCTGTTCAGCAGCTGCTTACGAAACTGGACCCTCAGAGGGAACAGCTTTGGCATAGTTTCCTGTTGTAATGAAAACAGTGGGTGAATAAATGTAGGGTTGTTCGTAGTTGGGCATATGGTCTCCAAAATGATTCCTTCAGTAGGCAGGGGTATTTAGATTTCTTGATGGCAAAAAACCAAAAGGCTTCCTGTCTTACTTGAAATGACTGAGAATGACTGAAGGATGGCTGAGCTCATTGGCTGATTATCTGGTCAGTTTTGCTTTACTAGGTGACACTTGTTTGATCACTTCTTTGTCGATACAGTAAGCTGCACTAGGGCTTTGTTAACATGAAAAGTGTTTTTACACTTTTTCGAGGCTTAATCATAGCCTGATTTATTGTCAGTGGGTATTAGTCATACTTTCATAAGTGGCAATAAGAATCTTATTCCTAGGACTGGTATTTACAACCAAAGTAAAACATTGAAGACGTCTTCAGGTGAAGGCTCTTGCTCTTTAAGTGATGTTTAGCCTTGTTAAGTTCTGTTGTTGGTTGTGTGGTGAGGCTTTTTTGTTTGAAAGAGGTGGTTCTTTGAAGACCACACACTACCACATCTTGGGTTTGGGGGAGGGAAGGACACACTTTAATGAAATTCTAATACATACTAGAAGTGTAACTGAGGGCTGCTGTCTTAAAGGTCAATGTGGGCAGGCATAATCAGCATTTTCTCAACTCATCTACATGCCCAGCACAGAATGAACAGTCCTTGGGATGTTTTAGTCACAAACTCTTATTGCCTGTAAGAACAATTCCTTCCTCTCCCTTGTTTGAAACAAGAATAATAATTACTTCCTTCTTTCAGTCTTTTATGTGCACCAACAGTGGCTTTACTTGTGTTCATATATATTATCTGTTGAGGACACTTTTGCTCCTTGGCAAGGCTAAGCGTTGTGCCAGCCACCATTCAAATTTCTTTCAGGTGCTATTGGGATGGAGCATTCCGTTGCAGTGAATTTTCCCTCATAGAATGGTGGGGTTGGAAGGGGCCTTTAGAGATCATGTAGTCCAACCCCTCTGCAGAAGTAAGTCAGCCTAAATCAGATCCTGTCTCCCTGGCCTTTTCTTTGTATTGATTGCATTTAACCATCTGCATTTGCAGAGCCTTTCTTACCTTGTGAAGACCTGGCGGCTGAGGAGTACTTTGTTTTTATGTTGCATGTGCAGTAGATGATGTGGAAATGGTGTAGCTCAAGCTCCAGAGCTTTTTCTTTTGAGCAGACTACAAAGGCACTTCTGACTTGGGCTCTCCCAGCTAGCTGGCATGGTGAGTTGGCCAAATGTGGTAGTGAATCTGGAACTGAAGAGTCTTGCTTCTTGGTGTTCTTGTGCTTGTTTTTTGTTTATCTTTTGAATAATTCTGCTGGAGTTCTTGGAGTGTGTAATAATGAACTTTGTCTATTAATCTCTGTAATTAAAAGGTGACCTTTCACTTTTGTGCACTCATTTCATTGAAAATATATAGTAATTGAAAATTATGTGTATTTTACAAAAAAGATACAGGAATATGAGTCAATGTTTCACTCAGAAGGAGTCTTCTTCCTTATTTTTCAGTTTTCTACTTTTCTAACAGAAGACGTCTGTTAGAATCCTGCAGTCTAGAGTGATGATGCTGTTGCATTTCATTTTTTTTTTTTTAAAGGAAAGAAATAAACCCCTGTAAAACCAGATGACCTTTCTTCTGCGATTTGTAATTAAGATTGATAACCCTAACTCAAGAAGGCGAGAGTAGGGCTATTGTATTGGATGAAAATTTCCTCTTCCTTCAGCCTAAGGAAATGGCTGGGAAGTACTGTAGCCACTGGATTTATTTATTGAAGTTTGACTCTTCCTATGCTATAAAAATTCCAGCTGTGTTGAGGAGGAGTGGTTGACTTGATGACCTGTTATTAATAAAGGTGTCTTAAAAGGTGTTTATAGAAAACTTCCTGGAAATAAGCGTTATCTCTTGTATGGTGAGAAAAGAATGATACACTTGCATTTACTCACTTCCTAGTAGGTTGTTTGCTGGTTTGGGTGTACACAGCTGGCTTTATGCAAGTGACTGGAAAGAAGTTTGAGGTTGGGCTAGAATAGTGTTAGTCTTAATAATAACTCCATTCCTGCTCTTATTTTGATTTGCTGTTGACAATGTTAATACTGTTTTATACCATGTCATTTAAGTGCCCCTCCAGTAGTACCTACGCAACTGGAAGTACAACTAGAGTGATGAGCAAAGTGCTGGCTGGGGAGGAGGGAAAAGAAAAAGCTGGAAGAGCTTGTATTGATGTGGTGGGTAATAGGTTTCAAAAATCCAATGATGGTAAAGACTTTTCAAAAGAGAAGGTGATGAAATGGGAACACTGGAGTTAAGCTAAAATAAATCAAAGCTGGAGATGAAGGTTCCTTGCTGTTTAAATAACTGGTTCAATAAAAGTTTAACAATGATGTAGATAACAAAAGCACATTATGATTTAGCTGGATGATTTTAGTGATCATATTAAGTTGTTTACTAATAGTTTAAGTTGTTTGAAACCTAGCAGAAGAATGTTTCATTTTGCATAATTTTCAAGGAGAGCATCAGATTGGTTTGGATTAAAAAAAAAAAGATTGTTAGTCATCTAGAATCATGTAAGCACTGTTATGTACCTCTCACGTCAAAAGAATTGTACATTTCTGACAATGGTAAACAGGAAAGACATAATTTCACAGTAGGATTATTGAAATTTCTGAAGTACTCTCTTTCATTCGGGAATTTTTTTTCCTTCCCATTAATTAAAATGTTTCTTCACGTGTCACTTGGAGAATAAAATGAAAATGTGGTTTTTTTTTTTGCATCAGTTCACTGATGCACTGCGATTTGTAAATGGCATCGTGCAGCAACTTTGGCAGGTGGTGACTGTCGTGAGGGAGACGAAAAGCTCCCTGGCAGAATCAACTGCTATTTTCAATAGTTTTGTCTTTACTTCAGTTGTGTTGCTTGGATGTCATACTGTTGTTTTTTTTGCAAAAGGCAGACCATGGGGAGACGGGCCGGGGCGGTGCGGGGCTGGGAGCGGAGCCGAGCGCGGTGCTGCCGTCCCTCCCGCTGCCCGGCGCGGATGGAGGAAGGCTGCCCCCTGCTGGCCTTGGGCCGCCTGTGTCCGGCGGGGCCGCGCGAGGGTACACGCTCTGCAGAACCGGGCGAGGCTTTCCCAGCCCCCCGGCATCTGAAATGGGCGAGAACGTCCTTTTGAAAGGCAGAGGAGGGCACGGAGTTGCAGTACTGGGTTACAGAGCTAGGATTAAGTTACTTGTTTACTGCAAAATCTTGGCTGATAACATTGTGTTTTAAACATTCTTGTTTTGGTTTTTTTTTTTGATAATTCCTTGATACAGTTAATGTGCTGCCACAGCCACTACAATAAATGTGCACGTGGTGTTTTTTGTTGGATGATGATCACAGCCCTCATCAGCCCTAGGTAATGGTTTCCTGTAATATCAGAACTGGTCACACTAACCCGTTTTTGTTTTGGTGATCTGTTTTGTTTTATTTTGTTGTTTTTGCTATGAAATGCTTTAGNCCCCCCGGCATCTGAAATGGGCGAGAACGTCCTTTTGAAAGGCAGAGGAGGGCACGGAGTTGCAGTACTGGGTTACAGAGCTAGGATTAAGTTACTTGTTTACTGCAAAATCTTGGCTGATAACATTGTGTTTTAAACATTCTTGTTTTGGTTTTTTTTTTTGATAATTCCTTGATACAGTTAATGTGCTGCCACAGCCACTACAATAAAGGTGCACGTGGTGTTTTTTGTTAACGTTGGATGATGATCACAGCCCTCATCAGCCCTAGGTAATGGTTTCCTGTAATATCAGAACTGGTCACACTAACCCGTTTTTGTTTTGGTGATCTGTTTTGTTTTATTTTGTTGTTTTTGCTATGAAATGCTTTAGAAGGTTTTTTGCAAGTTCTGCAAGTACCACTTGAATCCTTTTCCTTTCTTAGCTGGAACTTGTGTGTCCTCAGCAACTCAAGTACCGTGACAGTGTCCTCGACTCTATATGATGATGTCTCTTACAAGTCGTTTGAAAGTGCCAGAAAAGTGAGAACTTTGTGATCTACCTTTTGCATTGTATGGTTTATGTAGATGCTAGAGTTCACAAGTGCCTCTAAACTTCTTGTAATTTTCTTTCCCTTTTTCTTTTTGGTGTTTCTGTTTATTTTGGGATCTCTTTAACCAATACTCAAGATGCCCCATGGTTAAGGACAAGTGTCCCCTTAGTTGCTGGCCCACTCCCCCAGGCAGCATGTTTCCTGATGTGTTTTGAGACGTACTGGTTACATTTGCACGTTTTTATTAGACTTTGGTCTACATTTGAGTTACTCTTTTGTATTCCTTTTTTTGAACATTTAATGTCCTGGGCAATGACTTCTAAGTTCTTGTTTGCTTTCAAGTGTCTGCTGGATAACTTGTCTTCTGTGTTGTCTTAAATAGTAATTGCTTTTTATATGTCTGTTTTATGGCATGCGTCTTTTTAAAAAAGTTGTAACAGGTGGACTTGCTTCTGCAGGGGGAGATGGACTAGATGATCTCTAAAGGTCCCTTCCAGCCCCTACCATTCTATGATTCTATACTCAGCTGCTTGCTTTATAAGGTGAAGCATATTGACATTTTAGTCATACTAAATGGAAGCCACTGAGTATCTTTATCTTTAGGGTAATTTCTCTGTACTTTTTCGATTTGTGTGGCTATTTTTCTCAGATGAAATTATCAGAAATGTTTTCACTAGATAAGGTTTGTGAACACCTGAAAATTATACAGAGAAGTAACATTTTCTGGTTTTCTTTGAGTTTCTTTTTTGAAAACTGGAACTTTATTCTTCTGAGCCCGTAGCTTTCCTCTACTTAGTGGTTTAAAAACTGCTCTACCTTTTTAGGGTAAGGTATTATTTTCTAGATGTTTTAAAGAGGGCAGAGGAGGATGAGAATGACCTACATTTGCTATAATATGCTGTCACATTCACTCAAATATGTGGGTCCTAACTCTGAAGTAATAGCAAAGCTGAAATAGGACAATACTTTCTGTAGCAAGGTATTGTATCTTGATGAAACATAACAAGAAAAAATACTAAGTTTTGAAGAGTTGTGCCATTAGTTTGCCCACAGCTGCTCTGTTTTTTAAGGACTGATGTGGGTGCCCTAGATTCTTGCTGAAGTATTGTGATTTAGAAACATGTTCTGCAGAGGCTCCAGAGTTGATAAATAAGATTGAGTCTATGATCAATATTTTGAAAGCTTGCTTCATAAATTGTGGATACAAATCTAAACTGAAGTTAAATTTAATAAACAAATGACATGTTCCTTGTTTCTGAGGATTACTTTCAGCAGGTTTGGACCTCATTGCCAGTCAAAATACCCGCTGATAGTAATGAGTGTTCTTTGTGCCTTCTCTCAAATTATGAAGTTTTGGAGGAGGGGAGGGGCAGGCTTTGAAATGTAACCAGGGTAGTCAGGAGTAATATTGTGATCAAGATGATGGCAGTCGGTAATAATGAGCTATGTAAAGCACCACTGTTTGAATTCTTGGCAAAGTTTAGCTTTAATTGAATAGTGATTTTTTTACTGTGAGAATAAGTGTTTTAATTTGTGTTGGCTAGCATTAAGATAATTCGACTTACTGTAAGAAAACTTAACTTGAGATTCCTTTGTGGAGCTTAAATTCAGTTCAAGTTAACAGTCCCCATGTTGCTTACTTAAACTGTTTCAGAAAGGTGATGAAGTTATAACTTGCATTGTCAGTTTTTTTCAAGGCATAACAGCCTCCAACACTTGTTTGGGTTTACCCCCCCCCCTTATTTATTTATTTATTTTCTTATTTGCAAACTTAGAGGGTTACTGCAGCAGCAGCAATGTTAATGAGCCTGCATAAGAGAATAAATCTGCTAAAACCTGCAGAAGTACTTGGAAAAACAGTCTTAAAAAAACTGCAGGGAAGCTTCTAGCCTGCACTCTTACTCAGCCTGCTGTCTGCCATAACTGTTAGATGCTTCTTGGTACAGCTGTTGTTCCCAATACCAGTGCATGGGTTTGTTCTGTCTTTGCTGCAGATCTTGATGCATCTTCTTGAGCTTCGTGAGCAGCCTTCTGACCCAGTACTCTAGGTTAGAGGTCTGTGTTTAAGTCCCACATTTTTTTCTTTTAGCCACTTCCTTCCAGCCCCTGACATCTGTCAGTGACAAACCTGTCAGTTTGCCCAAGGTATGTTGTGTGTTGTCATTTCTGCCACTAGTAGAAGTGTTGAGCAAGAGGGGCCCCAGTGTCTGTCATAGTGGTGCACTACTGATTACAGTTGCTAGCCAGGAAAACTACCAGTCACTTTTTGAGCCTGGTGGTACAGCACATTTTCAACCCACGTAGGGGACTTGTAACCTTATTTCCTTATTCATCTCTTCTAGATGAGAAAGCTTCAAGGAGCTCTGTCAGAAGGTTTTGAAAGTCTTGGTCCCTATCTGTCCTGTGTCTTCTTGCAACTCTCTCTCCTTTAGTTTCACAGAAAATGGCAGGAGGGTCAGTGGCCTGCAGGCAATAATGGTTTTCTTTATTTTCTCTCAGTTAATAACAGTGTAAATCATCAGTATCCTTCCCATCTGGATTCAGATGGCAATCTTAGTCCTTTGCTGTAAGAGGATTTGCCTTTTAAGATGAGAAAGTGGTGAAGTTGCAATGAATTGAAACTCTAGGCTAGCAAATTCTCTTATCTGTTTGAGTCAAATAGTAACGTGATTATTTGCTTTTACATGATGGAGTTGTCTCTGTATTTTGAAATGTTCAAATCTGTTAGAATAAAATATACTGTAGGAATTTCTTCTTTAAGCAGTGTACCAACTTTGTATGAGAAAGTCTTTTTGAGAACAGTTGTTTCTTATGGAACCTAGTGCTAGTCCTCTGTAGTCAGAAATGTATGGCAGATACCTGTGCAGAACAATATCACTGCCTGGATTCTGTCCTAAACTATTTTAGGTCACATCTCAATTATAAATATGTCTTCATTGTTTTTAAAGCAATGGAACAGGAGGACTGCTTTTTGTTTGTATCTGTGAACAACCTTCTCACTGTCTGCAGTAGAGGAAAAACCCACAGTTATTAGAACTGTGCAAGCACTTACGCCTCTCTCATAGCCAGTGGAGATTCTTAGCCTCTGCTCCATTGATCCTACATCAAAGCAGTAGAGCAGAAACATGTCAAACTGGTGTTTTGGGGTGGTTTCTTTTTTTTTTTTCACTTCTTGTTATGTTAAGGAAGCATGAATTCATCTGGATCAGTATAAAACTTCACCAAGTACAAGGCATATATATATTATCTCCTGTCTTTCAGGTTTTTTTTAACCTATGTCCTTATTGTTCCAGTGGAGGCACAGGTGCTTAATTAATACTTTGAGAGTTTTTCAGCAGCAGTTACTGTTCTTGGATAGATGACATGGACCATTTAAAAGGTATTCCACTACTGAAAACTGCTGCTCCAAGAGAAGCTGTTTCAAGAAGATAGGATAGAACGTCTGAGACTCTGAACTTCAATAGCTAAAAAGTCTTCATACATTTTAAATTTTGGAATGAACCTCAAAGATGTCATCACTTTTTCCTCCCATTGTGCTGTGTGCCCTCTATGCCCTCCCCCTCCCACCCATTTCCTGGATAATAGTCTAAATGAAACTCATCTCCTGTATCAGCCCAGTAAGTGCTTAAGGAAAATGATGTTTTGGTGGATATGCTTAGCCTAGTCAACCTGAGTCCTGCCAGGAACACTCCAGACTGATAAATTGGATCCTTGTTCCAATCTGGTCTTTTTAGTGAGGAGAGCAGCCCTAGGTAATGATACTCTGCTGGATTCAGTCTTTCCCATTGAGTATGGCCTTGTAAGTATAACCTCACTTGGCTAATAGTCTTTATTACTTGAGTTTAGAGTCTATTCACTTCAAATACAAACTGGGTTGAAGCTTCATTGAGTGTGTGGGGAAGGGATGAGATACAGGTGCAAACTTCTGGACCTTTCAGAAGGTCTGTTACTTACTGAGTTTTTACAGTTTATCAGTTTTGTCATTGGGATTTGTCTATTGTTCAGTAGAACTCTTGAGGGTTGGATGGAGTAGGGCTAAAGGTATACTTTCTTCTCTGTGGACAGATGGGAGCAACACCTCAAAGACAACTTAAGAATAATCACTTTTATTCTATTAATTTCAGCGATGTTCTTTTGAATGCAATGGCATCTCAGCTTTTAATTTTAAAGGACTTCTCATATCAGATTGGTGCTGGCTTTGACTGAATTGGAGTTAATTTTATTCACAGTAGCCCATATGGTGCTGTGTTTTAGATTATGACACATTGTTGATTATCACACTAATGTTTTAGCTGCTGCTGAATAGTGCTCACACAGTGTCAAGGCCTCCTCTGTTTCTCACTCTACTGCCCTAGAAAGTAGACTGGAGGTGAGCAAGAGGTTGTGAGAGGACACAGCTGGAGTATCTGACCCAAACTGATGGAAAGCTACTCGATATTTTTTAAACATGATGCTCAGCAATAAAACTAGGAGAAAATCTTTCCAAAGTAGCTGCTCTTCAGGTTGACCATTGGTCTGCTGGTGGAGGTGGTTGGTGATTTGGCTTGCATATTGGTTTTTTTCCTTCACTTACCTTCATTTACAGACCTGTGATGTTTCTCCCATTGTCTTTTGCCTTTTTTATTGTCTCGCTCGTGCATCGCAGTGGAGTTGGAAGTGAGTGACTGGGTGGGCGATTATTTGCTAACCTACAGTAGATTTGTTTCTAGGTATGTTAAATATGTTTTAACATAGTGCTTTCTGATTTTAGGGACTTATGAATTGAGTTATATTCTAATCACAGTACAGTCTATTCAGAACAGTCACTTTGTTTTGTACCCTCACAGAGATATTTCCACTATAATTAATTTTCTGCAGTGAATTTAAGAGGTGATGGGGTAGCCTTCAGTCTAGCTGCTGCATTGACATCCTCTTTATTGGATCAAACTTGAAGTCTTGCAAAAAGATCCATTCATTTTCAGTCCTTTTCCTAGTCTGTTTTGAAGATATTATCCTGATTTTGATGGTTTCCAGTTAAGGAAAAGTAAATTTGGATCTCATAGTGCTCATACTAACCAATTCTGTAACCTGTCTGGTTCCCAGGAACTTCTTGCTTGGAAACTAAAGATGTAAAGGCATGTTCCGGTAGTCTTAAAATACTTAAAAATATCATGAGGGGAAGAGATTTGAATCTGGGCCTTTCTAATTCCAAAACATGTAATGGCCTCATACCTGCCTTACCCTGCAACTTTTGTCAAGGTCTGCTACTACTTTAGTGTAAGCAACTATACAGCAGGGACTGACAGATGATACAGTTAAAATATCTTTGAAATGACACTTTAAGTACATAGAAGTTACATGGTAATTGTCAGGACTGTCTGTCTTTTGTTAAGTTTTGCTTCTGAGCACTCTTCAGTCTGTCACTATTTTACAGCTTGTATTTTGCAGCCTGATTATTTTTGCATATAGAGGACATCCTAACACAGACGCCTCGAGGTTCTTTCTCTGTTGTGGCATGTGTTTTCCTCCTCTGCTCTGGGCTGAAGAGAACTCCAAAAGCAAATTTATAAAAATACCCATAATGATGGTCACTCCATTGGAAAAGAAGTTATTCTTGTCTGTATTTTTGCTTAACATGTCAAGGCTTATGAAGGACTTGATAAGAGTGATGTCTCAGATCTGTCTTAACAATTTAAGACTAAGAATAAATGGGGAGAAGAAAAATCACAGGCACCTACTGAAAAGTCTCTATTCATAGGACCTGTTCATTTTCTTCTCCCAATTTAAGACTAAGAATAAATGGGGAGAAGAAAAATCACAGGCACCTACTGAAAAGTCTCTATTCATAGGACCTGTTCAGGGCTTAAATGGCATTAAAAGTTTTAAAAAATGCAACTATTAATCAAATTCTTCTCTCCAAGGTAACATTTCACCTTTCTTCTGAATTTAATGGGGCTGTGGTATTCTTGAAGATTTTGGAAACGTAAGACACATGCGGCTTTATTTACAATATGTTGACTGACCCAGAAAATACTTTTCAGTTGTTGGTGTCAAAACAATAGCAAAGATTTTTCTCAGCTTTTGAGAGTTTGGTGATCAGCACATATGGGTCAGATGAGTAGCCACTGCAAATCTTGTGTATGGAGGGTATTAGGCTTAAGGGCAAATGCACATCAACATTCTGAACTGGAGAGGCAAGAGTGACTGCTGGGTTTAATTCAAGCAAACGTTTACCTGCCAAGCTCCCAAAAAGATGCTTCTAAGGTATGGATACCTGTGTAAGGTACCCTTTAGAAGGGCAATTTTCAGCTCATAGTATTTTCATTAAACGAACCTGTGTGCCTGAAAGTAGCATGCAGATTATTTTTCTGATAATTTAGGAGCATGCAGGAACGAGCAGTACATTTTCTGGCTGCTTTCTCAAAATTGGCTTGGATGGTCATCTGATGCTTAGGGAGCAAGAACTACAAAGCCAAAAAGAGCTTCACAGGTGCTGAGGGATGCAATTTGCACCAGATACTGCTTGTTATGAAACTAGTGTTCAAATTTCATTTACCTTACAGAAAATGCTTATAAAGCTACTTCTCTTTGAGTAAGAAGATGTTACAGACATTGTTACAGCTTTCTGTTAGCATAAGGTAATATTAAAGCAGCATCCAAGCTTCTTTACACATACTAATGTTGAAATTCTGTGTATTCTTTCAAGATCATCCAGATTAAGCTGATGCAGAGCGTAAGTTAAAGTGAGTTTATTAGATTTAAATAACTCTGATGCTGAAAAGTATATTTTTTCTTTTTAAAGTTGTATTGTATTAATTATCTTGGAAATAAGCCAGGCTTATGGGGAAGAGGAATCTAAACTAGAGTCCCACCAGCTTGACAAGTACGTACAGTGATACTTCTGGGACATCTCTGTCTGAAGAAATACAAATGTTAGTAGAGTCTTTTCCCCTTTGATTTGGTGGTCTGAACAGCTGGTACATCTGTCAAGATAGACCTTTTCTTACTTTTTTCCTTAAAAGCTCAAGGTCTCACTGCTTATAAGATGGTTTCTTAATGTGCTACATTGAGGGTATGGTTTTAACTCATGAACCGGTGAAATTGGTTATACGTGTGTTCAATCAAGGAAAGTTGGCAAGCACTGAAGGCAATCTTTTTATGTAGGTTTTTGTAAGGATGAAACAAGTCACTTGTACTGGTAACATTTTTGAGTAAACATGAATTTTTAAGAAGTCTTTAATTGATTTCTTTAGATTGATAAAACTGTTTTAACATTTGTATAAGGTCAAGTGGGAGCATCCTGTGCAAGAAGAAAATATAAGTTTTTGGTTTTGTATGTTCTGTGAATGCTGATGTGTGATCTGTATGGCAGCATTAGATGAAGTCTTAGCACCATATGTATTTTACAGTCTCCCAGTTTAGAAACTTAATTTGTGTAATCAACATGGAAATGGTGGGCTCTAACTGCAGGAGATCAAGCTTGTATGTGATAATAAAAAATACAGACTGAAATCAAGAGGGCATATTGATGCATATTTAAAGACTTAAATCCATATTCTTAACAGTGGCTTAGGCACGGTGTTAATATTTTGAAACAAAAAACCAATTTATTAATCCAACCTTTAATTTAAATCAGAGCAATAGTTAAATGTGGCTATATATATCTTTAGAGCTAAAAAGCAGATTTCCAAATATTCTGTTCCATACATTTAGATAACACAATGTTCATATTTCAGAAAGTTTTATGTTTACAGCTAGGTATTTAAAAAACCTTAGAGATACTTGATTTGAACAAGTGAAACATTCACTACTGTTAAATCTCTGGATGTAGTCAGCAAAGTATCTAAGAATATATTTTTGTTTTACAAGTTGAAATATAGTTTTCTTCAGCTTGTGAGCACCAGGACTTGTAAACAAATTCTATCTTTGTATAAAGACTGAGACAATTTTGCATTCTAACAGAATTATTTGTTTACAGCTGCAAATTTATGGCTGAAAGATTCAGATGTTTTATATAGTCTTCCTCAACTATGTGGATGTAATTGCCTGAAGTTACTTAGGCTTTTCTCTTCTTTATTGTATTTTACTGATGGAATCCTTTGTAGATGTGTAGACTGTATCTTCCTCTTAGTGGTTCTTTGTGCCCATGGCACATTAGAGCTTATATTTTCTGCATCACAAAATGCTATTTCTGTAGCATTCCAGCACTGCATTTGGTTCTTGGACTTTGCTGTCATGCATTTGCTATGCATTTGGTGGTGTGTTATTTTAGTGAGAAATTATATTATTACCATGTGATTACAAGTACAGAAGTAAGATGAATTGTTCATCTGTGGTGCATAGAAAAGGTGATTTTGGAGGACAGCAACATCCCTGTGTTTGGCAAGAGACACTCCTCCTGATTATTTTTTTTCTTCTCTGCATTTACTTCTTCATGTATGGAGGTTGAGTATGTGTTCTGCCCCGTTCCTTCAGCAAGAGCCTATGTGCTGTGACCCCCAGCTAGCTGAAGGAAAAACAAGGGGTTTTGGAGTTCGTCCATCATGATGTTATACTTAGGGCTACCCTCAGATTTGAATTCTCTTTCCAGAAAAACTTCACCTAACTTAGCTAAACAAGAGAGGTGTATTTTCTGGTGGTGGTGATGGTTGTTTTTTATAGTCTTAGTTTCATTTTCCATGATGATTAAGCAGAGTGTTGATTTTTCTTTGGTCCTGCAGCTTTTGCTGTAATTGCATGCACAAGATGACCTACTGTGGGAAATGATATCTAAGGCTATTCGGTGAAAAATTGTAGGTCTTGGCACATGGTAGAAAGAAGACTATTTTTATTAGTCATCTCTAGTCCTTGGATGTTCTACCAAGAAAGAGGTCCTCATGCAAATGAAGTTTATTTTGAGGTTTACTGTGGGCTGAATTACACATTTTTCTCCAGACATCTTGCCTTAGTTTTGGTTTCATCAACCTGCCCATTTATGTAAAGATGACTGTCTCAGTATAATTCATGAAGTTAGTAGTTTCTGAGCCGTGTGGATGCCGATTTCACACTACATTAAACTTCATGCCTCAAGGGGTGCTTATCAGGTAAACCGAGTGAAGTAGCAGGGAGATTACAGGAGGCTGCTACAGGTGTAAACTTAGGTGAATGGTCAGGTCCTAAAGAGGGAGAATCTAAGGAGAGTTCTCTGGAAGTCTTTAAGTGCTTTATTTACAGTGCTGTTAGGTAGAATTCAAAATAGAAATGATGGCTAGCATTACTGAACTATTTTACAAAATTTGGTTAGCTTTATGGTACAAGAGCAAAGAAGACAGGTTGTGGTTTGATCAAATGCTGTAATGTAATTTAAAAAATAATTAAAACTGTACTCTTAAAATGCTAAAAATAGTTTGGACCCTTATGGGACTTGATCAAAACCAAACCTAAATCAAGCCATTTAAAAAAAAGAATTTTGTGTTTTAGACTTGTTAGTGTGCAACAAAGAACAACAAATATTAACGAGGCCATGACTTTATTTACTATCCTTCTAAGGAGAAAAGCCTTTTCCTGCAAATCTGTCAGTTTCAGTGTTCACATATACAGTTGCTTGCAGTGCTTTAATGGGAGCTCCTTATGGCCAAATGGATGCGTGATCCAGATTATTCGTGATTTCCTAGAGATAACTTGGGGGGGGGGGGGAATAGCACCTTCAGATTTCTTTGTGTGTTAATGTCGGAAAACATTCACGTATTTCTGAAGCCGTTTCTTTATTGCTTTTGGTAGACCGTTAGAAGTTTTACTCGGCACTCGAAGAACATTTTCTAACGTGTTAAATAACCTTGAATATTTAATGTTCGGTAAGCGGGGATTAAATATCCCATAGCCATTCATTTTGCAGTCTGCTGAGGCTTCCTTGAAAAACCCCAGTGTGAGCTGCCGATCAGCAAATTCCCTGCTGCTCAGCTTACAACTTCCCCGCTTCTATCATTACGCCCAGCTGACTTGAAAATGGGGTTTCGCACGCTCATTGGTGCAGTGCGAAAGCACCTCGCGGGCAGCCCCGGGTGTCTCTGTGCCGGGCCGCGTAGCCAGTGCCTTGCTGCAGCATCTCGCCCCTCCCCTCCGCAGCCCGTGCGGCGCTGAGGGCGGCCGGCGGCCGCTGCCCCGCAGCAGGTGGGGCGGCCCCGGGAGGCCTGACCCGCGCTCCGGCCGAGGGGATCCGGGGCGGTACTTGGGGCCGGCGGACGCTTGTCACTTGCAGCCGGCGCCAACACCGCTGAGCGTAAAGCTGACTCGAACGTTTTAAAAATGGACACGGGATTTTTTTTTTCTCTGCTCTTTCTTAAAGCTGTGGTTTCTAACGTGAAGCAATTTTTCTCCTGAAGGATTCAACCTGTCTATATAAAGGCTTATTTTGGAACACTATGGACCTAGATTAAATGCCAAAGCCAGGCAGCAAGCAGCGCTTACAGAGGCATTTTTCTGGAATCTCAGTCACGGATCGATTCAAGTGCACAGGGTCTGAAAAAATGTCTCCTAGCATAAAAAACTTGGATTGTTTTTCTCCGATGCTATGCCACTGTAAAGTAGCATGTACCAACAACACAATATCTTTAATGTTTGGATGTAAGGTGGGTCTATAAAGGGACTTTCCTGGAAATGTAAGCTGCATTTAATGAATGATTGCCATTGTGTCTAATGTGACTGTACCTTAAATTTCTGATTAAATAGTGTTATTTTGTTCCATGCCTTACTCGATTATTAGAGCTCTTGGTGATTGTGACGGAAGTAATGAATTGTCGTGCCTGCTGCTTAAAGATCCCTTTGAACAGTGTTTGGAATTTACCGAATGCCGCATGTAAAATGTCGTCATTCTCCATTAATCAGCACTAATCATCATGTAATCAGTTTATTGCACTTGGCTTTCATTTTCTTCGGCTGTAGAGAATTAAATACACGGGAGACTTGCACTGAGATGCAGGGCTGGAAATGCCTCCTGACATCATATTGATGGAAGCAATTGTTAGTGGCAGGTTTGGGTTTAACAGTGCCCTCGGGCATTCAGTCATTTTAGGACTTCATCAACTATTCAGGTTTCAGAATAACTCCCCCCCTAATAATTTGATAATGGTATAGTAAACAGAATATATGCAGAGTTGTGTCTAAAAGGCTTTTTTTCCCCCAGTAAAATTGGCGCACAATGTGAAGGGTATGATGAGAATGCTGAGTGCTGGAAAGCCCCTTGAAAATTCAAGGAATATGTGTGTGAAGTTACTTACTGAGACAGAGATGCAGAGATCTTGCTGTCCAAAAGTTATTTTGCATATTTTGTGTTTCCAAGCCAGTCTTCATTATTTTTAACACAAAATTAATCAAACTAAGTACTGTGTTGGAAACGAAGAGCAGTTGTGTGTGTGCACACACGGTCAGGGGTGTGTGCGTATGCGTGGTGCGGTTTTTAGATAAAAATGACAACGTTGAATAAATGTCACCTAGGTTGGGAGGGAGGAGTCTAAAATTTATGGATCTTTCGACAGTGTGAATTATTACAAAACTTAGTTGAATGCTTTGTTTCCAGGAGGGAAGAATTTGGCTTCTTTTGAATCTACTCATCTTTCATGGGTCCAAAGTGTTTCTCAATTGAAAGTACATACTTATTGGTGCAATTTGGAAACTATATGCTTGAAAAATTAAGATTTTGTGCCTTCTTTCTGTGCAGCTGCACACCTCTTCTTTCTCTGCAAGATATTTTCCTGCTTAAATAATAAGCTTGATAAGAAACTGAAAATACTATCTTGATGTTAATGGTGCCAGTACATCTGCAGGGGAGGGATGCTGTTCGCTATAACACCAAACTAAAAATATCCAGCATCCACTGGAGGCGTTTTGTGTGGTCTCGAGCCGCCCAGGCCAGGTTCCCTGGCGCTCCTTCGCGCCCTGCGCCGCGGGTCCGCCCGCCGCGGGGCGCGCTGCTGAGGGCGGGCCGTGCCCGCGAGGGCAGCGCCCCCGTCAGCCTCGAAGCGCTGGGGCGGGCGGGCCGCAGAGTGTTCCCTGTCAGTGTCCCTGCTAATGCCGTTTGGCTGCCAGGGGTAGTTTCCTGAGTGCACTTGGTTTAGCAGTTGTGTTTTAGAGGACCTTAAACTAGCCATGCACAGGCTTTAATTATCTTCTAGTAGCCATATATTGCTGTTAATGCAGAGCGGGTGCTGTGTGCTATCTGTGCCTCAGGTGAACTGAAGGACTTCAGTTTAAATAGCTGTGACATGCTGGTAGGGCAGAGAGATTTTGCACTAGGCAGTTGTCAGCTTTTAAATGAAAGTTGCAGGGTTGTATTGCACTGAAAAGAAAATACTCAGAAAATAAGAGAGGATAAGTAGTGACTTAGTATGCAAGTGTAAAAGACAGAGTGAAATACTAATACAGGACAACTTACTCAATCCTTTTAAGTAGCAAATTCATTTCGCACAAGTCATCTTATGGAACACAGGGTTTTCCGTTTCCTTTTACTGTTTTTTTTTTTTTTTTTTTGGCCACATATGAAAAGAACATTCCTAGTATGACAGTTCCTTCTTTGGTCTTATTTCCTTTGTCATTCTGGAACAGGTGGACTTATACACTATTGATATTTCCAGTGTTTTTGTAAATGTGTATACATACATTAACTTGTATCCTTTCATGACATTAAGCATTACGTAAATGCTTACATTTAACCCTAGCTGCGTGTTTTGACACTTGATAGAACACTACAACCTAAAAAAGTGCTATAAGCAGTTTTATCCTGCTGTCCAAGGGGAGTGAAATACCACATGTCTTTGTCTTAGCTCTATTTATGAAAATAAAACTTAGTGCTTTTGGAAGTGGAGCAGTTAGTTACTCAAAGTTTTGAAGTTGTGTTTAAAAAAAACCCAAAAAACCTGTCCAGTGTTTCAAGTCAATTTATGGTGTGTTGAGGCCCACGTTGAAATACTGAGTGTCTTATTCCAGGATTGGTGAAGTTCTGAAAACACATATTTTCATAATACGTGTATGTAAAAATACATATTCTTCTACGTTACTGAAGTTTCTTTTGTTATTGGTAGGCTTTGCAGACTAGTTGTTCACATATAAAAACGCTTTATTTAGTTTTCACAGTTATCTTCTTTTTTTTTTTGCAAACAGGAAGTTTTCCAGCTGATTTCAGTTCTGCAATAGTAGAGCATGCTTTTTATTTGTGTCCTTTTCTTGTCTTTCATGAGGAAGGCACTATTTCTGAGTACTAGTTCCTGGTTTAGCACTTCCACTAGACTATGGGAAAGACTTGTACAAGGTGCATTAACATCTTAATACACTGTTTGTTTTATAACTGTTTGTTAGTTTTGTTATAGAAAGATTATGCAGAATTTAGCTATGTGGTTGCTTTTGTTGTTACAGTTGTTGTGGGTTTATTTTCTGCTGAATGGTATTTGGTTACTGGAGTTATGAAGAGTGGCTTTTGGGGAGATATGAGAAGAACTGTGGGTATTAAGATCTTGTACATATTTGCTGTTGACATACTGGGTTTTAGTCCTTTTCTGCAGGAGTGAGGATGTTGGGGGCTCAACAACTTCAGTTCCTGGAATGCTCTTTTGAAGAGTCCATTCAGATTCAGTTTAACTTCTGAGGTGGAGCAGCGATGGAAAGACACTGAAAAGTATTTAAAGTGTCAAGTGCAAAAGCCACTGTTTTATTGTTCTCCCTGTTAATACTGCACCAGAGAGGATCTGACCCTGTGAGCTTCTATCTGTTTATTGAATTCGCATGATTAGATTTATTTAGTTAAGTCCTCACTTATTTTTAACCTCTTTCAAACCACAGGTTAAACTTGTACAGCCAAAATGAAAACTTGCTGGAGGACAACCAGACTGTGTGAGTCAGGCTGCATATTTTCCTGGGTTTTGTTATTTGAAGTGTACAGTAACTTTGAAGGTGTAATTCTGTCTGGATTGAGAGGGTTAGAGTCTGAGAAAGGAAGAGAGTGTAAAGTGGCCAATTTATGAGCTTTTAACTTGTTTTTTAAGCATCCTTTCAGCCTTGTATAAAAAATTTATGTGTAGAGAAGATACTATGCTTTCAAATTTGTTTTCATGTAGGAAGGTAGGTATCTCTATTATGAACTGAATTTTGATAGACATCCAAAAGGCAACTACTGTTACTGCTGTATTGCATTTTATCATTAATTATCTGGTAGCCAAGGATATTCTGACATAATTTAATTTTCTGTCCATGAAGATGAAATTCTACGTGGTTTTCATCTCTGCAGTAACAACATTGCACACTGTTGTGGATATAGGTCAGCAGTTTAGGACATGGAATTGTTTAAGTGTTCTTTAAATATTGAGTTTTTGTTTCATTAAGAATTCTTATTAGAGGATCTTTAAAAAAACCCAAAACAAACCAACTCCAGAACTACAGCTTAATTATCTCTAGAGAATATAAGTCTGTTTGAAATACCTTCTTTTGAAATGTAGATTAACATCTTAGGCAGATTGAAGTGAAGTTTTCTAGAATGAGTGTCCTCATGCTTTTCTGTGAACAGGTGAGCTGTATTCTGAAAAATGGTGCTGTAAAATATTCACAAAATCCTTGTTTGTCCCGCATGTTGTTGCAGGTACTTTGTTCATTCTTATTTCTGCCTAACCTTTTTAGGCCTGGGGACTGAGGCAGGGAGGCTATGGGCCTGAACAATTAACAAATGTTTTCACTCTGGTGATTTTGGACTGTCTTCTCATCTTATGTAAAGTAGCCCAGGTTTACTTTACTACTTTTTTCAGTAGTTTACACCATAGTATTTGTTGATAGATTATATCTTCATTTAGTTTTCAACTACCTTGAAGAAATTGTTAATTATGTTGCATCAAAAGGGAAATGTTCTTAATCTTGATACATCTGTATACTTGCAACTGAATCTTTTGGGACATTATCTCTGTCAGGAGTATGTGTTAAATGTTTAGTGCTTGCTAACCTCGCTTTGGACTTTATGGGCTGCTGTATTTATAATTTAAAGCATCTTAAAAATAGTTAACTTGCTTGGCTACTGCCTAAATGAGGGTTGGGAAACCTGAGATGTGCAGCTAAGGCAGTCTGTCTGTGAAGTCAGAGCTGCTTTGCCACACCTCCGTCCTTCCGTCCATCTGTCTTGACCATTGCTTGACTGGCATTTCTAAACTAGGGTCTCCTTGGAGCCTGGATTTGGGTGCAGAGTTGGGTTATCGTGGCTGTAACAGAGAAATGATCTTCTGCTAGCCTGAGATGGATTGATCTATTCTCTACCTGCTGTTCTCCCTATTATGCCAGCACAGTTAGAGTATCATCTTGTTAGGAGCCACTTCAGGGAATTAAAGAAAATTCAGTATTGCTGGAAGAGGGAGCAAACTTTCTGCTGGAATAGCTAGTTTGCCATCTGAAGCCAGATGTGTACTAGCAGCAAGGGGCAAGGAGATGTAGTTGTACAGTTTAGCCAGGAGTGATTGAACGGATCCTGCTCCTTTGGTCAGTAGCTGCCCCATGAGCAAGACAATGTTTCACACCACAAACTGTCATTAGACAAGGCAACTTGTATGAGATTTTATTTCGTATGTAGCAGCAGGATTAACCTGGCATGTCTGAGACAGTCGAATTCTTGCTCAAGAGATGACAGCTCCTGGGGGAGGAAAGGAATGGACAATTTTGAATGGAGGTCGTTCAGCCATGTGGATTTACTTGCCTAAGCTGCCTCAGTCAAGAGACAATAATGTTTCGGAGGTGATGCTTCACAGTAAAGTAGCACAAACCACTTACGTGGAGAAATAGCTGTTATAGGATACAGTAATTTGCAATATTTGAAGCACTTCGCTTTCAATATTATGCAGAGGGTGAGCATAGTGTGATACTTGTCATGATAACTGGTATTGTGGCTATTATGTTCTCATGTGCTGTGTGCCTTTGTCTTCTGTTTGCTCTTGGAAACGTTGTCCTGTAAGTATTACAGTTAGTGCACTTTAAACATGAAGTCTGTGACTTTTTATTTTTTTCTTAGTAGTCTCAAGTTGGGAATTGTTTTTCAAATAATAGTAAAGTCAACCTTTAATATTGCATCAAATTCCAGTTAGCAGTTCATATTTAAGATGGTTTTTTGAGAAGTTTATAATCATTGTCAGTACCTTACATCAACACTTGAAAATTTTTAATCTAAATGATGATTTACTGATCTGTTAAAACTTCATATGCGCAGTGTTATAAGCACTGATATAGTGTATAATGTCAGCATGTGTTTCTTAATCAATTCTAGAGCCCATTTACGCTCAGGCACGTCCAAATGGAGGTTGGTTGTTGTAAAAACGAGTCATGTGTTCCTCTTTGAAATTGTTTCTTCTGCCTTGTGTTTCTCTGCTATTCCGTGGTATTTTCAGAGAAAATACACTTTTATTGCTTCTACACTGTGATTTCTAATACTTCAAGAGTGTAATTTTTCTTAAATAGTGAAACTTGATTTCATGGCCTCAACAGTGAAGGGTTGAGTTGAGCAGGTGAAAATTTAAAAAACTTCATCAAGTACAAAAATAAACCAGGGTTATAATTTCAAATATCTCTGACACTTGATCAGTTGCTGGATAAAAGAATCAGTGCGTGTTTATTGTCTACCTGTGTGCATGTGGTTGGGGGTGGGTTTATTGCTGTTGTTCTGGGATTTGGAGTCAGGGTTGGTGCTCTGTAGAGCAGCCTATGACTGGATCAAGTGTGATAGGTGGTGGAAAAGTGCAAGGTGTTCCTTCTATGTTAGCGAGGAAAATTAGTGTGTCTATCAAGGAAGCTTAGTTTTGGCAGAACAACATGACAGAAGAAAAAAACAAAGAAATCCTTGCTCTTTCAGCACAAGTCAGGGGACTTGAACTGCACCATTGAACCCCCTTCTTTATTCAGCAGTGGAACTCTGCAATATCTAATGAGTCTACAGAAGACAGAGTAGGCTGATTTTATATAGCTCACTTACAAAAGAGAGATCTTGTCCTAATTTCTTCCCTCCTTTTGCACTGCCTCTGGTGTTCTTTGAGTCCCTGCTTGAATCAGGGTCAGTAACCCAGTACAAATCTAACCCTGCAATGGAGGAGAAAAAAGTGGGCGATTTTCTGCCAATTTGAATGCCAGAACTGAAGAAAGGAAGGTGATTTGGTGCCTTTCCTAGGGTTTGGAAGACAGGGAAGAATAAAGATACTCATATCATTAGCAGTTTAGCTGTCCTGCTTGACTGTACTTAGAGATTGAGTTTTGATGGGTAGACAAAAATTAAGTCTTCCTGTGAGACAAGCATAAAGAAGTGGGTGGGCAGGAAGCAAATTCTTTAAGCATTAAAGGAGTGTGTACCTGATGGATCATTTCAAGCAGTTTCTGTGTAGTTTGTGCTGTAGACTTTATAACTATATTGCAGGAATTTTCTGTGCAGGGCATGGATCTTTGTGGCAGCCTGTAATAGTGCTGGCATTGCTTTGAGGTAGTGTTTACATGCTTATAGGCAACTGGGTTACTTGCAGTGATCTACTGGATTACGATGCATGAATGACTTACCAAGAAGGTGACTATTTTTCACTTAAACTTTAGCACACGTATGTTGCAGTTCTGCTAGAAAAACTCCAAGGAAGTATCTTCTCTCCTTCTATCTATACTTCAATAATAGGAACAGCTTTTTCCAAGTTCAAAAAAAATGACATATTTAGGAGAGTTGTTTTGTGCCTTTAGTGACATGACATGCTTTCCTTGTAAATGAGTGACAACTATGTAAGTATTCTGTAGAGTAGTAGTGTGTGGAAGTAAATGTGGTTGTAAAATGTTGGGATGCATCTTATGGACACGATAAAACCTACTGGATAAAAAAAGTTACATGACTTAAGCTTTGAGCTTTGGTTTCAATGAGGAATAAAATGCATAGACTATCCAAAGTGCCTCAGAATAATAGGCTGAATTACAAAAGTGAAACAGGTGTGAAGTTTGCATTTAAATATGCTTGTAATATGAGCCTGTATTAATGGTAGAGTTTGAGGGTGCTGGATGAGCATTTAACTCATCAGTCTGGAGATCAGGTGAATATTATATATGCTGCTGATTTCATTAATACCTCCTAATAGGGATCTGCAAGTGTGGATACAGCACAGTCTGACAAGAACACAACCCTGGTGACTTAAATAATAGGTTATGGGTTTTTAAATGAAGTGGAAATTGATAAGACCAAGGCTACGTCATAGCTTTTGTTTCTGTTTGAAGAATTGCTTGTTGGGGAAGCTTAATCTGTCTAGTAGTAAAACCACATTTTATTGCTTCATAATTAACAGTAGTAAATGGCTATATTGGTACCTCAGTATAAAAACTGAACCTCTTTAGCTGAAAAAAATCCCCACTCTTGGCAGATATGTTAAATTGGAAGTATGGAAAAAAGCTTTTAAGGCCGATAGGTTTTTATTTAAAGACAAAACCAATTGGTAAGAAGAGTTTCTGTTGTTAGTGAATAAGTGTAGTATTACAGTGTTTGTAAGGAAAAAAAAAAAGTAAGGCGAAAAGTTCTTTGGAAAAAAGATTTGGGGACATATTAGTATATGCAAATAGGTAAAAGAAAGATAAGTAGTTTTGTGGTAGTTCTAGGTGAAACAATAAAGGCAGGAACATTTTTGGACAGGGTCGATTTTTAAACAGGAAACAGTAATTAAAACTTTCCTTTCTAGATTTTATTGTTTTGGAGTCAACAAGGTCAGCAAAATGACTGTTTCTCTCTGACGTAGGTTTTTCTGGATAATCTTTTCACGTTTCTGTGGTGGACTGATCTTTTTTCTATTATTGTTTTCCTAGAAATACCGCTACCAGGATGACGATACACCTCCGCAAGAGCACAGCTCTCCGCACATTGCCAATGAGGTGACGGGTCCAGAGCTGGTTCATGTATCGGAGAAGAATCTGTCACAGATTGAGAATGTCCATGGATTTGTTTCCCATTCTCACATTTCACCAGTAAAGGTAGGCTTTTTAAAAGTTAAATACAACTCAACTGTTCTGATAGCAACCAGAGATAACATTTTATGTGGAGAAAATTGCATGAGATAGACGTGCTCACTTTTTTTATGGAATTGCTTATTTGTAAATTCAAATTGTGGATGTTAAGACATCAGCTTTGTGCCCCCACATTCTGACTGAATGTTAGTGACAGTAGAATGGCCAGATAACAAATGTGTGTAACTTAAGGGTGTAGTTCTGAAAAGCCACTGTAGTTACTGCTGTCACTTACTGAGATCCTGTAGAATCACTTCTGAGTTTCTCATTTCGAGTAAATATTTTTATAGTTGTTTTGAGTTAATGTTTTAATTGAGGACCCATGTGGAAAATGCAGTAAGGTTTAGTATAATATATATCTCTGGAGTCTTTCAGCATACAATACCATTATTCTCAAGGCAGATCTAGTAACTTCAAGACAGATACAAAAATTGAGAGGACAACTGAGTATGAGATTTTGGAGGGGTTTGCAGCAGGCAGTTTGTGTTTCCTGGGTTACTAAGGAGACATAACTTAATTATTTTCTCAATAGCGTAACATATTTATGTGCCAGACTAAATGCTGTTTTCCATACTACCTCAGAGTATTAATGGCTTGTTTATTTAGATTTTAGAATGATGACATGTGCTTACATTGTGGAGAGCTGTAGCTTGATATTTTTAGCATGAGTCGCCAGTGTGTGGCAGTATCCTATGTGACTGAAATTAGCAGTGTACTGAGTAGCAAGTGGCATGATATTTTATGGAAGATATTGTTTTGAACCTAATTACATTTCCAGAATTTTTTTGTTACGAAGAAAAGTCTTGCTGAATGCATCTTTATAAGGATCCTGTAGAGGAGCCAGCTGTAGTGGATGAGTGTTTAGTAATTGTGTTCCTGTGTTTCTAAGGTTTTGAAAACACATATGTTGGTAGTGAACACAGTTATTTTTTTACTTAAAACTCCATAATGATCTCTGTGCGTTTCTGTAGTTTTCAGGAGCTAGACAAGCTGAGTTTTTTAAGCCCTAATGAATAACCTTTTTGAAGTGGGCTATGTTAACATCCAAAGAGTCCTCTAAGGATGCTAACATGACAAACCTTTCCTTTTGAGCACAGTGAAGACCTCAGTATTCTGTGGCTTTTGAAGGTAGACACACAGCAACACACTTTCACATGTCTGATTCCCCGAGCTTATTGATATTCAGGAAGTAATACAACACATTTTGTGTGCAACCGTTAAAAGTAAAAAGGAAAAAAAAAATCCACTGCCTCTGGAAATTTAAGGTCGACTCTCTTGATTCACAAGCTTGTCTGAATCCTTAGTGGAGCTGGTCTTGCATTTCAGAAAGCATGAATGGATCTGAGTGGCAAACTATAAAACTGTAAGTGGTGAAGTACAGCCCATTGCACAATCCAGAGACTCGTAGAAATAAAAACTAAAATTCTAGAATGGATGAGACCGAAGATCTATTTCTTGCAACCTACTAGGTGTTATTTCATTGTATTCGAAGGGCTATGATTACCTTGTTTTCTTTCTGGCTATGGGGATCTAAGGGAAACCAAAGTATTCAGAGTAGTTCCTGTGTTTGAATTCATTTCAGAATGGTTTTTCAAATAGCCAACTACAAAATGTAGAACTGAGAATTTGATATTGGCAATATTAACATTCCATGGAAGATGACTTAATTTCTTACCTATCTACAGTGTGAGTCTTCCTTACAGAGATCCTACTGATCAGTCTCCACAAACAGGCAAGGTTCGTGTTTTAGAGTGTTATATGGGACCTCTAATTATCTGTTTCAATTGAGCTTTATCAAACTACTCTAACTTATTGCAAATACACTGATATAAAACCCAGAATATTTTTACAGAAAGAAATAAATAAGAATGATTGTGCTCTGCCTTCCTCTGCTCAGATTTTTTAGTGTTCTCGGGATGTGTTGAGTATACAGCTTTAGACTGTTCTGGAAGATAGAAACCATGTCTCATTTAAAGTATCCTGGAAATAGTGGAGCAATGTGTAAGTATAATTGCAAAATATGGTGACGCCTTTTCAAATTACTAAAGTCTCTGAGGAGGATTACTGTTTTAAAATTACTAAGTGCTGGGAAATCACCATTTGATAGGAAAGAGTGTGTGTAAGAGAAAAATAATTCTGACTCATGTTACCATGTATACCATAGATCTGATTATTTTCAGGTGACTTAATATAAAAGCAATATATGGTAGCAGTGAAATTTCTCTGAGCTTTGTTGTTCTGAAAATTGGAATGGATGCTTTGAACTTCAGTTGTTTACCACCATATTTTAAAACCTTTAATTCTGAGGCTAAGTTGACTGCTGACTTGCTTCATTCCTGAGGAACTCAACTTATTTCCATAAACAAATTGAGGTCTTAAGATATTTGCAGAGACAGATGAATCCATACTTTCATAGGTGATGGTAGTCTTTATGGAGCCTTTTAGAGTAAAATGCCCTGGATCTCCCAAAATTTCTTTCTGTTCAGGAGATGATTTGCTAAATTTATTGGAATAAATACTTTAGAAACCTGAGTATGTCATTAAAAAACCCCCAAGGTTCTTTTGTATGAGGATGGCTGATCTGCTGCTTTTGGCCTGATGATCATACAGATCTTCACGATTTGGGCATAGCTCTTGTGGCAAATCAGTTTAGCAACAACAGCTCTGAGTTAAGGGTGCTTGTGTAACTAACTTGGTAAAACGATTTGGTGTACTGTGTAGGGGCCACTAATACACAAGATCTTGACTAGCATTGTTCAGTAGTACATTTGCTTAAGGAAACTAAATGGAATAGAGATTGTGTTGTTTACAGTAATAAAGTGCAAGAGGCTTAAAAAAAAAGTTAAATACAGTTAATTTGAAGAACACATGTAAACAGTGGTTTCGTGATCATGTGCAGCTCTTTTAAGAGCTGCTGCAGAGGGCAGTAGAATCAGATTTTGAGGAATACCTTATTTTGTAGCAAGCTCTCTGCAGTCTACAGCAGTGTTACAAAACATGAATAGAAGATGCTGAAGAAGGGAGGTGTCTGCTTTGAACTCATTTAATGTTTATTCTTGAGAGAAGCTTTCAAATTTTCTAGGACTTAAAGCAGCCTTTACAATTTATGTGAACAGGTGGATGACTTTCAAAGAGCAGCTTTCAATGACCAAAAAGACAAACGTATCCCAAATTTTTAGAGGGTTAGCATGTGACTGCTATTTGTCAAATATTGCACATTATGGTATTATAGTAACTCAGAGTGGTTTACCTTCTTGATTGAGAAGTTGGCTACCTCACATTCAGGTCTGGTTAAGATATTGCATGTTTGCAAGCTTTATCATTTTTTTTTTCCAATTTTATCATACTTTGTATGTCTTGACCATTAAAGTAGTAAAGTTGACCCAAAGGACTTTGTGTCCTGTGTTCACTATTGAATATTGTGTGAAGTGGAACTCAAATTCTGTAAAACATTATTTTTAAAAACGTTTAATGGTAGAGAATTGTGAAGGTATAAAATGGTCAAATCCTTCACATACGTTCTGCCTCAAACACTTTAAGGCAGTTAGCACCAGAATGTCTTTAGTATGAGGTTTCCGAATTCCTCGTAGAAACTTGAATACGATGCAAGCTTCCTTGAGTTATGAAATAAAGTGAGATGAAACTGAATTGACTTTGATGTAGTTGAACCACTGTATTGCTACCAAGGTTGTCCACTAGATGGTGATGCTACAAAAGGATTTATTTCAGTTGTAAAAATTTATTTCTCTATTGTACTTTTGTATTGATGGTTTTGAATTTAACATTTGTTTTTATTAGATAGCTCCAACAAAATGAAATCTTTCATAAATATGATGCCAAACAAGTTCTTAAATTTGGGAATGGAAGTTGGAATTTTCTATCAAGAAAAAAAGTTTTGAGTGATAGATTATTACAAGGCTTCAAAATAATGGGTCATCATGTAATAAGACAAGAAAAGTCTGTTAAATTGCAATATTCTTCATTTAAAGCAACTTAGGACATGAATGTGAGAACGTTATTTATAGCTCTGTATTTATTATGTAGCATGGCAAGTCAATATTGAAGTGTGGACCCCGAGTAGGGCTTGTATGTGTTTCTGTATTATATGTTGATATTTGGAACTGCTATTTCACAGATAATACAGAAAGTCTAAGGAAAATACAGAATACAACCAAAATGATTCTATGATCCTGTGATAATTTGTAAACTACTAAATATATCTTATACTGGAAAGTACGCCAGAACTAGGGCCATCAATGTTAATCTCTGTCCTGCTCTGTAATAAAATCTAAATTGTACAATATTCATTGCAGTTCCATTACATCCGTAATTCCCATCTGAAATTTGTCCATGGCTGTTCTTAGAGTTTTCCAAGCATTTACTATGTTTATAAATAGTAGTATGATGTGACCTGTGTGCAGGAAGGACAAGTTAGAGTTAGGATTCAGAAAAGTCCCTTCACTTCTTTTTTCTTCAACCCAGTCTTTTTTGCTGATCTGTCTCTGGAGATTCACTGTAATGCCCATTTTTTTCTTTAAGGGAATGATGACATCACACACAGAGCAGACATTGACAGGTGAATGTAAATGTTTTAGTCAGAACATGGTACTAGCTTTATTAGTCTAGTAAGGTATCTGAAATTGCTTATTCATGCTACACAGGGAAATTTTAATTACTGACTGAACAGCACAGCCACGGAGAACTAGAGGTGTTCTATTGGTTGAATATTTGTCATTTTTAGAACAGGCTTTGTGCAATTATCAATGAAGTAGCAGAACAACCCAAGAAATAGGTCGGAGTGAGTGAGGTAAGTGTGTTAATCTTCAATGTATGATTAACTAATTATGGGCTCTTGTACAGATTTCATGCAACACAGTCTGTCAGTGTTCACAGAATTGATCATCTCTGTGTAAGCGATGATGGGGAAAGACAATTCTGAGGAGATGAGGCAGTGCAGTGGTTGGCCTTTGTCATTACCAGCTGCTTGTTTGTTCTCATGTCAAGCTCTGTCGTTCCATCTGTGTGCTATTACATTCTGCTAGAGTACTTCAGCTTCAGATAAGGCAGTAAACATCCAGGCTCCTCTATACCAAAGATTAGGAAAAAAAATGTTTGACGTGTGTTAATGCTGCTTGTCATTTCAAGCACAGAGGTAGTCTTTTGTGGTTATATAAATATTCAGTGAAGAGAACTGTGACTTGATAATATTATGACATTAGATGCAAATGAGTTACAGTTTTCCTGTTTTAGAACAGTGAAGCATTTCAAATGAAGGTGAAAAACTGTTCCCCATTGAAAAATGGTGCAAGTTTTACCCCTAAATTTTAACTTAGAAGATTCTCCTTGCCCAAGTCAAGCATCTGCTGGGTCTGAAACTCAGAATGTGTTGAATCTGTAGCTTTGCCCCTTATCAATGCCTCTCTGCTTTACCTAGCAGTGTCAGATCTTGGAGAAATTAAACTTGCTTAGGCTTAGTTTACATTAACATGAAAGTTATCCTTTATTAGAGTAAAAACGGCAAGTCTCTGAACTGTTGGAGTTGGATATGGTATAGTGGAGAGGGAAGGATAACTCTGTGCTTACACTGCTAGCTACTGAGACGGGCAGTAGGCTAGTTGGGCATTTTATTGGGAATAGAACTGTGATAATGTGATTATGACTGTGAGAAAGTTGCAATCTGTTACCTTTTCTTAAGTGGAGACCTTTCTAAAGCTTTATGACATCCTCTGCATGAAGACAATGCTTCTGCAGTTTGGAACATATCTAGAAGAGTGGAAATTATAAGGAATAACTTGAATGTGTCCTCAGAAATACTTATTTTTAGACTACTTTGGTGGTCACTATTGAGAGGAGGAGCTTTACAGCCTTTAATTGAAGTGCCTTGTCCAAATTATTGATAGGTTGCTACTATTAAACTTCTTATAATTGAGGAATATACAAATATGTGCAAAGATGGTAATTTCTCTCTTATCATAACAATTGGTTGACCAGATCAGCCCCTTTCTCAGTATCATCTGCTTAACAGATTCCTGTCAACAGAAACAAGAAAGAAAGACTGTAACAGATGGACTGTGGGTTAATCCAAACATTAAAACAACCTAAGATACAGTAATCAACATCAAGTCGTCTTAATAACTGTTATACTCTTTTTGCCTGAGATTTCCCCTCGCCTCTTGGTGCAGTTTGGTTCATTGTGATGTCTGAAGGAAGGCTAAAGAAACTTGCATTAAACACAGGATGTTTTTATCACTCTGGCGTGCCAAAAATATGGGCAGGAGATTCATGAACAGGGTGTGGAAGACCAGGCAGTTTAATCTGCACAGATTGGTAGGTTGTCTGAGGTGTAGTATGAGTAATAATGTAATAATCTTATATTCAATATTTATGCTTATAAATGAGACTGAAATTTGTTATGGGAGTAAAAGTTTATTACACATAGAATGCTGAACAGTGTAATAAGTAAACATTAATTTATTTTTGCTTTTTAAGTGATACTTTTTTCTCCTCTGCCTGGAGAGTTAAAGTTGCATAGTCTATATTTTGAGTTCTGCACATTTCTTTTGTCTCTATTCTTTTGGTAAAAATTGAACTGATACTGAAAATAAGTCCCTGCCGTTGTCTCAGATGGTTCTCAATTTCTCTGTTAAAGTAAATCAGTTTATTGCTTGAGATGGTGCTTATTTAGCCAGCATTCACTTCAGAGTGGTAATAAAACTAATAATAGACACGATTCAAATGCTTCAGGGATTTTGTTGTTACTGTTTAAGTGGAGTAATTGAGATATGAGTGCTGTTTGCATATGCAAACAGTTTTTGTTGATGTGCTTTAATTTCAAGGTACACATGCTGCTTGTAAAGGTATGTCCAGGAAAATTTTTATCTTCAAGATGACAACGTGGCATTATGTTTGTGTTTTAACTTGTCCCAGAAAGCTGATCGTAAGAATTGGCTCAGGTATAAAGTCAGAGGAACTTCATTCCAAATATTCGATGTTAAGGTTTATATCTTGTTAATTGACCGTAGAACAAAAAATGTTACTCTGCATCCACTACAAATGCAGATATATCTTGCAGTAAATTTATTAAGCTTTGGAAAGGTATGTGTATTGACTTAGAAATCTTAATTATGTGCTGTTTTGTGGTGAATTTGTTCAGTTTTGGGTGTTTTATAGTGCCTTTCTTTTTAAATATACAAATACTCAATTCTTGCCTCAGGCTTCTATATTTTTCTGTGTCGTTGGGTTTTGGTGTGTGGTGGTTTTGGTTGGTTTGTGGAGTTGACGGTGTGGGTTTTTTGGTGGTGTGGAGTTTTTTTTTGTCTTCTTAAGATTGTATTGCAATCAGTTCAATATTCAGAATATGAAAAAGAGATGACAGAAGCTCTCAGCTCCCTGTAGGGCTTTTTGAGATTCCTTGATGAGCCTCCTTGTTCTACTTTCTGGCTCTGTAGGTAATTTCAGCAGTCACCTCTGTGTTGATGATTCTTAGATGGTCTCCTTTCTCTGGATAGTTTTTTTTTTTCTGTCCAAGCAGCATTTTCTCAGATTTCTACCTGTAGGTGTTTGATCCTTTGTTGAAATGCTCTTTGACTGAAACAAGCCTTTGTTCTTACCCCCACACATAATTTTTTCAACTGTACAAGTGACCATTATTCTATTGTGGACTCCTTAGCATTATGGAGGTGGTGTACCACCTCTAGACTTATGCCATGCCTTTATATTCAAGTTGCTTTCTAACTATAAAAATCAGGATTTGTCTCCTCATCACAGCACAGGCTGCTTCTACAAATAACTGCAACTATATCTTCTTAGGCATCAGCAGATCGCACTGAATATCTTTACCATCCATATGGAGTGTAGGTGACACAGATTGCTGCCTGGTATCACCAGCATGATTGCATAACCTTTTCCTGAAGTACTTTTCTGGATTTCTCTCTTCATTGAAATTAAATCATCATAGCTTCACTTTTAGGAATCTTTTTTTTTTTTTTTTTTAAATCCATATAAGCCTTTTCTGAAGTGCTGATTTTTAGTGTCTTTTTGTCAGTGACACTACAGTTGATCATTGAACGTGAGCTATCCTTGAAAGAAATGCATTAAAACACATCTCTCTCATCTTCTGACGGATTGATAGAACATCAAGAAAATACTCAGTACGTGGCTTATACATATATTGTGGTATTTCCTTTCAGACCTTCAAACAGTAATCTCCCACGTGACTCTGGAGCCTATGGAGGCACGTATATATATATATATTTAAAAATGAATCTTGAAAGATTTTTTTTTTGAAAGCTTATACTAGTATTCCAGGCCAAGAGGAAATAGCCTCAAGTTGCACCAGAGGAGATATAGATTGGAGAATAGGAAAAATTTCTTGACTTGAATGGGTTGTGAAGCGCTGGAGCAGACTGCTCTGGGAAGTGATTGAGTCACCATCCCTGGAGGTATTTAAAAGCCCTGTAGATGTGGCACCTGGGGACCTGGTTTAGTGGTGCATGTGTCAGTGCTGGGTTAACAGTTGGACTCAATGATCAGAAAGCTCGTTTCCAACCTAAATCATTCCATGTTCTTGTGTTTTTAGAATTTTTAGGAAATATGCAGCAATGTCAACACTTGAGACCAA
>WBNH01010471.1:323759-433611 GCA_013401255.1 Urocolius indicus | reverse complement strand
AATCCATATAAGCCTTTTCTGAAGTGCTGATTTTTAGTGTCTTTTTGTCAGTGACACTACAGTTGATCATTGAACGTGAGCTATCCTTGAAAGAAATGCATTAAAACACATCTCTCTCATCTTCTGACGGATTGATAGAACATCAAGAAAATACTCAGTACGTGGCTTATACATATATTGTGGTATTTCCTTTCAGACCTTCAAACAGTAATCTCCCACGTGACTCTGGAGCCTATGNGAGGTATTTAAAAGCCCTGTAGATGTGGCACCTGGGGACCTGGTTTAGTGGTGCATGTGTCAGTGCTGGGTTAACAGTTGGACTCAATGATCAGAAAGCTCGTTTCCAACCTAAATCATTCCATGTTCTTGTGTTTTTAGAATTTTTAGGAAATATGCAGCAATGTCAACACTTGAGACCAAATGAATAACAATGTAAAAAACATGATTTGCTTTGGCTCTTTGTTAAAAATACAATTCAAAGCATTTATTTTGTCATTAGTTCAAAGCATGTTTTTTGTGTTTTTTGCCATCTTCAGTCACAGCCAGTGATTAAGAAAAGTATCCATTAATGAATTCATGGGAATTTTTCAGAATAGATTTTTTTTCCTCGAGTCTGGAAAAAGGTAGGCTTTGGGTAGAGCTGCAGTCTTCCCATGAAATTAATTCTCGCTATAAAAAGCTTGTCCATTTAAAAGGATCATTGCTTCTGCTATGTCTCAGGCATTTCTCTACCTTCATTGTCTATCTTATGAACATAGCTTTGGGAATGCTGCGTAAGTCAGATTGAGTTTCATATGACTTAGCTGATAAGCCATTGTGTTTTATGAATATTAATAAAACCTATCTGAAAGATGTAGTCAGGATATTTGTATGGGATATGTTGTTGAGCTGTAGCAGGGAGTAGAAGTAAATGATGCATTGATCTTATTACCACAGCTTTAAATTAATGTACTAATTATTTCTGCTTGTAAGCTGTCAGGAAAAATTTGTTACACAGAATAAGATAGTTGTCAGGCAAAATTTGTTAAGCAAAAGTCTATATTTCATCAAAATAGTGTTCAGGTGAATTTGGTAATCCCCATTAAAATGGACATATTGCATCAGGGGATGTGTAGAATTGTGGTGTTGTAAATTGTGGCAGCGTTGTAAGGAATTTGTCTGTCGTGGTTCATCATATGGACAGTTTTCTTCTTTTTGACAATGTTTGCCCTGGTGTTAAGATTATGACTATTATAGCATTTTGTATAGAAACATATCACAAACAGTTTTGAGAACTTTTGAGTTGGATTTCTGGAGGCAAGCTCATACTGAAAGCCTCAAGACTTATCTGATTTACCATCTCTTTGCTGTGAGCTGAGGATATTTTAAAAATAGTTGGCTGTAAAAATTGGAAGGATGAGTTCTGTAGCATAATGCCTTGCATAAATACTGCACATTGTTTTTGGGGAAAATGCATATCTGTAAGAGTAATAGTGATTTGCATTGGAAATCAAGGTAATGTTACTGAAAATTCATTACTGTATGGTATGGTTTTTTTAAAATCTTTTTGTCAATTCTTGTAGGTTTTGAGAAATACTGTTCAGAGAAATATTTATTGTTTTCATATTATGCTTATTGTGCTCACAGATTTTTGGAAGTGTTGTAATCCTAGCACATTAGTCATAGAATAAGAACAACAGAGTGATTTTTAGTGTTTAATCTTAAGGTATCTAATTCTCTTGGTGATTTAAAAAAAAATCCCCAGCAAAACAGCCCCACTAGATACCCATTGGTAGTGAACAAAAAAGACCATTTTGTGACACTTACTTCTTCCCTCTGTAGTTCTTCTATGCACTAAGGAAGGCAGGGGGTTGGGGGGAGGGAAGGCAGGGAAGAAGAAGAAACAGGTGAACAATTATTTCTTGAATTTTTTTTCTGAACATGATATTAAGATCTTTTTGCTTTCTGGAATATTTTCAGAAAGACAAATCAGCAAACAAGTGCAGTTACACTGTATGCTCCTAGTTCTGCGTGGTTCAGGTTTATAATTTATGCAAGCAAGGGAGTGAAAAGACGCTATTGGATCTTACTACAGGCAGTGATTGAAACTTGGTTATTTTTGATCCATGCTTTCTCCACCCAGTAGCTGTTATCATCCTCCACCATCCTCATAGCTGTGAATTTGTAACATTGAGCTGTACCTGCTACCCAGTTTCTCTTAAATATCTGTTGTCAGATAGGAAGAGAAAACAAGCTTTCGATCCTGTGCGTTCTGGAAAAGGAAAAATAAGAAAAAAGATTTGCTTTCTCTTTTTTTTTTTTTTCCCCCTAAATTGCTCCAGATTATATTCATGATTGTAATCACAGGTAGAGAAAGCATGTAAGGGGTGGAAAAGCTTGGAAGAAAAATAGCATTAGCTCCAAAGAATTTTGTTTTCCTGTTTTGTAAATGATGCTGCTGTAATTCTATCTGCATTTTTTTTTTTTCCTGCTCATTCACCACTCAGCAGCTGGTAGGGAAGTAAGACTGCCTGGCAACCACCTGCAGAGCTGCAGAGATGAATTACATTTTCGGAAATAACACACTCCTCTATTCTCGCGCCAATCGAGGCAACACTAGCTCAAGCCACAGTTCTGTAGGCCCAAAGCATAAGCAGTGGGCAAAGAAAGGCTCAACAGATGAGTTACGGAGTGAGCCTTCTCGTTGGCAGCAGATAGTTGCATTTTTCACTCGGAGACATGGTTTCATTGACTGCATTTCTGTTGCTGCCAGCTCCACCCAGGTAATATGCCACTTGTTGAAATTACTGTGTCTGCATGTTTTCTGACTGCTTGCTAGTCAGAAATAGCAATTATTAATATGTGCATGCTTTCATGTAATCTGTGATTTATGAATGGTGTTTTCTGTCTGTTTTCATTTTCATGTTTCACAGAGATCTGTAGCATGAAAGCATGAAAATGAAAGCACTAAATGAGCTCTAATTTTAATTGAAGATATTTTGCAAGTGATCTGCATCCAGCAAATGAAAATATGAGATATTTTAGTGAAATACTGAAAAATGGAGTTTGCATTCTATTGCCTAGCTTTGGAAGGGTATAACGTAGCTAAGAAATAACAATACCATAGCTGTAGTAGGATGACAGGTCAAATACTACATATTTCCTTGTTATGGAATCGAATTTAAAGGATAAAATAAAGCTTTTAAACGTATGTAACATAATAAATTCTAGCCTGTATAATTTTTCTAAATTTTTTTGACTAAGAATCCATAAATAAGATTGAATGCCTTCTTTATGTACAGAAGATACATTTAATAGTGCAGTCTGTGAGAAAAACACGTTATTTTTCAACTTCATTGCCAGTCTGCCCTAAATGATTTTTTTATTAATCTTCCATGTTTGGAAGTCAGATAAAAGGAGGCAATCCAAGTTTTAACTGTATGGATTTGGGGTGAATTTTGAGGGTTGATACTGAGAGAAGCTTGAACTTGTTTATTTTAGCAGATCAATATCTGTCTAGATAATATGACAAAGAAAGAGCTATTGAGGAATGCTGAGATGTCATTATGTAAAACATTATTTAAAAATGTAAGATGAGATTTGTTTTGATTACTGTCAAGCTAAATACAGCTTTAGTAAAGATGTTATTTAACCTGAAGTACTACAAAAACTTGCAAAAGAAGGAAAAATTTGTTACCCTCAGTCACTGTAATGTTATTAAGATAATTTGTGTGTCTTGATAATTGTTTCTAAGGTAGTGAACTGGCATTTGTCCTACAGTCTGCTTCTTTTTTTGTGATTGTGAATTTAAAGTAAACAATGAATAAGACCTTAAAAGGGGATTTTTCACTTTATTGTTGCAAATGTATAAAATTGTTGAAGAGGGACTCTGTAGATTCTGTACTGGATCATTATATAACTGTAAGTGATGCATTAGGTTGACAGCTCTTAAGTAGTTATCTTTTTAAAAGTATACAGTATTAATCTTTTAAAGAAATAGTGTGGCTGCTTTTATTTAATTCTCAAAGTAGTAGTGTGAAGGTGCATGAGACTTGCAGTTGGACTGACTGGCCAGGACTAAATGTTTGCTGATAAACAAAACACCAAATAGCCTCTACATTTGAGTGTGGATTGAACCAGATAAAGATCCTGAGACCCCCTTCAACCTGAAGCTGTGATTGTGTGAATATAGTGTTTGTTCTGTTTTTCTGCTATGAAAAAAAGATAACTTCTTTGACAACCTGCCCTTTTATTTTTAATGATTCTGACAGTTCTTCTGTGAAAAATAACTGCTTATACATGGTCATGGCCAAAAGGAAGGGAAAAACATAAAAATAATTGGAAGTGGTTGTGAAAAACTCTAGTGAGCATGTTCAGAAGTAATGCACTGAAAAAGTAAGAGCTTGTTGGATCTTCTTCCTCTGGAAGGATGCTGCACTGTCCTTGTACCTTATCCACCCATTGCAGCTGTTCCAGCCTCAGGGAAGGAAAAAGACATTTAGGGATTGCTCATGGCGGTGCAGTTTTGTTTTAAAGCTTTTCTCAGTTTGTGATCTGTGATGTCATATTCTGAAAATTCTTGACTACTTTAATTCATTTAAGAGACATACCTATAACTTGAATGCAGTCACATTTGCAGAGTCCAAATAAATAATATGTGATGGACTTCTGTAACCATGTCTGTTGAAATTCTGCTTGTGATGTTGGGCTTTGTGTAGTCTTGTAATTCTGACATCATTATTTTTAATATACGAAAATAAAACTAGTGTTTTCTGAAGTACTGGTCTCCTGCATCCCTTGTGATGCTGCTGCATAGCACCCATTTTTAGCTGCCTCTTTATTTGCTTGGCTTTCTTGTATGGAATGAGATGGTGTGGAATGGTGATACTTGCTTAGTTCCGTCCATTACCAATTAAAGGGGAAGGACTCCTGGATATGGTTCTGCATGCCCTGTCCTCAGGGTCTTGCAATAGCTCACCTTCTCCACAGAAAGGTGGTAAGAGGACTTCTGCTAAAGAAGGAGGTTTGGATTTTGGGGTATGATATTTTTTGAAAATGAGGTCTTGTACCCTAAAGAAGCAAGGAAGAAGCTGGTGATGGATCTAGTACCACTGCTTTTTGCTGTAGTTATCACTAGGTTTTTGCTTGAAAGAATGCACGTGTGCCCAAATGCATTGTGGCATGGAGGAGTAGTTGGGAGTAAACAGCCATTCTAAGATGCCACAGCACCCTGAAGACTACCAATCCATTTGCAAACATTAAAGGTGCCTTATTCTGTTGCCCCTTTTTAATGTTATTAGAAGATTCAAATCTCTTAGAGGAAAAAGGGAGCAATGGAAATGGATGGTGTGAATGGATGTGAATGAAGATGATGAAGTCATCCTCTGTCTCTCTGCTCGTGTCTGTCCTGGCCAAGGTCTCCAGGGTGCTTTGCGTGGAACATGAGGCGATTGATTTTTGCATTACTTTCAGTAACAAGGAGTTCAGAAATCAGGCCTTGTAGTCGGTACATGGAGCAGCAGTATTTCCCCCTAACTGGGTTAATACCTGTTCCCTTAGCAGTAGTGAGCTGCTGCAGAGGTAGCAGTGCCTTCCTGCCCTGCTAACCACAACAGTCTCCTTTATGAATCTGTGGAAGCTGGTTTAACATGCTCAGGCATTTGAGGCCTTTGTTGTTTCTTCCTTCTGCGTTCCCTGTCATGAGGAGTTAGTTAATTAAAATTAGGGAATTTGGTTAGAAACTGGTCTTTCAGTTCCATTAATTTCTTTAATTAAAGCCAAATCTGTGACATAAAATGGAAGATAAGGATAAAAACAAACATACAAGAAAATGATGCTGTTGCAAAGGTAAAAACCTGAAAAACTAAACTGTGATAGTTACACAAATTAAAAATACTGGGTAAAGTGCAGTCTTGACAAGGGATGGACATGCTGCACCAACAGAGAGAACTGCATCTAGGGCAGTTCTTTCCCCCAAAGTTTTTTCAGAGCTCTGAGAAGCACTTGCTCCTCACAGTGAATACAGCTTGGATTTCTCGGAATGCATTTTAACTGTCAGTGATATTTGGCACATGTTGTGCTGCAAATTCAGAAACTGATTGTCTGAAACGTGGATGGCATTAAACTGGTGCTAACAGCAATGCATCTCAACTATTCTTTGTGTGTAACATAGAACTATATGCTTCTTGCATCTGATACTGAAAAATTGTTTAATGTTCTGAATATGCTATGCTAAATTACACTTACCTTTTTTTAAGAGATGTTTTAGTACCAGGGGAAAATGGGAGGTAGACAGAAAACCTCTTCTAACTTTAGTTACCCATTTAAAAACCTTAACTTATGTTTTAGAGCTTGTCAGCTGCTTCCGAGTTGTTTGAGCTGAGTCATTTCTTGTCTTCTTATCTCTTCCTTTTAGTTCTTGATAAAAGTTTTACTGTGTGGCATTTCTCCTAGAAAATTACTTTCAAATTTGTTGAAACACTATTACGAACATAGTTCTAGCATGTATGAAATGCTATATGTAGTCAGGCAATGACATAGAGGTCTTGTGTGTTTAAAAAATGATTAAAAAACTCCCCTAGGTCTATACCCAAGTTTTTTTTTTTTTTTTTAAATTGTATTACTTATAGTTCAGGAATTGCAAAAAATTAAATCTTACAGCAATATTTGCCATATTTCCTATAATTTTGGTATGTTTAAATATTTTAATATTTTCAGATATATGGATCGTGACACTAAGGCACATGCATAATATGTGAGATAAAACAGTTCTGATGCAGTATGTGGAGATGTAATTACACAAGCAGAAGTTGAAAAGAGGTGGAGTTTGAGATTATAAGACATGGAATTAAACGTGGAACTTGCAACAGGAAGATACTGCAACTACAAGTTCAGTCAATTTGATAGTTTTAACTGTTAGTCTTAGGCATATCGGGATATATCACAGTGGGTGTTTATGTTTTATGAACAATAGTAAACAGTGATGTGAATGTGTGACTTATAGCATTCCCCTCAAGTTTACAAGTGAAACTAGGACTTCATTATGCCAGCTATTGCATAATTTGAGGTCCTTTACTTGCAGGATTTGTTTTATTCAATACATTATTTTTAATTTAAAGAGGTGATACAGTACAGAAGAGAGTTGCAGGAGTATATAGAACTATTTTAATTTTTAATGTAGGCTTTTCCCTGAGCAAATTGAAATCAGTCAATCATAAGAATAAATATAATGAATCATGTAATGTCATGTAGATTGTGTTAGCATCTTGCTGGTTCCCTGCTGTAGACAGTTGTCTCTCCTCTTACCAAGTCAACAAATGAGCAGCTGGAGTACTGGCCATGTGCCACTTCCTTCCCAGCCCTGTATGTGCGGCTGTAATGTTGGCATGTGCAACCTGATACTTCAGTTAATCACTTGCAGCATGGCAGTGGTAAGACCTAAACCGGTGCTTCAGCTACCTGCAGGCGCTGCTTGCTGTCAGAGGGCTTTGGGTTCTACTTTTTGTCTCGGATTCTCTCACAGCTATTGTTCTGTCTCAGAGTTGATAGCAGAATTACTTAATATTTCTGTCCCATTGTATCTCAAGAAAATTACTTTCCCCAGAATCAATCAGAAATCTGGTAAGCAGAGGAGGAGGACAACACAGAATGTTTTGCTTTCGGATTACTACTGCTACTGCAGTGACTTTCTGTCTACAATGTGCCCAAGACTCTGAACCTTCAGGCAAGGCAGGCACTGAATCCTCTCTTAATCCATTGTCTTCAACTAGTAACTCAGGGGGACTAACAGAGTCTTGCCATATGAACCCAAATGCATTGAAGCCAGTGAAAGAGGTAGGACTCTGTAGGTGTGTTATATAACTTGACTGATTTATTTTATATTGTGATAGTTGACCTCTCAGTTGAGGCTTATATTGATTGACAAAGTGTTCTGAAAGTCAAATACAAGCCAGTCTGTCTTTCACCAGCTGTCAGCTTACTAAACAGCTCCAGCCCAGTTCCTGTGGTATAGCATTTCTATTTTGCTGCCAAAGCTGCTGTATATGTTTCAGTTAATACAATTATTAAGTAAATGACTGTCTGACAGAACCTCTGAATCTAAAGTAAACACCATCTTCCTGTTCATCTATTTTGGTCTGTAACATGGAGAGCACTCTCAGTTAAGATTAAGGATGTGTAGGATATTTTTTTTGGTTGGAAGAAGCTAATGCATCAGAAATGTCTGAAAACATGACTTTGTCTTTTCGAAGGATCTGTATCCGTGTTTTAGAGGTGACATGATATGACGTGATGTGTTGTGCAACTTCAGAGACTTTTAGTTTATAGACAACTTGGTAAATTTTTGTGTCTGCAGCCTTACTGGGTTTTATAGTAACTCAAGGAGAGAAATTGTTGTCTTGTTAAATATGACAAATAGAAATCTTTATGTGCACCCTAGCTATGCAGTCTCTTTTGAGAAGAATTGCTTCTCTTATCTAGAACCTCTGTTGGGGGTAGGTAGTCCCCCTGTACTCCAGAACCGAGCAGGTTTTTGAAATTGTCTTTATTAATAACAATTAATTGTTAGAATTTTCCATGAAGCAGGTAGTCTTTTGAGCTCTTCCCCCCCCCCCTTCTAGTTTTCTGAAAAGAGCTTTCTATAGATCTGTTTTCTGTATGAATTTTACCTTTATTAGAGTTTTTTCCTAGTTCTCAGTGGTCCCACCCAGTGTAAACTACTCAGTGTTAAGTGAACTCCTAGTCTCTGAGAGGTAGTTTGTATTTCTCTGTTACTTCCTTATCCTCATCTGAGTTTCATACCATTTTTTTTTATTGTTCCTGTTTCATATGTGTTATTCTACCATCTCTTGAGATAAATTTTCTTTATTTACTACACATTGAGACCTATAGTGCTGTGTAATGTTGTTGCTTATACCTTGACACCAAGTCAACCTCCCAAGTATTTCAGTGCATGGAGCTATTGTAAAATGGATGATGTATGCACCTCTGTAGATCTCTTTAGAAAATATATATTTGCAAGGCATGAACTCCTTCTGACTAAGCCTACTTGTTTGGGCTATGCACAAAACTTTTGCCGTTTTAGAGGCATCACAGTCTGAGTGAAGAACACGTCTTTTGCTACTGTCTCTGGGAGTGAATTCCAAATTAAGGTTTGACACGGTGCTCTTCATGAACTTTAAGCATAAGCGTATTGCGAAGCATTTCCAGTATGTTTTTTTTGTTCTTGTCCTTGAGAAGATTCATGAAAGATGGAAATGTCTGGAAAACATTTGCTTCTTTGTGATACATCTCATGTGCAATTGAAATGAAGTGCCTCATCCTTGTTTATTGATATAACTACATCGTTCACACTTTGCTTATGTAATAGCTCTGTAACAGATGGGTCCCAGTGAATGCCTTCCTCCCTTGAGGAAGCATATTTCCTTTAATGCTGTTTTTAATGTGTCTTCCCAGATTTAATTCAAGTGAAGATCGTGTATTTCTATATACCATTTCAAGAATGCTTTTTACAACAGGTTTCTCCAGTTAGAAGACAAGAGAAATCCTTCCGATCAGCTGGGATTGGTCTTTGAACAGGTGCTTTGCTAACCAAGCACTGTAATGAAATTCCAGCAGGTATAAGTCTAAAATGGCACTGTAGTTGCAATGATGGTCTGAGGGATGTAGACAACAGCAGTAGTACCAAATACATCAGTAGACTTGGAGGAGGACATAATCACCCTGTCAGATGCCACAAAAGGCTTGATATCTAGAAAGCACTCTCAAGAAATGCAGTCAGTGTACAGCAAGCATCCCTTCTGTGTCTATCTTAATAATTTAAAAATAAAATTTGCCACCAACCAAGCACTTCTGGACTTGTTTTCCAGTTGGGTGTTCCTCAGGGTGTCTCTGGGCTGTTTATTGCTATTCCATGTGACTTTGGTTGTCAGTATTGAATTTCATCTCGCTGCCTGTAACCCACTTCTGTAATATATCAGGCTTGCTCCACAGCCTATTTCTGTTGCGCATTTGGTGCCCTTCCTTTTTTTTTTAATGCTTAGCTCACCTTAGGATGTAGTTAAGCGGATGTGTTTTCCAGACAGATAACAGACATTTATTTGTCTCTCTGTTAAGCTGATCTGGACATGTATGAATTTTCAATCTTTTGCTCCATTAAACTGTTTCCCATGGATATTCAAGTCCCTTTCGATAGTCTCTATTGTGAAATGATACATCTAAGTAATTATTTATATGAAGCCAGGTCACTTCATACATATTTTTTCCTTAGGAAAGAAGAAAGGATCAGGGCATAAGTGTTTGTTTGCTTATTTAAAATTGCTTCTCGAAGAATACTATCTGTAGAACCTGTATTATGTTTCTTTCAGGTAATAGGGTTTGGTTTTCATAACTGAGTAGGGAGCAAAGATGACTTGTGGCACTGGCGTACAGTTCTACTTCAAATTTAATTTAGGAAGTAAATTGTTGTTTTCTTTAGATAATTAACCGTATCAGACTGTAAAATGTGATGTAGAAGGTAAGAAAGGAGTCAGCTTTCGCTTTGGAGAGAGAGGGAGAGAGGAAACGCTGGACTCCTATCTGAAGCATGTACAGTCTCCAGTCTGAAATCCTGACCTAAAAGGGTAAATTTGGACTATTTAGAAAATGGATTGTAGCTGTAAATTGTGTTCAGGAAGACTTAAGTTAAAATATGAAACTTAAGAACCTCTGCTAATTTCATTCAAAGGAAAGTCAGGAGATGATTTGGTCACAGGCTATTAATATATAGGGGTAGATTTCAGAGGCTAGAAAGCTTGTTTATTTAGTAGTGAAAGATATCTGTATTTCAAGTCAGGGAACTGAAGCTAGACAAATTGAGATCGAAAACTTAACGGTAAAGATTTTTGTAATAAGCATTTTAAAAGCTTAATGGGACATGATGTAATTGTCAAATCACGTAATAAATGAGTATTTCTACAAGCTGATTCAACATGTAATATAATGACTTTAACCTGCTATTTGGAAGCTGAAAACTGCTGGAAAGCAGTTGGTATTTTTCAAAAACTCTTGTTTTATATGTTTTCTACTGCTTTGAATATTTATTTTAACTCTGTAATTTTTGTTACTCTTTGTAAAAGATTAAAACCGTAGGGTAAAATTCTGTGTACAGCTTCCTAGAATTTGAGTACATAAAGCAGAGAATCAGAGCAGCACCTGATAAGTTAGATGCTAAATCAAGTGGTATGTACCACTTGTATGGTGGTAGTACCATAAATGTGGCAAGTGTGTAAAGTCAAAGCAGATGCCTATCTCCAAACAAAATATAAGCTAGGACTGTCCCCTCTTTGAATAGTTCTATGACTCATTTTACTGTATTAAAAATAATAAGATTCAGGTGCCAATAGAAGAGAATTTAAATTGATGTGTTAAGAGGCAGAGATGAACAATAGGAGATGACATTTATTCAGGATTTCTTAAAGAACCTTGTGTTTAATATGTCTGAACTGTCCATTGTGTTGTATGTGACCTTTTTGCTTAAACTGTTTGGGTATTCCTAGAATAAAATCTTTTAAAAAGCAAATATGCCCTTTTTAAAAGAAGCGAAGTTGTATTCTCTGAGACTACGGCTGGGTGAGTCTTATCTCTGTATTGTACAAACTTTGAGAAATTCTTTGTTATTAAAAAAGAATGAACAAGTGGATGGATAAGTACTTTCAAGAGAATTCAGCTTGTCTTTGTAAAGGGAAATAAGGACTTGCAGATCCTTGAGACTTTTTTTTAAAGAAGTGAATGTTGAGGTAAAAGTGTAGATGGGAACATGTGGTCATCAGAAAGGCATTGTAATTATTGTAGTCTTTGAGAAGAATGGCTCTTGGATTGGAGACCTTCAAAATCAGTGGTGCCAGGAGATAAAGTGAAAGCATTTTTTATAATTTTTATTTGTAGTTGATTCGATTGGGTCCCTTCAGCTTAGATTGGATTCCCAGAGGTCGTATTGAAGAATGATGGGAAGGGTGTCTGTGGGGAGGAAGACGCTGTGAGGCAGAGACACAGCATTGATTTTATTTTTAAAATTATTTTTATTTTAGGTTAACTAAACTAGCTGCAGGCAATAGCAGACAAAGTGAATGGGCACAAAAATAGCTGGAGGGATTCATTATACAGTAATGAAAGAGGAACAGAGTTAGAAGGATAATCTTGTACGTGTGCACACAGGTATGGGCTACGAATGAAGTGTTTCTATTACAGAAAGAGACTTTGGATTTGTCACTGGTGGTTCTCTGCAAAAGTCACCTTAGTCCTCTGCAATACTGAAAAGGAGAAATGATGTGTCGGGTATTACTAAAGAAGAACTAGATAATAAGACAGAACATGACACTTGAGTATATTTCTTATGTATCTGTAATTTTCTGTGAGGTTCTACTTGCCTTGTCTTGGGATACAGCAGAAGTAAAAAGGAAAAGGATAGTAAAGCGTGAAGAGGAATGATCTAGCTATTTCTAGTGACAGCTAACTTAAAAATAAACAAAAAACACATAGGGAGAAGATAGTAAACACACCATAAGAAATGAAATCAGGGTTTTCAATTAGAAATGATATAATAGTTCTCCCATTCTAAATCTGTCAAAATAGTCCTGTAAAACTTCTGCTAAAATTGTAAAAGTCACTGAGACAAGATGCTGTGGAGAAGAGAATGTTCAAAAGGAGAATGATTTCAAAAAGGAATAGAATAGATTTGTGAAGGAAGGTGGCAGGTGACCTAGAAATCTCCATGCCTCCAAAGAAAATGCTATCTGATAGATTCACCCTCTGAGTGATGTATCAGTCATGAGATGACCAAGGTAGCAGTAATTAATCTTAAAATGTGTCTGGGAAGGACTAGTGATTAGATCAGTAGTTTTGAAGAATGTGATTAGGGAAATAAGAAACATATGAATTCCCTGCTGTTGTACTTGAGCATGTCTGAATTAGAAACATTCTTCTTGTGCCTAGTTCTTCCTTCAAAGTACAGTAGATCTATTGCTTTGCATATTGTAAAATCTTCATGTGTTCTAACGTAATTGGGAGAAGGGAGAAGTGCTGGTAGGTTGCTTTTTTTGTCTGATAATTTTTATCCCATATGTTATTGTTTTCACCTAATTTCTTGTGATGTACAACTTGGAAAATGTGACAGCTGCTAATTCAGCTTGGAGCCTCAATAACTAGCATCAAAGACATATTTTGTTTTCTGGTTCTTTAAAAGCAATTAAGTAGTTATCCATTTAGTAGTTATCTATTTTTTTACCACTTAAGAATTTGTTTTTACCTATCAATTGGCCTACTTTTTCCTTTCATAGTTTTCAGCGTTAATTTTTCATGTTTCACCTCTGTTTCTTTACCTGCTCATTTTAATCCGTGTTGCAGTGCTTGTTTTACCAATTGTTGTCCTTCAACTTCAGCAACTGTAATCAGATGAAGCAGAATGTACTGTAAAATGTTCTTCTACTTAGATTTGTGGCTTATTAGAAAAGAAAAACTGTGAAAGGAAAATACTGGGATATCTGTAAAGCTGATTCCCTGCTTCCAGCAGCGGCCAGAGCAGAGGATTAGGGAGAGCATGTACCCAGGACAGGTAGATATGATGCTTCCAGGACTTTCAGAGCATTTTGTCTGTTCCGATATGGCTTCTAAGCACTGGAAATTACTTGTGTGTTTAATAACCCTGAGTTGATGAGTTTTCATGGACTTGGCCAGCGTTCTTGTAGTGGCAAAGATTCAACAGTGAAAGAACAGCTTCTGCTTGTTTGTAGCCAAATGGAGGAGAGTCAGGGTTATAGGACTTGTGCATTTTGTTCAGAGATTTTAATGCAAAACAATGTTAGAAACAGAATTCAGATTGGTTTTAAGGAAATACCCGTCCCTTGGACTGAAATTCAGACTCTTCTGTTACTGGCCCTATTTAGTTTCCGTTCATTTCTTCAAGGCAGACAGGAATTAGGCCAGGGCTGTGGAGCAGTCTGTTCAAGGAGCAGCTTGGGTGCTGGTCTGAGAAGTGGAAACTTCTGAACCTCACATCCAAGTCAGTCTGAAACCCAGAAATTCACCCACAGCCTCACCATTATTATAAAAAGTGTGGGTAAAGGTATATTTGCCTTAGTATCTTCTTGTTTCAGGATGTAAGAATGAAGCAAGTGGGATTTTTTTGAGTGATTATTGTAGAGAGGTAGATGCAGGTGTTGATCTCACTTGATTTTTTTCCTTTACATTTTATTGACGTCTTTTGGCTTCCTAATGTTTAAGGATTAAATCATTAATGGAATTGTGTTGTGTAGTGTTGTTAGATAACATAAAATGAAACTGCAAACTTCAGTTACTGTGTAACCTTGAGAATTGCGTAAATCCTATTTTGTGCAATGCCTTTCTGGGATGTATTAGGAGGGCCGCGGTTTGTAGGTCAAGAGAGGGAGTTCTTGCTCCTCTTCTCTGCCCTCATGAGACCACATCTGGACTATTGTCCAGACAAGGAGCTGCTGGAGAGAGTTCAGCACAGGGCCACAAAGATCAATGTGATACCAATACAAAATGCTGGCTTTGTGTGATCCAAGGTCTTTCCTGGCTCTAGTACAGAATAGCAAGTCTTGCATGTTAGATCTCAGCACAGGAGAGCTGTGTAGTTGGTCACTGCAGTGCCGCCTTCTGAAATGAGGTTTAGCACTTGATCTCAGGGATGAGCCTCGTGCTCTGGCTTCTGTGTCCTGAATAGGTGAGTCTGCATGGAAACTGCAAGGAACTGTTTAAATGACCTCTGCATTTGGTTTGGATACACAAGGGCCGAGTTAGTACTAGTTGCAGATTTAGCTGACATGGCCTAGTTCTAGTTCGTGAGATGTACAAGCTGGTTTTGTATGGAACCCAGAGTGGCTCAGGTTTCATGCTCTGATTGAGAGGTTAAGCAGCATCTGTACTAACTGTAAGTGGGGATGCACCATAGCTATGCTTTTCCAGCAGGGATCATAAACTGCTGGAATCTGACTTGTCATTCTATGGTGCAGTTAACCAAAGATCCAGATGAAATGCCTGTGGATAATTGCAATCTGAATGTCTGTTTAGTTGTATTTTTTTTTTTAAACTGCCTTTAGTCAACTTTGCAATGTTGAGACTTTTCAGAAACATTTTTCTCTACTGCAAGGTTGTAACTTTTGTAGGATTTTAATTTGCTGAAGACAGTGACTGTTTGACACTGCATAAAAGATGCTTATTTTCCTGAAATATTGCAGGGGTCTTATGAGTCATTCTAGAGCTTCAATGTGTTGTATAATGGTACTTATTTTGAGCTTGTATTATAACTGCATGTTGTCATGGAAGCAAGTCTGAGGATCTTCCAGTGTTTCCATGGTGTGAGATGGAATAAAATCAGATGAGATACCTAGCTAGTAGCTATATGGTAAAGATTTTTAGCCTTAGCTCTGAGCAATGAAAAGGCAAAGCATCTGGATAGCAATATAAAGCTATAAGAACTGTAGTGAAAGTAATAGAATAATGTAATAGCTTGTATTAGGGAAGAGTTTGGCATGTGTAAAGATAAAATAGTACTGCACCTTAACGTGTATGAAGCCTTTTGTAAATGAAGTAAGGAGGGCCTTTAGTGGAAAGCCACTTTGTGTGTAAATCAAGTAATTAATTTTCCAAAATTTTGACGTTTATGTTCTGAAAAAGTTAATGGATTTTAATTAATGGGTTGTTACAAATGGCCTTGTGTGGTTTTCTATTCGCTGTTCATTACTTTGAAGTAAATGACTTTCTGCTCAGTGTTGTAGGGCAAATGTGTTTATTTCTTACTGAACATATTTTTGGACAGAAAATAAATTGCTTGCAGAACAATATTATTGTCAGTAAAATAATTAATGCTTGCCTTAAATGGAAAGCTCTAGCTTGGGTTCACTGACTTTCTTCAGATCACTGAATTTTTCCTTCTTGTAAGATTCTACCCTTAAGTACTTTGAGGGCAGTGGGGTGTTATAAGTAAGTGAACCTGAATGTTTCTTATCATAAAGAAAAACAGATTGTACTTAAGATGAGGTTTACCTGCATGATTTTGATGTTTTACAAATAACGTTTCTTGTAGATTTACTCCATTAAAAAAAACCAAACCACTGAAACCCTCCCAGCTTTTGGAGAAGAGTAGTCAGTTTTGAGAGTTTACTGGTATGTTTCTAGTATTCAGACAGATCACAGTATAGAGGCTAGATAGATATAGGACATATTTTTAGATTTGAATGAATTATAAAGAGTAAAATAAGCATGCTGTCTAGGATGGTTTAATTATTCCCTGAATAATTTAGGAATGATTGGAGATTATGTGTTCTAAGAGCTTAACCAACCTTCATTGTTGTATTTTAATAGGTTTCTCAGGAGTGAATAGAGTCTATCTGATCTCAGTTTCCTACCATGGCATAACCCTTTCTACTGTGAATTTCAAAACATAAAATATTGACACCCTAGGCCTGCTGTTTTTCTATAGCAAAGTCTTTAGAACACACATTCCCTTTCCCTGGCATCTTTCTGGTGCCGAAAGCCTGCTTGGGCTTCTTTATGGAGTCTTTAGCATCATAATGAAAGCTACTATTCTTAAGGCTGATGTTATTTAAATGGAGCTTTCTAGGCCTTGCTTTAAGTTGCAAATTACACGCATTAAATTCATTCTCAATAGCACTTATGAGCCTAAATGATGAGCCTAGTAATTCTGTTTTGAGCTTGAGTGTGCTGGATTGCTTGATGAATACAGATGAGTAACCTACTACATAGGGTTCAGCGCTGGGCATACATTTTGTATTTGAAAAGCAGAAGTCACAAATTACCTTTATTAAAACCACTATTAACTTTATGTACCTTTTGTATATTATGGATTTTGAGTATGACTGAGATTCAACCATTCAAGCACTCCCTCAGAAATTTTACAGGACAAATTAGGTTGAGATAAGTAAATATTTCTTGATACCAGACATAACAAGTGGGCAGTGGCGGTATCTTTTGTATGAAACATTGTCTATGTGATGTTAAATCTATAAGGAGAAGGTTGGTTGCTGTAACTTTTTCTGTTGAGTATTATTTGCATTTACATGAGGTCCTTTGCTGAGCAAAACTTTCAGGTGCTGTCAACCACTGGGTACTATGTGAAAGCACAAGTGATAGTTTTGCTGTTCCAGGTTACCCATTTCTGCTTTATGTGCATTCATTTATCTCATATGCAAAGCTCTGTATTGCTACAGAGAACTTCATCCCACAAAATGCATTTTCTGACAGTCCTTCTGTCACTCTTTGCTGCTTTACTTCTGCGTGGGTAATCATGGTTGTTCCTCACTGGGTTGTTTTGGTAAATAAAGATTGCAATAAGGAATTGAGAGCAGCTTGCAGGTCATCATCACCATTTGTGATTGTACTGCTATTCTGCTGTCAACATTTTTTCCCCTTCAAAGCTATTTATTTATGGTTTAAGTTCAGAGATTTAAGTTCATTTGAGTTCATTGTAAAGTGCTGTGGGGTTTGAGGAGGAAACTGGGTTAGAGAATCAATTTGTCGACTGAGTTAAATACAACAAAACCAAAGCAACAACCAACCAGAACTCCTACAATTTTGACATACTTAGCATAAGAGTGCTCCCATAGGTAAGATGTTGAGGAGCAGTAGTTCATTCTGAAAAGAGATCTAAAGTAAAGTCACAAGCATTCAGTAGTACCTTTAATCTACAAGGGCTGGTCTCTGGGATACAGAAAAACTGTCGTGTTTTTGTTACAATGCTTACCTGAACTAACTTTACAGCTTGTCTGTCCTCAGAATTTCTTAGTTAATCCATGATGTACTAAGCTGCTCATCTTCATGGAAACACATCCTGACAAATTTCAGGCTCAGCTGCTTCATTTCAGTACTTTCTGTCCAAACTGTCCTTGGAGAGACCTCGATAACATCCAGGTGGAGATCTTGGGTATTTTTATTTCTTCATCCTTGGGAGATCATGAGAATTGGTCTTTGCTCCATAGTGGCAAGGAACAAGGAGAGTTCTGGAAAGAGGCAGGAGGGTCACTACACAAATCTGAAGCCAAAAGTTATTCATCTTTTTATCAATGCAGAATTATAGGCAGGCTTAATGATAACCGCCTGTGGGCTGAGGCCATCATAGTTAAGCTTATCATATACACTAGCCAATCTCTCTTAAAGGTTTTTTTTTGGCAAATCAATTTACTGTTGAAAAACAGTGTGGAGAATGCTGACTTGGACAGGAGAATCTGGACAACATCCCCACTCCCATGAAGTCCTCATGATACAAATCTGTGACAGCGTTTGTAAGCATGAGGAGTTATAAAGCTGAAGAAGTGCATGTGTTTTAAATAATTCGGGATTTTAGCCACTGTGTATTAAATAGATACGGTGTCCATAACAAAACTAGAGAGTTACTGTACTAACATGCTGAGCAAGGTGGATGGCTGAGTTTGAGTTATCAAGTGGGAAGTGTATTTCTTAAAGACATGTAATAGTCCAGTGATGAGAGATCTTTCTCCCATGAAAGAAAAAGCAGTAGAGGGAGAGAATCTGGAAAAATACTTGATTAACGGTATTGGTTTTTGGGCAAATTTTACCCTCTGAACTCACTTATCAGCAATAGCAGTACTCATGCCTGGGTAGAATTAGGTCTTGTGTCTTTGCAGTTCTCTAAATTTCAGTAGATGCAGCATATCAGCATCTCTGTGTTACATGCTGTTTAAATACCTGAACATTCTTAGGAATGTCATGACAGTGCCTAAATGATTCCATATGTTCAGATAATTCTATACTTTTTTAGCTCTTGTGAAACTTGATTATCTTTTATTTTGTTGAAGCTTTCTTTTGGCATCATGGAAATACTAGTGTTATGCTTTATTTCCAAATGTCCTTGATGTTACATTTTATTTGAAGTGCTGCAGAAATACTCTCAGGAAAAATATGCATGTCTTGAATCTGTTGTGTAACTGCTCGAGTCGCTGATGTTTTGTCACTGAAGACCTGCCCAGGCCACAGAATGGCACTGACTCAAGAGGAACACGGTGAGATGTGGCATCAGTGCTAATGCTAGACATGTGCTCGGATTTAGGTGCTCTGGGTTGCATACAGCTAACATGGATTATGAATGAGGACAGATTGCAGCTGTGCTTTATTCTTGGCACTGTTAGACCCCACTAAACAGCCTATAAATCCCTGAAGGTATGCTTAGATGAATATTGACTTTTGTGATTGTGAGGAAGATAGATGCAAGGATAGCAGGCTTCAGTAGTGAAATGTCCTGTGGCATTCTAGGATGTAGTTCAGAGAAAAGATGTAAAACTACACAGCCAGACTTGGAATAGTGTATCTTGTAGAGAGAAAAGATGCCTTTCATTTTCAGCTTTGTCACTGGGTATCGAATCTTTATTCACTTCAGTATTTCCTAGTTTCAGTAAGAGGTTATGAATATGGGCTTGTTTTCATCAGTCAAGTCATATTAACAGAAGTTGCTGATTTTGTGGTATCTACTTGAATGCAATGGAAGGGGAGAAGCACTGAATTATTTTTGGAGGATTCTCCCAGCTACTAGAATTGCTTTTTGAAGTAATGAAAGTTGATTACTGAAGCCTTAAAGTCCTTTGCAGTAGACATTGCTGGTCAAATATTAATACAATTTTCCCATTCTGTGAGTCTGTTGTTATCCAGCTAGTTAGATGGGTTATCCAGCTGTGGAGAGGGTGTTACAGAGTATGAAAATAAAATGATTCTTAAAGGAATACTACTTGTAAAAGATAAATGGCACTTTAACAGATTGCTGCAAAGTATGCACTGTATATTTGATGTAGTAATTTAAAAGAATGAAATATTGATGATTCAGCTGTGTTACCAACAAATTGTTCAGAATTGGCGTGTAATATGAAAGCACAACCTGATCTTGAACCCCCTCTGGTTACAAAAAAGTCACTTAGCACTTGATATTATAGTAGAGGAGTTCATGCCAGTAATTAATACAGTTCTGCGGAGAACATTTGCGGGTTCAAGCTTTCTGCACTCAAAAGATGATCTGCCAAACCTGTTCAGCTTTAGTTATATAACTGTTTTTTTCTTGCTTCGAATTACGCATATGTCCCACTACTTTGCCAGAGATTGATCCCTCTCTCCCTCCCTCCCACCAGTGCAACTGCAAGGCACTCTGCCTTACTTCACCTGTGTGAATGCAATTGGGCAGAATGCTCCCTGTGACTCTCAAGTAGCTGATTAATCTCTTTTAATGCCCCTCTTCTTTCCTTCTCTACTTTCTTGTTTCTTTTTTGTTGTTGTCTGTTTTCATTTTGTTTATACCATGATTGTTCTAGATAAGTCTTACTATGCTTTCATTAAATATTTCTTTCGTCTTTGTCCCATGGTTTTTTGACCAAGATACTATATTCACTTTAAATACTTGTGTAACACTAAATGTCAATGCAGCCTGAACTTTCTTACTGGAAATTGCCCTGGCACGTTGTGCAGCCCTCAATGAATTAGATATTCTGCCTGCACCCCCTGTTCCTTGGCTATATTTTGGTACTTGGACTGTTGCTCTTGGAACTACAAGTGCCTTGAAGTTTTTGTTTTCTTTTAATTATAGATATCTTAGTGATATCGTCTAAGGGACCAGAGGCTTGAGGACTAGCAGAAAAAAATACTTTGTGCTGTTACCAATTAGCTGCTGCATTGTATTCATTCTTTTGTCACTGAAGTCAGAGTGTCTGAAGGCACACTGGAGAGATGTGAATTCCTTTGTCTCATTTTTTGACTTGTGTCTGCTACTTTCTTGATTGGAGAAGAATATAGAAAGCCAGACAACTGAATTTCCAAGAATATGGTATCCAGCATCTCCTCCCCTTGCCCTCACTTTCTGATTTAGTACACTTCAAAGCTGGTTTTCTTTTTAATCAAGAGACTGCTTGGTCTACCTGCTTTCAACAGAGGTGATGCCTCCAGGATTAAGATGTTCCTTTTGGATCTGGAGCATCACCTATTTTCGGATTTATTACGTACACAAGAGAAAAGCCTTCTACTCAGACCTCCTGGCTTCTTCCTTTCTGTGTTTTAGTAATTAGGCAATGTCATGCTGGGTAGAAGATAGAAGGTACTGATACACTGTGAATGCAGCCTGCTAAACCTCATGCAGTCTGGATAACATCAATGGGTGTGTGGAGGGGGAAGTTTGTTTGTGGACTCTAAAAAGCAGCAGTTTATCACACTGTTGCCAAAGAAGGTACTATTGTAGAGGATTCCACACAGACAGCCTTTGTCCAGATAACCCCAGCAGTCTGGGGAGCTTGCCTCAGAGTTGCACAAGGTTGGTACTTGTGTGGAAATTTCTCAAAGGAGAGTTAGTTTTGATACGCTGGTTTTGAACTTGTGCCAGTTTACAGCATGCATATCTTTCCATTCTGCTGTTGCCCTACAGTTAACATCATCTAAAGATTGTTGGGTTGACTGCAGCAGAACAACCAGAGTGCATCTACCCATATGTACTAGTGATACACAGTCTTCCAACTCCTTGATACTTTAAAGGCAAAAGTCATACCCACCATAGGATTGCACAAATCTGCAAATGTTTGTATGACCAGCACATTTCCAGCTTCCTGTCACTGGCCAGAAACCTTTCTATCTATGCATTTATGAATATTGCATTAACGATCCGTTATGTGGCTCTTGATTAGATCCATTCTGGGTAGAAGATGAGACATGGCAGCACTTGGTGATTAGAGGAGCATCTGTCAGTTCCTATTTATCTCTTAAAATCCATGCTATAAATAACTGGAAATGTTTGTCCTTAACTCTTTATTTGTAGTTTTTATTCTCTGTGTAAAAATTATGCTGACTCATATTATTTAGGTATTAAGATTTGCTATAGATAAGTGTAGAGTAAGAGGGAGAACAAGACTTCAATGCTGTGAACTGATGAAATATCTCAATTTTATCCAAATATAGTACAGCTGACCAAACTGAACTTTATTTCCTTTGGACTGATACACTTCATTCTTATCAAACTCAGTGCCAGATACTCAGATTTCCAGCATATTCCTAGAACAGAGCCATGGGGTGAGAGGCAGATGGGATGTACTGTGGCTGGGCCAGAGCTGTGCAAATGCTGGTGTGTGTTTGCTGTCGGGCAGACTGCATGACCACAGACTTGAGCCTGCTTCTTCTTTCTGCGAGGCTGGGAGTTTAGCTGTCTCAGGCTCCTTATTGTGTGTCTGTTTTTTCTTTTTTTGGAGGATGGGAGTAGGAGTTGCTTCGGAGCTTTTTTGTTTTGAAAATTGGGGTAAAAATCTAATACAGAGGTTGTGCATCCTTGGTATTAAAAAAATGAATGAATAAAATAGTAAAGAAATTATGTTTATTTAAATGTCTGCTTTTTTAATTAAAGATAATTTCAAGGTGCACCTTGTTTACATTGTGACTTCACAGTGCGGCTGTATTCCACGGAAATCCAACTCTTAAAATTATTAACAGAAAGTAATTAATGTTGTCATCTGAACAAATTTTTCTTTGGTGTTTAATGTTGAAATCTTACACAACACATCTGCCTGTTAACAATTCACATACTTTTCATCATAAGCTTCTTCAAATTCATTGGTTTTCAGCCTCCATACAGTATTCAGAAAAGCAGAGGAATTGTTATGTTTTAAAATTTTCTCAATGTAAACTTTGAAATTTTAAGTGATAAAATATGACCAAGTGTAAGGATAGTATGAGCTTATGGGAGAAAGAAAATGACTGTAACCTTTCACAGTTTCTTTTTAATAAAGTCAGATGACTTTTGTCATCTATTCAATAATTTCTGCATTGCATTGATTATTTATGCCCAGCAAATTGACTGTTGTGTGGTGGTTCAATGTTGCTCTTTAAATAGAGTGAGAGAGTACACAACATGCAGTAGTAACTAAAACAGCATTCAGCGATTCTTCCTGTGACCATAACCTAGAACACAGTCATTCGAGGCTTTCTCAGGAAGCAAGATTTTCCTTTTCTTTTCTCTCATTTTTGGATTTTTTTTTTTTTGCAAAAAGGGTTATTTGTGTTGCTAGTTTCATGACTGCTCACTGTCATGACTACAAATACTGTGGTGCTACAGATGATGGGGAAATGGGAACGCTTAAGCTCACAAATTTAACAAGGAGCCCGAGAATGGAAATACGTCCAAATCTTCATATGCAGCCAAAGCCATCTGTCCAACATCAGCAGCAGACGCTGAGCACTCATACACCTTTTAGTTCATCCACGTTGCCAGTGTCTTCCAAACACAGAGGAAAGTTTGTAAACCTACGTGACAGTGTAAAAAAGAGTCCTACAAAAAGCACAGCAAAAGTAAAAGCTGCTAGCGGTTGGATGTCTGATGGATCCTGTTCTAATTGCTCTTTAGAAAAGGTATGTATTGCACTGGGTAGTTAATAGATGTGCATTTTTGACCTAAGCTATAGAAAGTATGTCTCACTTATTTCTCTCCGTGCTTTGATCTCTTCTGTTTCTAGAGAGAATTTGTTACTTAATTTTCTTTTGTATTTTGTCACTCTAAATCAAAGTAGGAATGATTGTAATTGGGCTGGGAAATAAATACTTCTGCTCAGCGTTTTCTCATTAAAATGGTGCTACATACGCTCGGGATTTTTTACAGTAATTTCTTGCAAGTGAAGAAATCTAGTTTGCTTGAAGCCTTTTTTTTTTTCCTCTGCAAAATATATCTGTTAGTACTTTACAGAGCAGCATTTTAGAATTTGCCAAATGACTTCATTGGCTTCAGGATGTGTGTGGTGCTCTGGTTTAATTTGAGGGTAGTTGGTGTTTCCTCACAGAGGAGTTACAGTATGTTATTTAACATGAGAAAATGGATGTGTTCTTCCTTTTTGAGACATCTGGATTTAGTGTTATATTTGGAGGTACTCGCTTTAATTCATCACTTAAAGGCATTCTTATCTTAGCTTTTCTGAACATAGCACTTAAATGATTATTTTGTTTGTACGTAAAGTCCATCCATATGCTTAGGAAAAAAAATGACTTGAAATTTATCATGTGTTGTAAAACAATGGCTGCTTGTTGTAGATATTAACACATTTATTTAGGCTGATGGACTGTTAAAGTGAGTTATTGTTCAAGTTATGCATTCCTGTATGTAATAGTCCATCATAATTGTGTGCTGTAATTAATACATAGTGAATACAAGTTTTTCATTGGTCCACTGCTTTCTTAGTAGTTTAGATCTATTTGTGTCTGTTTAAACCAGAATCATCGATTACTTCAGTCAAATGTCTTCAAATAAAGTGATTTTTGAGGACAAGCTTTTGTTTTTCAGAATACTACAGTATGTTTTTTCTTAAACATTACAAATGTTTCTTGAAATTGCCTGGAAAGTGGAACATTGAAAGAGATACTCTGGGCTATAGGAGATTATTAATCTGCTGTCACACGTATCTGTATCATATAATAATTTTCAGGCTGATTAGGTGCCATACTAAAATAAAGTTAGCATTCTGCTGTTATAAGAAAGTTTCAGGTCTTCTTTCTTTGATGAAAATTTTAATATCTTGCCCTGTCCTTCTATGTGGTGGCCATAGTGTCTGCACCAGTTCACTGTATTCCATGAGACATTCATGGACATTTTTCAATGAAAAGCTCTTCTCAGATGTGTCCACTGATAGGACAAGGGACAATGGCTGCAAGCTAGAACATAAGAGATTCTAAATAAATGTAAAGAAAAACTGCTTCACTGTGAGGATGAGGGAGCACTGGAACAGGCTGCCCAGATGGGTTGTTGAGTCTTTCTCTGGAGACATTCAAAACTCATCTAGAAAAGTTCCTGTGTGACCTACTCTAGGTGATCCTGTTCTGGCAGGAGGATTGGACTAGATTATATATTTCAAGGTCCCTTCCAATCCTTAAGATTCTGTGATTTTGCACATCTTTTCAAAGTGGTTGCCTCTGTTGTCACCTGTTTACTCACCCATATATTACTGGAGGAGAATCAACAGGAGCATTGCCAGGATACTTAGGGGAGCAGAGAGTGACTTTTAAGACTCAGCGGATACTAAACCAACAGCACAAAATGAAAATACAATGACAGCAGTCATAGCTTATGAGACTGGATCTTGAAAGAATTAAAGAACTTTGAACAATGTCAGTTTTAAAATAATGATAAAAATTGGAAATGGTTGTGAGGGTTCTTGAAGCTTTTGGAAATGAGAAGCTTGAAGAGATATGGGAGTGAGGAAAGGAGGGAAGCAGGAAAATCAAGTTGCCATTTGGTACAAAGAGAAAGCTGCAGGTTCTTTGGCTCATAAGGAAATCAAATGGGACTTGGTCAGTTATTTTGCTGAGTCAAAGGGCAGGGAAGTGAATGGTCAGTATCTAAGAATAACTTCAGTTTGCTTTTAGCCTTCTCTTATTACAGGAGTTTCACTGTAAAGCTGGTATTTTTCTGACCTGCTAATACTTAGCTTTTCAGCCTTAATGCTGTGGTATGTTTTGGTATGTAATATGCATATATCTGAAATACTGGTTAACAGGTTTTTTGCCGTGTATATGTATGGGAAGCTACTTATTTGGGAACAAGGCAGATTTGTAGGGGTGGCTTATTTTTTGCATGCGAGGCTCAAGGAATTTAATTTGCTCTGTACTCTAAAGGTTGCTTTGTTCTTCCAGTAACTGGAGGTTCGTTGCACTAAGCGTTTCCTGCATCCTTTGCAAAACGTGTTTTATCATTTTTCTAGACCAACTTGGATTCTCTCCCATCATTTTTTTAACAGTTGAAAGATTTTGTTGTTGTCCATAGATGTAAGGATATTTAAATGGCATTAGTAGTAATCTCTCGATCAAATATATATTTTTCTTATGTATTTCAGTAACTGCAACATCTTTCACTATCTGTTCATTTTGAGTATATTGACTTCGAGCTGAAAAAACCCTGTAGAAGTACCATATGTACATTTAATAAGGGTTACTGTTCTTGGGCTGTTTCAGACTTTAAGATTAGGTTTTACTCTTTAATTTGATGTATGCTATTGGTGTACATTGCTTTGTGTTTCAAAATATCTCAGACTTTTAAAATATGTTTAATACTGTGACATTGTTTTTTCCATTAATTTTCAAGATTTACTATTTAGTCATTGTGCTTTGTTATATTTAAAGATCATAAAAATCTTTTGGAACAACTATGTTCCAAGAGCTTTGATCTACTGTTCAGCATGTAATTTTGATGGTAGTTGCCAGTAGTTTGTGTTGCTGACAGCTTGTTGACAACCGATTTGAGTTAATGTTTTGCTCAAAATACTATTTGTAATCTTGTTCCCTTGCAGCTTAAGTGTCAGTAACTTTCCTGGCTATTATTTCAGTGAAAAATCATAAGACCAAAATTCTTCTAGTCTAAAGGTATATGGGAAACCCATTTGAAGATCTTTGAGAGGCAGATTGAATCTGGTTTTTACCCAAATGGACTGATTTTTGCCCAATTGAAAAACCTTAATATACTTCTGATTTCTCATTTGTCAAAGAGAAATATGAACTTTGCTCAGTGCTATCAGCTTTAGCAACTGTTTCCCTGCTTTTGCACTGTTATATATTGGTGCAGCACTTCTGTTGTGAAACCACCCCCCTAAAAGCCTGAGTCTGTCCATTGACGTGAACAGGTTTTCTGTTGGACTTCAAAGTCTCATTACTCTATACTACAAAATGAGTAACTTGATACGAATAAACAATCTCGAGGTATCTTGCAACTGTGTTTTCCTCAACATTAGCACGAAGTGTGAGATGCCCTGCCATATACAGCATGGTTACAGGTGGTTGATTGTCTTCAGGTTGTCGTATGCCAGTTCAGATTTTAGGCCGTTACATTTGAATCTTACTTGTCTTAAGTTGTTTCTTCTAGTTTTCATTATTTTTGACACTTTGTTGATGATTTTTAGCCCACAGAAGCTGTTCCTTCCTCTCCTCCCATTGTCCCTGTGATCCCTGTCCCACCAGTCCCTGCTGAGACCACTGTCATCCCATCCACCATACCACAGGTTTTTATTCTTTTGTTTGTTAAAGTTATTAAATTTCTATTCACTTTATTTCATTGCTTTGTTTAAATACACCTTTTAGTACTCTTGCACGTTTGAAATGATTTGTGAAACAGCTGAGCTACTAATACAGTAGAGTTTCATCCTAATTTGTGTGTTTTGTAGCAGCTCTTAGTCCATTTAAAATCTCAGTGTTTTCATATGGAAGTATATTAGTAAATTACAAAATAATAAAAAACACCTCAAAATATGGAGAGGTAATAGGATATTTTGTATTCACATGATAATATGAGCCGTTTCACCCTTACTGAAGTTACTCCTTGATTTATTTATTTGTAGAAAGCTTGTGTCTTATCTCATGTAGAAATACTTAATACATGTCTTTCATCAATTTCACTTGCATGCCATTTGTGATGTTCTCCAGCTATTTGTTGGTATTAGTGTCCTTGGGGGCATGTGGAATACAAATAGGGTGGGGTTTTTTTGCCTCTCTCTTCCTAATAAGTTTGACTCATAATATGTGCTTCCCTTCAGGACCTTCATCCTTCAGGTCATATAATGTCAACACACAAAAAAAGCCCTCACCCTGTCAAGACAAGTTAAAGCAGTAAAAAAAGAGTTAACACTATTATCTTGCATACAATTCGTAGTATGTGACCACAGCTTGGCAAGCTGTGAATTAATGTAGGAGAGGTAGCAGTTATATTTTTTTGCATACAGAATGGCACTCTGCTTTTATTTTTATTATAACTTTATTCTAACTTTCAGTGCAAAACTCTCAAATGAAGACTGCAACACTTGAAAAGATGGATCATTTCTTGGAATTGTTTTATGATAGATATTTATTAACTTTAAAGGGAGTTAAGCTATCTAGGAAGTAGTGTTTTGTTCTTAAGTTCTGCTTTGAAGATGTGTGGCTAATTTTTTTTTATTATTTTTTGTTTTACATCATCCAATAATGTCAAAAGTTTTTACAGGTGGATGTTTATATTGCAATTTCTAATGGATATGTATTTACATGAATCTGTCACCTGTACTTTTTCCAACAGGCAGACCAGAGATTTTATTAGTTCCAGAAGTCTTTTCTCCTTTTACAGGAATTCTGCCGACATCATGAGGCAGACAGAGGAGTGCAAACAGTACATTCATATTGACAGCCTCAATGGATAAAGATAACTGAGTCTCCAGTAGCATTTACTTTCTGGGAATTACCAGTAGACTAGACTTAATTTAAAATAAAATAGTGCTATATGTATTTATGTATCCCCTAACTGACAGTATTGCTGTCCACTGATGCAGGATTGCAAGTGGTGAAATAAGAATGGAGTGATCTGTGCTTCTGTGTTCTGAGTTCATATAAATGTCTGCAGGAGTCAGCTATATAGTTCTGCATCATTTGTGATTCTAAGCAATTAAAAAATAGCATAGAAAGCTGTAGTAATCAACTGTATTTGGCAGATGCGTTTTTGTGCAATAGGTATATCTCTTCTATTAATCACTTCATCCCTTAGGCAAACCCTTAGTCTACTTTCTAAACAGATTTCTCAAATAGGTTTTAAATGTTTGAACAAGCATTGGCCAGAAGCCTGAAAGTTAATTTGTAAAACTCTTGCAAAATAGTCTGAAATACCAAGTCTTCCTTCCAAAAAACATTTCATGTTTTGAGTTAAATGCTGCCCAGTGCCTCTGCGGTGTCCAGGTATAGCTTTGGAATGCCTGGCACAAAGCTTTACTCCTTCCTTTTTGGAATTGCTGGTAAATCACTGCTGCTTAATAGAGAATTCACGTAAATGATTTTTCCTAACACTCCTTCTGCATTTAACTTATGGAAGCTGTTTTGCTTTTTTTTGACAAGTTTGTGTCTCAAACATACTGTTTACATAGAAACCTCACATATTAATAGCAACTGGCTTTTAGCTGGTCTCCCTATTCTTTAAGAGATTGCAAGAACATATATCAGCCTCAAGGAAAATATTAATGGAAACCAGCTTTCACTGGTTCTACTTTCGTTAAACATACTTGCAGATTACAAAATCCTCATATGAAATAAAAATAAACTCAAATAGTTTGAAATGCAAAGAACATGACTAAACCTTCAAAACTAATCCTTGTTTGTTTTTTCTATTTGTAAATTAAAACACTACTCATAGTTGATACACGAATATAAAACACGTGTATGCATGGTGATCTCTTGCAGATCCAGTGGGGATTAGACTCCTAATGCCTCACATTCAGTCAGGTTCTTTGTAACAGAATATATTGTTGGAGTTTTCTTAAAAAAAAATGTTGTTTGTAAAACTCTTCTAGGGGTGGTGATCCAGAATTTGATTGATTAATATTTTTAGTATGGGATTTCATTTTTAATGTAATCCTATTTTAATAGAACTTGTACGTGAATAAGGAGCAGAAATTACAATGTAACTTAATGTCAGAAAACAGTTGTGAGGAATAACATAATTTTGACAGATTTTTATTATAATTCTAATAACTAATACTAGATTTCTATAATGCATGAAGTGTGCTAGTGCTTCTACTGAGAGAATTGCTGGGTGAGAAAGCTATTTGATGGCAGCTTGACAGTCATAAGTGTCATCCTTTTTGTTTTCTCTTTCTTTAAAGTCTACTCTGTTAACTTGCATAGGTATCACCTAATTTTAGTAATTATTAAATGATACAGGCCTAATTTCTGATACAGCAAGCTGATAGCAGATTGATGACTCCTGTCTAGTCAGGGTAGATTATTCATCTCAGTCTTTGCAAGGAACTTCTGCGTCATCATTTACTACTTAGCCTTTGGGAGCTTATAAAAATTATTAATTCCTCGGAAGTTATCATGGTAATAAAACTAAAATGTAGAATATTACAGGTTAATGTAATTATTGATTTTTTTTGTAGGTCTGAAATATGTCATTGAAAATCTTGCAGACACAAGAGATAAAGAATGTCTTAATTTTAAAGATAAAGGATTATTACACATACTTTAAAAAATCTCATACTAATTGAAGCAATAAAGAGGTGAACTTTGTTTTGTGCCCCTGGACTTGTAGGTTCCATTAAACTTAATACATAGGAGTATCTGGAACATATCTGCACACTTTTTTGTTGTTGTTCTTAGAGCAGGCTAGATACTGCTTATTTTAAAGACATAATTAGTGCAAAAATAATGAATCTATTTCTGTGAAAGTGTTTCAGATAAATGCCACAGGTCTGTATGGATTTCCTTTCAATTGAAACCATATTCTTCACAGAAAAATTCTGTTACACTGGGGAGTGGAGATGTTAGCTTTTTCTGTCTGCTCCTGTCTAGCAAGAATACTGTTTCATATTTCTGTAGCAATAATCTCTGACTACTTATGTCTTGTGAACACATAACAATTTTCTGATGGAAGAACATATTAATATGTGGTAGAGGAATGTCTGTTGTGGATTTGCTTTCAGAAGTCAATTTTGTAGATACATAAGTTTGCATTTCTATGAGTTTCCGTTTACAGGTTGAAAGACAGGAGGACATGTTCTTGGTTAGAAGAAAATGGAGTCAAATCCACAGAAGTTTGATTTTAACATACTGGCTAGTAAAGCAACTTCTGAATGTCATATCACAAGTATGAGGGTAAATGACATCATGGCTCAGTTTTTCTTTTGAAAAACAAGATAATAAATGACAGAGTTTGTATATCAAATAAGAGCTCAGAGTTTTGGAAGAGACGTGTTTTGTCATGAAAGCCATTTATTCAGGGTAGAAACAAGCATTTCAGAAGGTTAATTTTTGAGTTGCTGAAGCTACCTTTTAACAGAACTTTGAGATACGCATAAAATGGAATGTTGTGTAGTTATTGTTGGTATTGTGTTCATTTATGCTGTATAATTTTTTTCCTTCTTTTGATAAAGGCAAATCCCCCTCCAGTGCTGGTGAATACAGATTCTTTGGAGACTCCAACATATGTAAGTCTACACTTATTTTCAGTTATAACTTCAGATAATATTTTATGTATGTAGGTCTATTTTTACTGTTTAGTAAAACCTGTCGTGTATCTCTGTTGTTGCTTGTTTTCATCAGCTGTTCTAATGGTTATTTGAAGTCTTTAAATAGCTTTTTCATGGAAAAACAAACAATGAAAACAATGCAGATGGCAAGTGGAAAGTTCTGTGTGAGTACCAGTGTGTGACAGTGCAAAACACAATCGTTTGTGGTTCCAGAGGTTCCGTAGTAAGAGAACAATCTGTTTCTCAACTGTGCAGGCAGATGCTTTAATATTTAATGTGCCATTTCCATTGCACTTCTCATAAAAACACTTCTTCGTGCAGTGGCTATACTTAAGATTTAAGTGCTCTAATGTTCATTAAAATGTGTTGGTTCTATTTGAAGCATTAAGGTAATAAGCATAGGCTAAATTTTGAGTTTGGCAGTGTGTATTTTGTGATAGGAAAACCAATGCCAAATAGAGACTTCAGAGGTCTTGGAACTTTTGTAAGTTTGGCATAGCTTTTAGGTCTGAATTTTTTCTGCTGTAGTTTCCTCCTACAGTTACTTATATCCCACTTGCTAGTTATTTTCCTGAGTAGCATTAATGTCTGTACTAGATACTTTATGCTGATATTAGGAAATAAAAGAGTAAATGTCCTTGTGAAAAGCATTCAGAACTTAGCAACATTGCTAGAAAGGAGCTGTAATGACTGGAGGCAGATAAAAGTGTGAATTAACAGTTTATGCAGGCGACAGAAAGTTAGTAGAGTGACATAATTGGCTCATAAGAGGGTCTTGAGTGTAATTGTGATTCCTCTGACTAAAAGATCACAGCAGCAGCCTTCAGTGTGTGGCTCTATTGTTGATGTGAGGCAGGTACAGTTTAGAAAAGCATACTGAAGGTGAATTGTCTGCATGCACACACAAACTAAGCCAAGAAGAAAAGTGATTAATATATGTATTCATGTTTCAGAAGACCTCATCTGATAGAGGCATGTGGAGGACAGTAGCTAGTAGGAAGAGAAAATAGCAATAACATAACAAATAGACACTAGAAATTATAAGCTGTAGCATTAACAGAAGAAACTGGCACTTAAAATTTTAAGTTCTCTAAATTATCATTTAGTAGTAAATGTAAAACAAACAAGCCCATAGCTATCTGTATCCTACCTAATCTGTAAGCATAGGGAGTTGAGTAAAGGAATCTTTCTAGGTTCTCAAGTAGCTAATGGAATTGTTAAGCAGTAATTAATGTGAAGTTATACTTTAGAGATAACTGTATCATGAATCTGCAAAAAGACTTAACTAGTAAAGCTTTTTCTATTGCAAGAAGAAAAAGACAAAGTAGTAATCTAGAAAATCATTGAGGAACAAGTGGTTTCCATTATCTGAATCATACCACCACTGAGGAAGCACTTAAAGTCAAACTAGGTTGGGGGGAAAAAAACACCCAAGAAGCGTTTTCTTTAAATTCCTTGTAAAAGTCTAAGTAAATACAAAGAAAATTCAAGTTGGTGACATAGTACACAGTACACTTCAGTACAGCCAAAAGGCTCTAATAAAGTTCAGCTGAACTACTAATAGGGTTTGCATTTCCAAGAAGATTGCTGTGGCACAATTACAGCATTTGAGTAGAACTTGCTTTATCCCAGAAGTCACTGCAAATAAAACTTGGCTTAGTGGATCTGAGATCACTTCAAAACTTGCAAAAGGTAGAGTAGGACAGTGGATTTTATCATCTGATGTGTCTTATCTCTGCTGATGGTTTTTTTTTAGATAAAATCAATCCAAAGGTAAATCATTTAAAAAAAAAAAAAAAAAGGATTATAGAACTGAGCTAAAGCAGAAGATAAAAACAATGAAGGTTCTTGTTTGCTGCTGTTTGTCTGGATGATACTTGAAAATTGGATTAGAGTTTGTTCATGTAAATAAACAAGAGACTGCTTAAATATATTAGCATTGGCCTTGTTTAGGCTACTGGTAATGAATAGGGAAATGATTAATTTTCCTCGTAATTTATTTAAGAAAAAAAAAAAAAAGTAGTAATAAAAGCCACAGACGAATCAGTCATCATGAGCCATTTCCCAGACACTGTAACACTGGATGGCTGGTTCAGTTAGCACATGTTGTCATTCTTATAGATAATAGCTGCAGGACTAAGCTAACAGAAAAAACTTGTTGATCGCAGTGGCTTCTTTTGTGTTCGTGTAGTAATGGATACAGTTTCATGTATTCAGAAGGTCAAGACCTCAGAGAAATATCATGTGTTAAAAACACAGTATCTTTTCCACTCAACAAACTACTAAGGACCTACTCTTTTTTGAGGTACTGCACAAAAAAGAAGATGATCATCTGTTATGTCTGGAGTGGACATGGGTTCTATTGATTAAGGGGAGATATAATTAGAGATAGAGGAAAGTGTGTACTGAGGGAGAAATGAGCTTCATATTAGACAGCCAGTGAAAATTGTGGCATCTCTAGCTTTTGGAGCTTTTAAAGGTGTTAAATAAACATATGAAGAATGAAATAAATATGTTTTAATTGTGTTTGGACTGAATTCAAGTCCCCTCTTAAATCCTCTGCTAGTAAATGCTACTGATATTAAAATATTTTCTTCAATACATTTTATATCTTTGTAAAATCTTGACTAGTGTGTTAAGATTACAGAAGACTACCAGATAATAGAATATTTTAAGAATAGACAAGACGCTTTGTAAAATAATAGTACAAATATTGTTTCTTAACTTGTTAATTTTTTTTGTCATGAAAAGCATGAAATAGGGAAATGCCTGTAGCTGCATGATATATGTACTGCTGTAGATATCTGTGGATAAAAGAATTTGAGTTCCAAGGTGTCTTAGTTATTGGAAAAATAAATCTTAATGTTATTTTTATATTAAATAGATAAAGAATTTTATATTGTTTTAATTTAATGTAGATGTTTGTTACTTATGTAATTCTGTCCTAGTTCTGTAGGCAGCAAAGAATGTAGTGTGTTTACTAACTTTGGATGGCAAGGCTTCCTTTTAGTATTTGAGTTTTTAATCTAGTTTTCTAAAATATTACTCTAAACTCTTATTCTGGTCTTTAGTCCCGATTTAATTTGTTGGTCTTCAGTGTGTGTGTGTGTGTATAAACCACATGATAAATAGTAACAAACAGTTCTTAAGTCTTGTTTTAGAAGGGTCCTACCCGTTTCTGTTGAGACACAGCATAAAGCATTAGCCTATGTTTTTTTCTCTGTTCTCTGAAGAACCACTTTGAAAATACTGCTCTCTTCTATTCAATTTCTTCCCTACCCCACAACCTCTTCCTTTTTTCTCAGTTTCAACTTGCTATATGGTTTGAAGAACATCTGAGGATCTTTAACGTTTTTTTTTTTTTTCCTGGCAATCAGAAGCAGAGGGTCTCTGCTCTACAGAATCTGTGTAGAACAGTCTGCTCTCTGAAATCTTAACTTTTCAAGTCATACAAAAAGAGTGTCTGATTCATGTACAGAGCAGTGTCAAAATCACACATCCCCTCTGAGCTCAGTGCTCACTGTAAATTAGTTGAGATTTTATGGGAGTGAATTGCCAGCCAAGCAACCTGCGTAACATTCTCACTTTCCTTTCTTTATAGGTTAATGGCACGGATGCGGATTATGAGTATGAAGAAATTACTCTTGAAAGGGTAACATGCTAAATGTCTTTCTCTATTCTGTTTTAGATTAGATTTAGGGTACTTTAATATGAAAAATTAACCCTTGCTGGTTTTGGAGTTTTTTTTTTTTTTTTTAGTTAACCTAACAAAAAACCCCAAAACACTCAGTTGCTGGAGCAGGAATATAAGTTTTATTAATATCCTTGATCATTATGAATAAAAAGCAAGAATGATCTTCCTGAGACATACTGCATTTGAATATTATTATCTAGGCTTGTAGAGATAAATAACAGATTATGATTTAATTTCCTGTTTTGCGATTTATGATGGGCTTGTATTTATACCATGAAATTTTATATTGAGATTCAGGCTTCCGGTTGAGATTACAAGTGACACCTTGTCATATGCATTGCTTTGTTAGGTTTACAATCTTGAGATGTATCTCAGTTCTCTTGAGCTGCATAGTTAACAAAAAGAAAAGAGTGGTTTTATTTGATACCTGTGCAGTTCTGGTGGTTTCTAAGAGGGTGATAGTAAAAGTAGACAAACTTGGAAGAGAAAATGTCAGTCTGAATCTCAACTTCTGTGAGGATATATTACACATGTGATACAAATTACTTTGGGGCTTCTCTGGGAAAAATAATTTATCATTACTAATTTAATGAAGAGCAAATATGCATATGAATAATCTTGAAGATCTAACTCAATAGAGAAGTTTTTATCTAGTTCATCATGTTGGCTTAAATGAGAGGAGCTGAAACTGTCACAGTTACACAATAACTTACGTTCTCCTGCTATGAAAATAAGAAAGTTACATCTTACCTATGGTTATCTGTAGTACTGCTTAAAGTGTTGGTTTTTTTTTTTTAACTGGTGAAAATTACACAGATTTGACTCTATATTGAATCAAATAGTTATACTAGAATATCTTTTTCCCAAAAAAGAAATGTGTAAATTTTTTTTCCCCCCTCTACCTTTAGGGAAATTCAGGACTTGGCTTTAGCATTGCAGGTGGTACAGACAACCCACATATTGGGGATGATTCAAGTATTTTCATTACAAAAATTATAGCCGGGGGAGCAGCTGCACAGGATGGAAGATTACGGTATGATAATTTTCTGTGTTGGGTTGCTAAATGTTTTTTACTGTATTTTCAAATGGTGGATAGAACGCTTTCAGTTACTTTTAGTAGTTTTATCATGCTGTGATCCAGAAGTATTTTGAGTTTGTTTTGGTTTTTTTTTCCCCTAGACAATAAAATCTGCAGTTAAATGAGTTTTATCTTTTCTATTCAGTGGTGTAAATTCATGCTGTAGTCCTTAATTCAGTATGCAAAGGAAAAGCTTAAACATGTAGGATAGGTAACTCTTGGTTATCCACATGCAGATTTTCTGACTAACAGCCTGACTAACAACCCTTTTTATACTTGCTATATTTCTTTGTCTTAATTTTCAAAGATGCTACACATTTTCTGAAGCAATGTTTTTGTTTAAATTAATAGAGCACTTCATCTCCAGTATACCTCATGTTTTTACCGAACTGCGGACTAACACTGTTACTTAGCTTCCAGTGAGGAAATGTTGGCATATTCCTGGGTGGCAGCAAGTGATAATTGCAACTATCAGAAGTCAATAACAGATTACATTAATAAATTGTTTTTCGAAATCAGAACAGTCTTTGTATCACTGTGTGGATAAAACCTTCATGTTTAATAGTAGAACCAGCTTATTTTTCTCTCTGATGTTGTGCGCAATCTGCCCTGGGATATTTTATGAAAATGCCTAGTTCATTATGGTTTTAGTCCTAATAAACTTGTTTCAGGGCTTCATTTAGCTTGTTGGGATTTGTCACAGTTATATCTGGCAGAACACGGTGACAGGTAGGTCAGGCATTTTACTTAGTGTAATGAGAGCTCAGTGTTACTACAGCAACATGTTAAATGGAGTGGAAGGCTAGCACTTCAGCAGCTTGTGAAAAGCAGGAATGGAGGTTGACTTGTTCATATAATGACTTAAATCCAGTGTGTTCTCACTGTGTGCCCCTTAGTTACTGAATTTTAAAATTCTATCTTAACAGCCCTAAAATAAGGTAGTTTGTAGAAAGCTCAGTTCAACACATACAAGAGGATGTCCTCTTCGGCTGTGAACAAAGTACTCTTGTTTAATGTTTTCTAGTGATTCTGGTGTTATTTTTAAGCACTAACAATTAATTTCAGAGCATTGTCTTGAATCATTGTAATTTTGAAGCCAAATTCATGTATCTTAATGTGTTAACATGTGTTAGTGTACTGTAGATAAAATATTAGACACCTAATGTGTTTGTTCTGCTGTAACACAAATTTGAACATGAATATTGCCATCTCTAGGGTTAACGATTGTATTCTACGGGTAAATGAGGTGGATGTTCGTGATGTGACACACAGCAAAGCAGTTGAAGCATTGAAAGAAGCGGGATCAATTGTACGATTGTACGTCAAAAGAAGAAAGCCAGTCACAGAAAAAATAGTGGAAATCAAACTTGTAAAAGGCCCTAAAGGTATGGAGGAAAAGCTTCTGTTTCACAAGAAGGATGTAGTTGACAATAGAGTTCTGCACTTACTTTTGAAATAGAACAGTACCTTGTCTGTGAAGTTCTAGGAAATGCAGAATAATGAAAAATAACATAGTGACACCTAATGCTTCTAAATTTTCATCCATTTGTCTTGAATCTGTTCTTGTAGAGTGCATATTTTTCCTTCAAATAATTAAAATGTGTTGCTGATAGTATTTAGTATCTTCAAAGTGTATTAAAAATGGGAGTAAAGTATTTAATGGAATTACCTAGAAGAGATCTTGAAGGGATTAAGAAACACTTAGAGAAAGCATTATTTTGTTTCTGTATGGGTACATGTTGGACAATGATTCTTCAAATATCAATGAGGATGCTATAGCTCTGCTGTGTGCATTGTCCACAAGGCATGAACCAGATGTTTTAGCTTTTGATTTTTCAGGACTTTTGTAAATGTTACATGTGTTTTCCAGAACTTTCTGGAAAATTAGGGAGTACATTTGGAATGGTAGCTGGTATTGCTTCAGCCAGAGCCTAATAGTTTTCAGTGTATATATTTGTGATAGAAATAGCTTTATGATTTATACAATGATTTTAATCAAATGAATGCTGAAAGGTTTCTTGAGTAATGACTTCCTCTTCAAGCAGGTCTTGGTTTCAGTATTGCTGGTGGTGTAGGAAATCAGCATATACCTGGAGACAACAGCATCTATGTAACCAAAATCATTGAAGGTGGGGCAGCACATAAAGATGGCAAACTTCAGATTGGAGACAAACTTCTTGCTGTAAGTGAAAGATGCGTTTTTCTTTTTTAAATTCACTTTTAGGCCCAAGTAAGGGCATGATTCATGTTGTGGATGAGAGCTACCTTCTGATGGAGTGGTAGTTGACAGAAATGGGTAAAAAAGTTGATATTACCAGGAAGTTAATGGTATAAATTCAGTCAGCAGTGTTCAGTATCTTTTCCTCAAGAAATCTGAAAACTGTTCCTCAGCCCAGTGTTGCATGCAAAACCTGTGTTAATTGGTATCTTTAGTTATGATGCTTAACATTATTTTTATGGGATTTGAGTGACAGGATTATAAACCCAAATGTTTATTAGGAGCTGCACAATAAATACATGCCTTTATATACCATGCAACTTCACAAACCCAAAGGCCGAGCTGCTTGATGATAATGCTGTTGATATTTGACGGTTTTAATTTTTAAAATCTGCATCATAGGAAGTATTTTAATTATAGAACTTCTCCACAATGCAAGGAATTTTCATTTTAATGGTGCTTTCCAGTGTTATAATTTGTCACCTCTACAAGAAAACTTCATGCTAACTTGCTTATATTGTAAAATATGTAGAAGGATTTTTTATTAAAAATCTCAACAGACAGATTACTATCAACAGATTACTTTGTCCAGTATTACATTATCTATTAAAAAAAAAATTCTTGACAAAATTAAAGTAACTTGGATTTAATATCTGATACTATTTCAGAGAAACACAAAGCGTATGCAATATGCTATTGCATATGGTAAGTATAATGTCCAAATTTATTGTAGCTGTAATCATTCTCTAAGTTCATAAAGTTAGAAAAGAAATGAAAAATGTCAGTACAATGTCTGCTGCTAAGCTGAGTTTCATTTATTCAAAGCTTTAGTCACTAATGTAGAGATAAGCTCCCATATTTTGCAGAATAGAACTTTGTGTGTTAGGTTGTACTGCAATTACCAGTGCACTACAAAATGACTTTTGAGTCATCAGTCATCTTTTTTTAAAATAAAGACTTTCAGAAAATTTATAGGAAACGTTTAGAAAATACAAAATAGGGATCTTATTTACAAATATCTAAATTGTGGATGTCAGAAGTTTGGGCTGTCCCTTTATTTTTCTGTTGTATCCAGTGACAGGACAAGGGGTAATGGAAAGAAGCTGGAACACTAAAGTTCCTTTTAAACATAAGAAAAAACTATTTCACTTTTCAGGTGAGGGAGCCCTGGCACAGGCTGCACAGGGAGGATGTTGGAGGCTCCTTCTCTGGAGGTGTTCAGGAGCTGCCTGGATACATTCCTGTGTGGCCTGATGTAGTTGAACCTGCTTTAGCGGAGGGTTGGACTGGACAATCTCTAGAGATCCCTTTAAACTCCACCATTCTGTGATTTTAAGCATTAGAGTTTCCTGCCACAGCTAGCAATTGACAAGGCCAAATTGTTTTCACACAGTATAATAAGTGAAGTCATCAACCAGAGGAAAGTGTCTTTGGTTGCTCAGGTTCAGTTCAATACAAATGTTATTTCCCATGTTTCCTGGAATTATCTGCAGAAGTTACTTTATTCTTTGAAGCATGAAAGGGAGGCTTTCTGTGAGATACTTATTGGTAAAGGATTTTTTTTAAACCTAATTGCCAATGTTTCACTTAAACATAATTTCAAAAAATATGTTGCCTGTAGAGTTAAACTAGTTCTTGCTGCTTGACATGCAAATCACTCCCTTTGGGATCTTCTCCAGTTTCGATCCCTACTTTTGCAGTAATGTAGTCTTGCAAGGATATGTTGTTGCATTATAACGTCCTGAAGTGAATTGTCATGACAAGATCCTGTAGGATTTATCCTTAGTAGAAAAACCTCTCTTCTGTTTCATGCTTGCAGGAACATGTTGCATTGGTGCTGTGATTGTGCACACTTAAAGCATTTATAGTGTCAAATCTGTCCCATTAGTTTTCCCAAGTCACATGTGCCTTCTTTACAGTGCTATGACTGATATAGTTTCTTATCTTTTGAGGAAGACTTGTTTTTTCTTGTTCTTAACAGCACTACAAAACATCTCTTATAGGACTTCTGTATAACCAATTATGTCTGTGGCATGTGAATCCTGATAGACTCTCAATGCCAGTGTTCCAACAGCTTTCAATGAGCGTGCTATGAAATTGTACATTTTTCCTTGAGAATTGTTTATTTGATTCTCTAGGTGAATAGCGTCTGCTTGGAAGAAGTTACTCATGAAGAAGCAGTGACTGCCTTAAAAAACACATCTGACTTTGTTTATCTGAAAGTTGCAAAACCTACTAGCATGTTCATGAATGACAGTTATGCCCCTCCTGACATCACAAACTGTAAGTTCAGCTTATCTTTGTGACTTAATTATTGTTCCTTTAAGGCTCTAAGATACCTTCTTTTAATATTTTTGACAGTTTCAAGTGATTTTTTTTTTTAAATTGTATTGTGGAAAACTAGTATTAGATTAATCAGGAGATTTATATGCTGAGTGGAGCAACATCCTAGAGCACACATACTGAAAAGAAGGCAACAGTGGGCTTCAGTGTAGGTTTCTGTGATCGCTTTGGCCTAAATCTAGTGATGTTTCTGTCACTTGCTGATGAGTTCGAGGAAAGCATGTGCTTCATTCCCAATATGGGAATATGCAATATGGGAGGCCGTGAAGAGGAGCAAACAACACACTATGTTAACGTTCAGCGTTCTGTGAACTGAGCAAAACACAACAGTGTTTCAGGTAGACGTTAGTGAATTCAAAGTCAAACATCCAAATCTGGAAGACTCAATATTGGACTGCAATATAAAGGAAAATTTGAATGGAATGTACTGTTTCTTAAAAACAATTTATGTTCAAAGAAAGGGATGAGAATGATGCAACTGTACCCTTCCAAGACTGACTTAAGTGGACTCCTCGGGATGACCAGTTTACTCATCTTGTCATGTAAAATGGTTCTGAGGGAGAGTTATTAAAGGCTTTTTTTGTTTCCTCCTATTAGAGTAATTGATATGTAGCAGTGATGTGTTCAGACACTACATCATATGAAAAAAAACACTTGTGGACTAAGACTCCACGAATGTCATCTAAAACACTGTGTATAAAGAACAGTGAACAAAAGTGCAGCACTGCAGAGGACTGAAGTACCTTATAAGCCCATCATTTATTGGTTATAGCTACTAGATCTTAAATCTACTTCTAGGATTATTGAATTGCAATTTAGAACTTGTTAGGTTGTTTATCTTCTCTGTCTTATTAGAAGGATACCCCTGAAGGCTCCATTCTTTGACAAAAAGTGAATTTTCTGCCTCATTGATCAAGTCTTACACTGATACATGTGGTTAGAGAGACAGCTGTGATCTCTTATGGTGTCTAGCTTGTCCAATAATTTGAGCTTTCCCAGTGTTTCCTTGGAAGACACAATTATCTCTCTATTGTAACTGATCTCTTCATATGTTTCACCTTGAATTCAGATTTTCTAGAACAGAGGTAACCTGATTTTTGTATAAAGTGTTACTGTTAGTGTTGCAGTAATGCGATTACACTCCTGTGGATGTGATAAACCTAGAAGTATCTTATGTAATACTACTGTATCTTCACTCTGTCATGGTAATATTTACTTTAGGAAACTTTTGAGGAGAGGAACATACAGAAGGAGCTGACTCCTGATAATATGTGCAATCCTAATAACTCAATGAGACCTTGATAATGGCAAAAGTCATACCTTGGTCATTGCCCCTGATATTAAAAAACAGCTTGGAATAAGACTTAAATAGAAAAGAACAAAGCATTACAGTCATTTCAAGGACTGATTATCTAGTTTGGGAGGAAAACTGAGCTGAAACCAAAGAGAACAGCAGTATCCAGGTTTTTTGCAAATTCTGTTTTCTCTTCGAACTCCTGCAGTAAGAGTACCAGCCATAGAGTAGTACACTCATGTCAGGTGGTGCAATGGCACAAAAGATGAGACAAAGTAAATCATTTGCCATTTGATATTTCTTTGGGGTTAGTGTCTTTGAATCTAGGGACATTTGATCTAGAGGTTTCTGAGATTCTGATTTATGGCAGTATTTATTGAGAGGAGTGCAGATCTTGTCAACATTGTGCACCTGGGGCTGAAAACTGACCTCCATAGTTTGATATTTATTAGAGTGAGCAAACAGCTTCTGGCTGCCCATGAGGGAAGTTAATGTTGAAAAGCTTGTTAAAGAAAAGTTGAGGCTGTCTTAGACCAGAGGATTTAAGAGGAAAAGAATATAGGGGGAAAAAAAAATCAACCTCACAGTTCTGTACTGTAGCTCTAGAGTCTGCTATATGTGTGGGTGATGAAAGCTTGACCATAGCCCTTGACAGTCTGAAGTAGGTGGTTGCTGTGCCTGTTTCTATTGCTGCTTCTATCGTTAACCCTTGAGAGATGCATTCCTCGTTGAAACAGTTATTTACAGTGATCTCTATTTCTGATGGAAGAAGAAAGCAGTTATGAAAGATTGTTCTTTGTGAGCACATTGCCATTTGAGTACTGTTCTGTGCCACATCCAGTCTCTGAGACACTGAAAGATGAGAACTTCCAATATAGGAAATTCAGCGAAAACCACTGTGCATTGTACATAGAAGAACAGCAGCACTGTAGGTGGGATGGTCCTTTAGATGGATGACAGCCAGCTGTCTAGCGCTACTGTCAGCCAAACTGATTTTTGTGTTTGGTGATCATAACTATTAGTCTTACGTAGTTGGTCGTATGTCAGTAGGGAACGTAAACTGCCTCTGTAATCTCTATGTCAATGCTGATTATTCAATGATTTCTGGAACAAATGTCCAGTAACTTATTGGTATAAATGCTTTTAAAGTTGACATGTTACTAAGGTCTAGAAAACGCTGTTTAAAAACACCGTTATCTGTAACAGTGCATATTGCAGAAGATCAGAGAAGTGTCTAAATGGTTTTTGAGAGACAGAGAACTTGCTTCGTATAGAGGCCTCCTTTGAAGACATTAATGATAACATTTTTCACTCTTAGTAAATTAAAAATATTTTTCTCTGTGTGTTTGCATTGCATTAAGAAACATAATACTGCCAGGTAAGAAATAATGTCTTCTTGCTAGAGACGTAAATGCCTTATCGTTCCTTAAATGGCACAAATACGGGAAGAGAAGAATATTTAGTAACAGTGAATGATAAAGTTTTCATTTTATCTCCATTTTAGAAATTATACCAAAGACTGGTATTCTCAGTTTGCAGATAATAGGAAATCTTTGGGTTTTTTTTTGTGTAGAACTGCATTATGTCAAGGGGGGGTGGATTTGAAAATGGACTTGGACTTTTCCTGTCAAGGCAAGTGCATTTTATGGATGTAATTTTCTTTTCATCCAAAACACAATTCCTTCACCAGTTACTTGAATAATAATATTTACTTGGAAATAGAAGTTTAGACCTGATTTTGGATTTGGAAAGTGATGGCCTTCCTTTCATTTCTGTCATGTTCTTTGTGAATATTCTTCAAGTATAATTTCTAGCTAGAACAGTTTTAGGAAAGGTGCTTTTATTTTTATTTTTTGCAGGAACTCCACAGAGAGCACTTCTATGCCTCATAGGTTTGCTTCCATAGTGCTGAGAATACCAGCCTCAATAAAGGATCTGTTTTTTCTAAGCAAGTAGTATATATAGTATATAAATGATGTAGCCAGTGCTGAGTGTCACACAGTCCACAAATCTGAAAGAACTGTTATATAGCTTGATAGCTCAGTTTTATTTGTATGGTGAAAGGATATAACGTTTTAAAAATAACAATATGTGAGAGTATTAGGTAGTATGGATTTTTTTAACGTGACCTGATTAAAAGCTTTAGGAACCTCATAAACAAACACATGGAAAGTACTGTAAGTCAATGAACATACACTTTGCTATGAAAAATCTAATTACTTCCTATAAAGCTTGCTTTGTTATAGTTGCCACTGATGTTAAAAGCAGTTGGAAACTCATTTTGTGAAAGGAGAAGATTTAGTGTGTGAACAGAATGTACAGAGCTGCTATACTATGCTACTCTTCCATTAATTAGAAAAGAGCTCATAAATTCTACGTCCCAGGGGTTTTGTTTTTTTTTTTTTTGTACTTTAGCTGTAAAGTTTACTGCTAAAACCAAAGTAATTTTATTTATGTAGTCATTTTTTCAAGTACTACTTGCTTTAAACAAAAAGTACGTACAGTGATGTGGAGATACTGTTGTATTAAAAGACTTCTTTTTATTCCCATTGAAAAGTAAATTTTGCAAAATAGTTCAGTAATAGTTTTGAAAATCTTCTGTCAAAACTCCCATGTGGCTAAAAACAAGTTTTGAAAATGACTTTAAAATGTCCAAATCTTTTACTAGTGCCTAGGAGCTATATATTGTGCATATTTGCTGCACACATTTACTAGGGACCTTGAATAATACAGACTCATTTCAGCACAGATTGGGTGGTTTGAAAGATGTCTATTTAGCAAATCTGTCATACAAAAATACTCTTGGTGAAGTTTGTATATGATATAAACATTCTGCCAGTGGTTTAAATACAGAAAAGGATAATATGAAGATTGCTTCTGCAATCAGTGTTGTGCCTATTCAGTTAAAACTTCTGGTTTAGTTTAAGTCCTCAAAAGATTGGGCCTAACTTGGAAATGTAATGCACTCTCTTAATTATTTATTGGAACAGCTTTCTTGCAATTGTAGAATATTTTCTGTCAGTTCAAATCATTAAGATGCTAATTTTTTTCTAGCATGTGTGTTGTGGTTCAGGTGACGCATACGTACTTCATGCACAGGATTGGTGCCCTGTTACGCATGAGGTTAGATTAAATCTTCTACATACTCTGTTCTAGTTTTAATCAATGCAGCTGGGAAATAAGGCAACTGACCTTTACAAGTGCAGCTGACATTTTTTTTTTGCAGTAGCTTGTTCATTCCTCTGAGTAAAGTGATGTCTCTTACCTTGAAAAGTAGGAGGTTGTAATAATCCTGCCTTTATTTCCTGATGCGTTTTGTTGGCTGAGCACATAGTCACGTCACTACCAGCACCTGTGCTGTTAAAGATGGATTTGTTCTGTGTCCCAGCAATGCAACATTCATCCCTGTTCAGACCTGTTAATCACAATGGCCTGGAGTGTTCTGGCAATGCTGGGATGCTTCCCGTCAAAGCATCAACAAGAAAGAGGAAGGCAGCTGGAGAGTTTAGAATTGTAACATTGCAGTGTTTTCACTGTTGCTCTGACTTGGTGATTTTAAGAATGTATAAGAGGTGACAGTATTTTGCAACTGTAATATTTACAATATATCAGTTGAAATGTTAGATTTTTGAAGAGATCACTCCTTGTACTACTTTTTTCTTGTTGTCTTAATGCTACTGTTATTTCAATTTTTTCCTCTTTGAAGCTTATTCTCAACCAGTGGATAACCATATCGCTCAGTCTGCCTACCTGGGACAGTCCTTGCCTCCAGCATCACCAGGCCGATATTCCCCGATTCCCAAGGGAATGCTTGGTGATGATGAAATTACCAGGTAATGAATAGCCGAAGTGACATGTAATATTAGTTAACCACTGAAACTTGTAAGATGCTGCTGAGGGATCTAGAGCACAAATCTTATGAGGAGCAGCTGAGGAAATTGAGGTTAAGTCTGGAGCAAAGGAGGCTGAGGGGAGACCTTTCCTCTCCATACAGTTGCCTGAAAGGAGATTGTAACGTGAGGTGCGTCTTGGTCTCTTCTCCCAAATAACAAGTGATAGGGCAACAGGAAATGGCCTGAAACTGTATCAGGGGACATGTAGTTTTGATATTAGGAAAAAATTCTTCACCACAGTGCTTTCAAGCACTGGCATGGGCTGCCCATGGAAGTGGTGGAGTCACCACTCCTGGAGGTATTTTAGAGAGGTGTAGATGAGGTGCTGAGGGGCATGGTTTAGTGTGGCCTTGGCAGTGGTAGGTTAATGGTTGAACTTGATGATCTTAAGGGCCTATTCCAACAAGAACAATTCTACGTGTTTGTGGGTATAATATTAGTGAATGCTGTGTTTTAGTTTAAGAAAGAAATGTTAGTTTCTTAACACTTCTAAACATTGTAAGGCAAAAGCTAGATATATTTAGGTGTACATACACACACAGAGATACAAATGATTTATCAGTCCAAGAACAGTATTAAATGAGAATGCCCTGCCGAAGTGCTCCATGACTTAATTGAGCTTTTTAGGATGGTAGTGTGACTAGGCTAGAGATTACTTCTTATTTCAAAGCCAGCAGTTTTGTTTGTGTTGAGTTGTTGGTTCTCTCCCAGCCTGAAGATGAATTTGATTTGATGGATTAGTAAATCCAGAAAAATTAGAGAACTCTTAATCCTTTCTCATTAGCAGACCATTCGTTCCTTCACTGATTCAGTAGATTGCATTAATCTTCATCATTGCTGATAAAAGAAAGCTCTTCTAATTTTGTAACCCTTCTGTTCTGCAAGTATAGGGATGTTATACTGCATTTCAGGATGTTGTTACTGGATTCTATGTCACATCATCTGCTGATACGGATAGTGTCATTCAGTTTCTGAGGCAGAGTCTAGCCAGGGTTAAAAACTAAGTGGTATAAACTGGAATCTTAGCATACTGGAAGGTAGGATATGTCTTTGCAATTATTTTCAACCTAGGGTTAGGTGGATGTGTAAGCCAAAGTGATTCTGTCTTGCAAATTTTATAGCTTTCCTTGAAAATTACTATAAAATCAGGTTTTTAGGTTGTTTCTGGAGTGAAAGGACTATTCAGAGAAGGCTTTAGGTCATTTTCTTTAAATTACCTTCCCATCTTCCATTGCCTCCACCTCAAAAAGAGATGTAGAATTTTTCAGTAATATTTTAAATGATACTACATATTTATTTTCTGTAACTGCAGCATTTTCATTAATGCATTTGTGTGATCCAGAGCAACATCAGTAGGTTTTCACAATGTCATTTGTTTTCAATAGAGATAGTACTCTGAAAAAAATCAGTAATTAATGCTATGAATTTTAAGAATTCAACTGAGAAATCTACTAAGTTGATTTAAGAGCTAATACAAAAAATGTGTGATTTTGGAAGGTCAGACTAGGTGATGTTTGTGTTTTGGAAAAATGCAGCTAATTCATAATTAATGTCTGCAAGTACTGAAGAATGTCCATTAATTGTTCTTTAGTGCTCTCTAGTGATTTTTCAAATGCAGTGCACAGTTGCTTAGCTTTACTAAGTGTTTCTGAAATCATTTGTGCTTTACTTGTGTTGAGCCAAGTAGTAGATAGGTAAATTTTCTAAATGAGTGTTTTTGCACTAAACTTGATTGGCCTTTTCTTACTATGATCAGAATTTATTCTTTCCTTTCAGGAAAGGGATCCTCTCAGGAGGGGATCCTATGAAAAGAATGAAACAACTTAGATTTGGTTTTTTTCAGTTGCAGTTGCTGCAAATGAAATGCAAATTCATTTAAGAAAACTGGAAATTATTTTTTTAAAGTAAGAGCTTGTATATACTTCTTGAGTTATTCTTGCCTTTGTTGCTTGACCAACTGCAGTGAAATTAAAGCAGTAAGGGGATATTTTTCATTATTGGGGAAGGTTTGGGCACATAATATTGTTGCCTTAAGAAATTTGTGACTTTTAATACCTAAATTTTAAACACTACTAGAAAACTTAGCTTTTCTAATTGTTTATTTTACTTTCATTTATACCTAGTGACCAAGATTTTATATCCTTTTCTTTCAGGGAGCCTAGAAAGGTTGTCCTACATCGAGGATCAACAGGTCTTGGTTTCAACATTGTTGGAGGAGAAGATGGAGAAGGAATTTTCATCTCTTTCATCCTTGCAGGAGGGCCAGCTGACCTGAGTGGAGAGCTTAGGAAAGGAGATCGTATAATTTCTGTAGGATTCCTTACTTCTTTTATCTAAACAGCAACTGAAGTTTTCTCCTCCCTTTATTTTAGTACCAGTTAGTGATTTATATGCAAAGAATATAATTAACTGAGCTAAATTTGAGAACATGTAACAGATGCTGGTATACTTGCAGAGCATCTCTGAGGTCTTCATTCTGCCTCAGTTTCTCATCTCTAACTTTATTAAAATAGGCCTTTGGTATGCCAGAGATACAGTATGCTGTGAAGATGTTACCTTAGTCTGGTAGCTGAGAGGTATAAGTGTCTAAATTTGAAAGAATGCAAGCTTCAGAAGTAAGTCTTCTCAAGAGATGGAGACACTTGGCAGTAGTGTCTGAAAGTGGATGTTTACTCCTGGAGTAACTGTTAAACTTCATGTTATCCTCAAATAGATCCATCTCATAACTGTCCAAAGTCGTCTTTTATATTAGTACTGAAAATCATAAATATTTTGTGTGTTTCTTTGTGAAATGACTTAATTTACAGAGAATCACTTATTTGGACAACTACGTTGTAAATTGGTAGTTCAGAGGTTGTTTTTCCTCTTAAATTTGGGCTTTTCTGATACTAAAGTGCATCTTTTAGTTTGAACTATGTTCTAAATGTGAAAAACATTTCAGCTTCAGATCTTTTTTCTGACACTACTTCTACATTTGCTGCATTGAAAACAAGGCTGGACCCGTGGAGGGTGTGGCCAGTCAGTGAAGTTTGAACATAGTGGTCTGTCAGCACACCTTGGCTAAGGCTGTGGTGTAGAAAGATGGAAGTCACAGAAGTGTCATTCTCTGTGTCTCCTTAGAAAGAAAAAGGTCTGAAACAAAAAGAAAATTGACTCAGCAAATACAAATTTATTAAGTGATATACTGTGATAATTACAGTATTTCTTAACAGAGGGGTATATGTGATTGAGTAGTTACTGACTTTCAGTAAGGGTCACTAATCTTTGTATTAACCAGCCTGTAATATTGGAAACTCACATGGCACGAAAACTAGTTCGTGTACTGTTGTGGTTTTTTTTTTTTTACAAGTCTGTCTTCTGTGATGATAAACACAAACATCTATTTTGATAAAGAGGTTTTTCCTATTACTTGTAGGTAAATGGAGTAGATCTAAAAGCAGCAACCCATGAACAGGCAGCAGCAGCCCTGAAGAATGCAGGCCAAGCAGTAACTATTGTAGCTCAGTACCGTCCAGAAGGTAAGACTTGCTTTATACATTCCAATTCACTTCTACAATTTGAAACTCAGAATGATCATCTACAGTGTCCTTCTACCTCATCTAACCCCTCTTTTGAGGAGAAACAAATAATTCAATATATGGTGACACATACCTGCCACTGTAATTACAAGTTACCAGTCGGGAATATGTGCAAGTGTTGGTGGTGTGGTTTGGTATGTTTCTTACTGTGATGGTGTTCAGAGTTTTGATTTTTCCAGTAAACATTAATGCTGATGTAACACAAAAGTTAAGATGGTAAATCCAGAACTTACTAGAAATACCATGTTATGATTTTTGTATTTCACAATTTTCTTTACTCTTAAATATGGTTGGTTTAATTTTTTTAGTAGTGGAAGCTTAAAAGAGTAATTTCTTCTCTGTTGTGTTGATAACCCAAGGAGGCCATCAGGTCTCATTTTTCTGTTTCATACTGAGCAGGTATTTCTGTTTATCCAGAAAATTCTTTTCGTCCACATTAGACTGCAGCTGTTGCTGTCTAACCATCCTTGCTCTGCAGAAGCCACATCATCCCAATACACATACTTGTCCTCTTATATTTCTACATCACATTTCAAATGCCTTTGTCTTTTTGCGACTTAAAAAATTTGTTAGTCTGAAATGATACACTTACCTTGAGTCTGTAAACTGCTGTGTTACTGTTTACATACAATAAGACATTTTTGATGTGTCATTATGAAATATGATAATCAGCAGCGTTCTCCACGTTTTCTATATTGAATGGCCCATCATTAAATCTTCTTTATAGTTACTTGTCTGCTTAAACATCTTTGTTAACAGTACTAGAAAGGGGTAAGTGTAGGTGTTTATCAGGACTGAACATGGAGCAGGACATCTGCCTTCATCTGAAATAGCTGGGTAGCTGATCACAGCATGCTTTTTCTTCATTCTTAATTTCTTCTCCTCTCTCATGTTTCTCTTATTCTGTCATACCCAAGTTATTGAAACATTAATTTTCATATTCCCCTCCTCTCCCTGCATGAGCATCATATGTTTCCACTAATGCAGGAATTCTGTCCGTAATAAGGCCAGTTGTGTCTGATGAATTGTCAAATCCCTGCAGCCAGCCCATGTTGTCAATGCCTGTATTGTCTTGTGAGGATGTGCATACTGTCCACACGAATCTATAGATTGATCTGTTCAAAGATTTGTTTTCTAGGAGTGCTCACTCTAAGAACTACTTTTAGGAAGAATAGTGAGGTCAGCATTGGTTCTGGAATACTAGATTTGGCATTTTATTAGAATTGTCAAATATTTCTGTTGATACCTGTTTGACCTATCCTTTGCTTAGCTCTTCAGTGTTGTAACAGTTGCATCAGATTGCTACACCTTCTTGCTCCTTGTGTAGGGTTTCCTCATCTTGGCAAGAAACAAAACCTGTGTTTCTACATCTCAGGAAGAAAGCACTTTATTTTTCCCTTGACAAAAAATGTATCCAGACTTCATGTCTAAGTAGCGTTTTTTCAGTCTTCCCTTTCTGGGATTCAGGCTTTAAAAATAAAACAATCCCTTCATACTCTGAAAGTCAAAACCCTCTTTTAGAAAGAGAGAGAAGCATTTTCAGTGGTTCCTGCTCGTTCTGCTTTTGAAATAACAGCTTTCATCCTTGCCACTTGTCCAAGGAGGTAACTTATTTTCTTGAAACATGTATTGAGGTATTTGACTGACTAGATGGGATTTTGAATCATTGCACAGAGATTTGCCCAGAGCAACATACGTTGCCTCTTACAAATTTCTCAACAACTGTCACTTGCAGACTTCAGATCTACAGCTGTGCTTATTCCTTCATGATTAGTGAAGCATTCAGAACAAGGCTGTATGCAGTGGGGATGTATTGAGAATGCTATTTTCAAAGAATTATAGGGCTCATTTGAGGGAGATGTTAGTTGAATTATCCTAGATTATGGGCAGACATCTGACATATTAGAGAAAAGATATATGTATTTTAAAGATACTTGATCTGCACAACCGTTGTTATGAAATAGTGCTTAAAGTTTTCATTCAAAGTGAAAATGTTAGCAGTATGTTAGGGCTTACTCTACCCTTTTGAAGTATAACATGAAGGAAAAATGTAACCAGGAGACTGAGATCCGTAATAGTCTGAAGGCTAAGTATGAAATAACACATGGCCAGCATGCCTCAGAGTGCTAATTACTAATGTCTGACTTCGACATCTCTGCTTGCCTTTTTCTTACTTCATGTAAAATGACATTAAATGGAATTACATCTGTCAGCTTCTTTCAGGTGTGGTGTGAGAAGTAAATTGGATCGGATATGCACTGTTCATATGCTAGAGATTAATAAAAAGAATATTCTTCCTTAAAGGTTACAGCTTGTTTATAATTATAGGACAGCAGTCTGAGTTTTTGCTTTCCAAATAGAAAATATCATCCACGTGGGTCCCTAAATTACAGCTGTGGATGGTTGTCTTTTCCCCTCGCTTGATTCATTTATGTATACATATATGTATGTATGATTAAATCTACTTTTTGTTGGTGCCATTCAAAAAAAATGGTTAACAAATACTAAATTGAAGAGTTCATAAAATCATTATTCATCATCAGCGTTTCTTAACTGTTTTCATAAAGATGAAGAGCACCAGTTATAACTGCTTGTGTTGCACATGCATTTTCTTTCTGTTTATAAATCTAGTGGGACTTTGTAAAAGATGTTGACAGCTAGGACAGATCAAGGAGATTCTAGACATCTATCAGGGTTTATTATAACTGGATAAAAAGATTTGTTATGATAGGAGCATTTGGAAGACACTTGGGACTAGCTCACTTCATTCCTTGTAATTGTGCCTGACAGTTTATATGTTCATAGATGTGGTGGGGAATGCTAATTTATGTTTTTATATCCTACTGTGTTGGCTCTGTTGGAAATTCCCCATTTGCCTTTATGCTCAGACTTTTGGGAGAAGAGCATTTTTGCAAGCAGCTCTTTCATAGAAAAGCCGAGTAGGTTGCCGAAGAAATAATATTTGAAAGAATTCTGTCATTGGAAGGGCTTGAATTTTCTACATCTGGCTTTTCAAATCCATGTTTTATCAAACACAAGTTGCTGAACTTGATGTAGACTGATATGAATGGATGATACTGCTTTTATTATGTCCAGGCTCAAATTAACTTATTTCTGCACCACCTTCCCCCCCCCTGCCCCCCCTCCTAAATCTCCAAGTGTTCCTTGGTTATGGAATCAGGTGAAAACAGATGAGCTCATTCCTAAAAATATCCTTCTGGGTCACTTAGTTTCCAGCAGTGTTTGGTAAATTTGAGAGATGCCTTGCAAAATTTTCCTACTGTACTGAATCCAATTCCAGCAACTTACCAGGTGTCTTTGGCAAGTTAAAAGCCAAATAGGGAATGTGAAGGTATTTTTCTGTTTACAAAAGTGGCTTATGTCAGGCAGCACTTCTGCAGTACCACAGCTGCAATCAGTTGACTTACACTTTCTCTTTGTGGATTCCATATTTTATCTTGCAACTTAACTAGGAGCTGCTTTTTTAAGTAACCAATTGTGGTGTACCAAAAAATATGCACATGCATGTGTGTATACAAAATTTCTGTAGTTGCATAGGTGAGTGCATTTAAACCTCCTGGGGCTGGATGCTGCAGAGGACAGGTCTGGGGTAGAAGAGCAGAAGATTGTGAAATGGGAATTATTCTGTAGAAGTCTAGTGGGGACGTCAGGATACTGTTCTTGTTTTCCTCGTCATTGGAAGCTTTTCCCTCACGTATGTACTAAAAATTTCCTTTCAAGAAGTCATTCATGAATAAGAGGGGTTTTGTTTTACCAGAAGTTCCACTGGAAATCAAATACCATGACTTGGAGCAGTTTAAGAAAACAATGTTTCTTAGGTACACAGGAGCATTTTGATGAGCCATTTTCACCTGCAGAGGTTTCGGAGCCATTTTATTCTTTTGTGTCTCCCTGGCTCTGCAGATTCTTCAGTGCCACGTTGCCACCTCCCTTCTTTGGGTTCTCTACAGATGTAGGGCAACAAAGAAAATGAGCATGGAAGAATGAGAGGAAGCTCTAGGCAATTTGGAAATACGTTTATCTCCTGAGAGTGGATGTTTAGAGATGGTCAGAATTATGATCATGCTATGTAGCAGGGATATAGGAACATGAGAGTCTCAGCGATTGAAGGGAATGTAGTGAGAAGAGGAGCAGCAAGGGGGAAGTATAGGACTGTTCAGATGTGTTCAACTCTTAGAGGGGGATCTCTCCTTATGTCACATTATTTCCATTATTATGTCCATTCAAATTAAAAGATTATCCAAAACATTCTTACATGTTTTTAAGGTGATATACTAACAGTGTTACCTCAAAATTCAGAATTTATGGAAGGTTAGACTTTACCTTCCCCCAGAAATTGAGGTGTACCAGGAGGCTACCATAACTATATTATTGCTTGAGTGCATTTAAATGCTTAAAAATATAGGCAGAGGAATACATAAAAAGTATTAGAATGTATTTTGTTGAAATGATGTAGAAAATAATTTAGTTTTGTGAATTAAACACTTTTTGTAGTTCTATTCTACTAGATCAGAAATGGCCAGTTAGGTATATGTAAAATGTTAACTGCAATCACATATGCATTAACTGTTAAGCCTACCCTTGGAGTTCCTTGAAAAAGCAAGCAGGCAAAGAGTGTTGGCATCAGCAGTCATTCATTGGTCACCTGACTCTTGCCCAGAACAGAAGCAAAAGTCAGATAACACTGTCATGACGGGGTAGCAGTGCTTTGTTTCCCAACGATCCACCTGGCATACAAAATTAAAATGACAATTTTAAGTAGTACAGCAGTCTATTATGTTAGTTATCAGTTATTTTGAATTTAGAATCTATATTTGTCTTTCCTTTTGTCATTCAGCTGATTAAGTCTGTCGCTCTGTATCCAGTTCTTTCTTGAAAGGGTAATAAGGTGGTTAAGTGATCAGATTAGTTCCGTGTTCTAAGGAGATTGGGTTGGATCAGTGTAAGATTAAGAGAAGGTAAAGCCAAACCTCAAGAGGAGATTTTAAGATATTTTTTTGCAAAACCTCTGCTTCTGAACTTGTATTGTTCATGTAGGTGGTTAACCTGTCAGCTTTATTAAAGGAAATTAGTGATTCTTTATTGCAAAATGTGTTCATGGTATGTAGTTTGGTCAAAACTGCTCATACTTAGTTACCCAGAGCTTTAGGTGAATTTTGGTCGGGATTTTTTTGTTTGTTTTGAACAAACGTATACAGCTACTGAAAAATAAGGTTCAAATATGACAACTTCCTATTTTTCATAGACCACGGAGCAGGAGGAGCTTTGCTATAGCTTACCCTTCAATGACTAGTATTTGTCTTAAAATGTATTGCAAGTCTTCTGTTTGTAACAATCCAGCTGGAGTAGCGGAAGGTCACTAATGCTTGTGCAAAACTTAGCTGCTGGTGCTTGTTTTGTATCAGGAGGATGAGCTTCCTTTGTTTCCTAGCTGAAAACATGAGTTGCCTTAACTGAAGTTGGTTTAAAAGATTAGTACATCCCAAGGTAATAAAAGGAAAAATTATTTATTTCCTTTTTTTTCAAATAGCCTATTTTGGTGTACATGGTCTCTAGTCTTCCAGACTTTTGTTCCTGTGTGTTTTGCACCTCATTCTACTCATTTGTGAGTAATCCAGATCAGTCAATTACAGGACTTTTAAAATCAGGCCCATAGAGATTAGAAGAAGGGTTCTGCTATTTATAGTCCCAATAGGCACTATAAGGCAGCTTACACATGTTTTAATCCCTTAAAACCTTGCTACTGGTCTTTAATATAATAAATAAAATAGTTTGTCTTGAACAGTGGTTCAGCCTTTTACAACTATATGGTAAATCTTCAACAATGCTTTTGGCGAATTCACTTCAGCAGGGACTGGATCTAGTCTCTTTCTGAGTTTTGCAGGTTCTGTGGGAGATGTCCTTAGCTAAATACAAACACAGATCTTCTAAGCTGTTTTGAAATTCTGTAGTCTAGTCTTTCAAGTGATTAATGAGGTACAAGCTCATTATACATTAGGGTGTGTGAAAGCCACCAATGGCACGTGGAATGCCTTTGGTGTCTCAGGTCATTGAGAGACAAACATTAAAGCAAAACAGTATCTCCTCAGAAATGTTTGATGATGTTTTTATTGTGATCCATATATTTTAATAGGTAACCTCTTTGCTAGTGTTTATTGAGTGGTTGTATTAAACATGCTATGCTCCACACACTTCACAACCTTCTCTACCAACTGAAATTTATACTAGTCTGTAATATATAGACCATAGTCTGTAACAAGAAAAGATGTGCAAAACCTAATTTGTACCTAATGGATTTATGAAATACCAGTTTAGGTAATGAAGGAATGACAGTCCGTGACTAGAATTCATTAACACAGCTTCAGTTATATACCTCACAGCCTTAGGAAAGAAAACAAATGGAAAGGCAATACAAGATCAGCATAGTGGTGGCCATCCTGACATGCTACCAGGCTTCTTTAGTCAGTTTGGAAGCACTATAAAAGGAAAGTTGATTATTCTAGTAGTGGAAAAAAAGAACATAAAACAGTAGTTATGTGAAATTGTCAGCCCAAGAGTCCTACTTAGATCAAATGGGTCTAGCTAAAGAAAGTCTTTCCACAGACAGATGGGAAGCAGGGAGCAAGGGCCATACTTTTTTAATTAAAGCGAACGTTTTCAGCTCTTCGTGGGTTCAATATATGTAAGAATCTCTGCCTCTTAGTGCTGTGCTACCATCTGTTCTCTGTGCACACATCTTTGCTTCCAGGAGTTGCTCTTCCTTCTGTGCTGTTTGCTGAATTTTCCATCACTTGTCATAGCATTCTGTTCTTTTGACCCACTTGTTAGAATGTGTGTTCCAGACTAAATCAGTTTTCATTGTGGCCTCTTTTTTCTCTTCCCCTCCCTCTACAGACTATTTGCCATGTATCTGTGTGTATCACTGTCCTCTTGTTGCTCAGTGGAAGGGCAGTCCAGGAGCACTCCACCGCTCAGACCCTTTTCTGAAGTTTTGTTTTCTGTTAAAAGCATTGACATTGTTTGCTAGGTAGAATCACTTTATAATCTTACAGGATTTCCTAATCTTCCCCCTGTCCTCCTTTTTGCTTGTGGCTGTGCAATATGTGCAGACATGAAATAGAGCAGATTTATTCTGGTTTTGTACCATCTGCTTGTCCAGTATAATTTTAAAGTTTAAACTTGAGCCCAGATGTATCCATCCAAGGTTCTTAACAACAGATTATGTGTAAACCTGAGTAGGCTTTGGGATTTTTTTTTCCTTTGGTAGTGGCGGGGTACTGTTGGGTAAATGCCATCAACTGAAGCAGCAGATGCTTCAAGCTCTTTGTTATAATATGCAAGTACTACTCCCTCCCTGCCCCTAAACTTACTGGAAGCTTTGAGAAAATTGTTGCTCTCATGTTGTTGCATGTCATGTTAGTCTTGCTGCCTATTACCCTTTATTTGATATATAGCATCAGGAGCTTTCCTGAAGTTCATAACATTATAAGAGATCCTAAGTTATGTCCCATTTGCTGCTGTTGCTTATACATCAGGTGTGAAGTCCTGATCACATTCTTAACAGGAAAGATGAAGGGTTTGGACTGTATGGTTTTGTTTTGTTGCTTAATTCATTTGGGAGAGGCCGGTGTTTCTTGTGCCACCACTACTAAAATACTATTTTAGAATCTCAGTATTTTGTTGGCTGTGGAAATTGGAAGCTCATTTGTAGATGGAGTTCCTATGACTAGCCTACTCCGTTGGAGTTAAAATCAGCTTTGTATTTTCATTGAAATATCATCTGTTTGGCTACCTCCATCACATTAGAGCAGAGATCAATCATTTTCCTTCTCACACAACCTTTTCATTTCCTCTTGACCAAGAAAGCCAAGTGTCCTTTTATTCTTCATTGTGCCTGTTTCAGCTCCAAATTTTTGGAATGTTTAAGTGGCCAAATAAAAGACTGAAAAAATTTTTATATTTATATGTGAATTGTAGGAGTTTGTCACACTGAGCCATGGGGAAGTTTTTTTGTGCTGTTCACTGTGATTTAGAGGAAAAAATATGGCTGATTTTGTCATACACTATATATGTAATATAATGTATACCTCATAAGAAAGAATGGAATTGTAAAGAAGAAGTTCTCTAGCATTTGGGAGAATCTAGTGATGGTAAGGTGAATTTAATGGGTAATTTAAACATACAGTGAAATAGACACTGTGTAGACACTGGAAATACAGGAAGATGGGAGAGTACTTGAAGGAAAGTTATCACTCTGTGTTCCTATCTCTTTATAATTGCGTTCTTGTCAGTGAGAGGCAAATGTTAAGCTAAGGTCATGCTTTTGGTCTTACCTACCACTTCTGCTTTCATTTCGTTTTAGCTAAGGTGTTTCTTACAGTCATCTATGTGTGGTACACTTGTTCTGTGCAGTCTTTCATTAGTGTAAATTTGATGCTACTTCTCTAACTTATCTGCTTTCTTGGGTATTTAATTAGTAGTAAGGTATGCACAGGGATTGCTTAAAAACAGAGTTGTGTAGGTAGTTTTCTGGGGCTTTTGTAAGCAAATAAAATTGCATTTTTATGGATGGCATTTGATGCACATGGGTGTCAAATGCAAGTCTTGCTACCAGCTGTTGGCTGTTGATGTCCCCTTTTGTGGAGCAGATAAGATGAAGCGGCTGTGGCCAATCCTCTGACTGCTGTCCTGCCAACTACTTTTCTACAATTTTTAAGCTACCAGATGACATTGGTGTTCTTCAGTTTAATGGGAGATTGAAGGTGATAAAGACAGTTGATATCCAACTCTTCTCAATCGTAGAGGTAGAAATATAACCTCTTCTAGACAGATCAGCAGAGCTCAAACTTGGATTGATAATGTTGAAGCTGAACAATGCCTAATTAGCCAACAGGTGCTGATCCTTTGGGTACCAAGCTGATACTGTGTTCCTGATGCTCTCAATTACTGTTGTCTTATTTTCCGTCTCCAGCATTAGGTTCAGTAACACTGTATCTAATACCAAGCTTTCTTTTTAAGAACCAAAATCCTGTCTACTTTTCAGCTTCAAACCCATTGATTTTAAGACTTCTTTCCACACTGTTCCTTTCAAAACCTTCTTTAAGAGAAATATAACTCAGATTTTTAGCTTGCTCTACATCAAAAGAGCTCACCAGATTCCATCTGCACAAAGTGTTTCAGCTTTTCCTAAGTATGACATCTCTTGGCACTTCCTCTTTGGAAGATAGAGCCTTCTCAGTCTCAGCCCAGTAGCTTCTATTTTTGCATTACTGGTATGGCAGGAGCTTCTATGTAGAAATTATTCTCTCTCTTACTCCTACAGATGTCCCTGTCACTCATTCAGCACTTGCTTCCCATGAGTTCTGATGAGAAAAATCAAATTACTCCAGAAATCTGCAGGGCCAGCAACCTGAAGATAATGTATAGGGTAAAGCAGAGTTAAGCAATAGTAAGGAATAGCCTCCTTTGCTAACTGTCTTTCTTACTCTATGCAACATAGGAGGAAATCTGGTTCTTCAAACAGATGACACGTGATGCTTCCTTAACAGGAATTTGTAGTCTTTTCAGTAGCTGTTGGAAAGAACTGTAGATGTTTTCAGTGCTGAAGAATCTGTAGCACAAGAAAACACTTGGATCATGTGGTCTTTTGCATGGTTAATTTCCTTTCACGCAGGGGGCATAAAAAACACTCTTCTATCAGAAATTTCAGCTGTATTTGAAATTTAGAGCTTTAATTTTCCAAAACACTCAAAAAACAGGTGAGAGGCTTAACACGATCATTTCTCAGGTACAAATGAGTAAGGTGACTTACCAAAGGCCATGCAGTGCAGCAGTGGCACAGCAGAGTTATTCTGTTATCTCTCTGCATCGGACTCCTCCTCCTAAAGGATATAGCGTTCTAAACAAATACCATTTTCTCACATTCCTGTTAGGTTACCATCCTGTCATCTTAAATTCTTTTGCTATTAGTGGCAGCATTCATATTAGGTGAAACAGGGTTTTTTTATTTTTCTCATCGAAGCACCTCGTCAGTCTGATTTAGTGCTGGTAAATTATTTCATCTGGGCTTTATTTGTTAAAAGACACTTGAAGCTATTTTAAAAACTAAACTACTGTCTTGAAAATGGCCACCTTTTGGTTTGAAAGGACAAAACTCAAGAGTTACAAGACAGTTCATATTATCGTAACACAGATAGGGTTAATTATAGTTATTATTCCTAAAGAATCAGATTTAGAGTAACCTTGATGAATGAAGCGATAAACTAGAAACTGGTTCACAGAATATTCTTCTGTAACTTCACATTTCTTTTCTTCTCTGGTTGGTGCTCACTTGTCTGATGAGGATGAGGAGAAAGTGCTGCAGAATGTAATATGATAAATAATTAGTAGGATTTAGGTGACTGTTGAACCTTAGTTTAGAGATTTTCCTCGAGATGTTTACATTTTAGAGCTCTTTCTATCAGTCTTGTATTTCCTGAGTAAATTGGATGGCTGCGGGGAATAGGGTGCAGCTAGGAAGAGCTGAACATTACACAGTTCAGCAGCTGCTTTCTGCACACACCCTGGGTCTCTCAGTGTTGACTTGTTATAATCTGGCGTCACGTGGTCTCCTGGTGAAGGTGGTGGCTGCAGAACGTTTCCTTTAACTTGGAAGGTTTTACCTGATCCTGAAGTCCAAAGTATTCAACTGAAGGAACAACTTACTTGTTTTGAGTTGATATTTTATGCTGACAGCACGTAAGTACCTTGCTTTAGGAAGTGTTTGTCCTGAAGAAGCTATTAGTATTTTATTGCCTGCCTTTGTAGCTAAAATCAAGTGCATTTAGCTTAGTTTTATTAGTACACAGTGCTGCTTAAGAACACAATCCGTTTTCCAGGATTAACATTGTACATAATTCTATAGAGGGAGTTGGAATCTCTAATGCCATTTACAAGTGGATAAAGATTCATGCCAGAATTCTGGATTTATTTTTTCCTTTCTTGAGCTCTCATGGGAACACTGTCTTATTCAGAAGATGTTTTGCATATTTCCCACCTTCTAGCACTAAATTCTTTATCTAATTAAAATCCAGTAAAGTACAGATGCTTTTCATTCCCACTTCCTAACATTTAAGATGAAAGATATATAGTTCTTTATTATAAACCAATGTATTTCACATGTATGTTCTCAAGTTAACTTTTTGTCATGGGTTACAATTTATCTGGATCAGTCTTTTTACTCACATAAAAATTACGGTTACTAGTAGAAATGTTTGTTTAATTAGGAAAAGAAGAGTTTCTGTGAACTGTAGATTAAACCCACAGTTTTAAAGTATAATTTGCTTGTTTATTTTTCTTTGTCTAATCACAATTATTTCAATTTTTATTTGAGTTAATATCGATAAATGTAAAATTTATCGCAGCTTTTAATGACAAAGCAGTGCTTAATAAATACGTTTAGGGTGGATTTTCCTTGCATTGAAAAAGCTGAAACAAATGCTTATTCTGAGATTTTCAGCATTTTTGAGTAATTTAGTTGCTGAAGCTCAGGGGAAATTAATTGCTGTGCCTCCCTTTCTTACAGAATACAGTCGTTTTGAAGCTAAAATACATGATTTACGGGAACAGATGATGAACAGTAGCATTAGTTCAGGATCAGGATCTTTGCGAACCAGCCAGAAGAGATCCCTCTATGTCAGGTAATCATCTTTTCCATAGTATTACTAGTTTGTTTTTCTACTTTTCTGTAGATACAGTATTTCTCTATTTGCATTTTTATACAACTATTTACTCATTATTGAACTAAACAAATTGATATTTATATGCTAAGTATATTTAAAATAGAGCTTCATTTAGATTAATTAATGAAATATAGCTGAAAATTAATTCATAGCCCTGAGTATCCTGTATGAAGTTTGAAGGCTGGTGCTGTTACTTTCCTTTTGTCCTGCCTTTCAATCAGTGTGCGTGAAATCTTAACTTGTTTCCTTCCGTCTGTGTTTTTCTGATGGTAGTCCTCATACTCTCCCTGATTTAGAGTTTAAATTTATAGTCTCCCTTTACTTTAGCTTTGACAGATTTCCATCTTCTTTCCATCAGCAGTTGAAGTCTCAGCATGCATTAAGAAAACTTATTTCTACATTAATAGCATTTTGTTACAGGATATCTTCCATGGTAACTGAGAGAATGTACATCAGAGCAAAGGGACTGAATATTCTTTATTAATTTATTCATATTGAAGTAAACATAAAGGAGGCTAAAAGGAAGTGGAAATACAACAGAGCATAAAGCAGTTAGGAAAAGAGGTGGTTACACTATGAAATTGTGGCAAGGTGCAGCTCATTTACGTGCCAACGAATTCCTGCATCAGCTGTCATATGCTGATAAGGCCTAAAATTTCAATTATAAAATGTGGGTACAAGGATTGTGTTTTTAAAAACAAATTGATTTCTGAGTTCCCCAATCCAGCTAATCTCTGCATTGAATTAAGGCCAGCAGTAGCATCTCAGCAGGGGCCAGAAAATTGTAGTAAAGCAGGTGAGACTGCAATAGTGCTGGTGCTTGGGGTAAATTTGATTTAAGATGTTATAGGACCTCACTGGCTTACCTGCTGAAAATCCTGTGCTGAAGTGCTGTTGGCTGTTCCCATCCAAAGCAGATGCTGGTTTTGTTCATAGTGCAGTATCTATTTAGCTATGGGAAAGGAGGCACATATTACACAAAGCAGTCACCTGAGAAATTGCATCTATGCTTAGAAAAGTCTGTCCTCTGCAACCTATTTTTGAAGGATTTTTGAAACCAATGTGTAGCAAATGACTGATGCAAGGCTTCTGCTTGGACTCATTATGGTGTGTAGCCATTCTGTTCTGACATGTTATTTTAGTCCCTTTATCTGGACTCTTTTTTAGCAGAGCTGGAATTATTTGGTTGTTGGTACTTCACCTTAAATGTTTTTTGGAGATCAGCACTTAAATCTCTAAGGATAAATGTCTTAACTATTAAGGATAAAATGCTTGGTATCACACTTATCAGTGTCTTAGAATTTCCACAGGTAGGTGTACACATGGATATTGTGGTGAGCTCTTCCTTTCCATAATCCCAAGATTTATCTCTTTAGCCCTCATCATATAACTAAGCCTAAACAATTCTAAATGCTTTTATTTTGCCTGGTTAGCTATAGCCTGATCAGGTTCTAAACCGCTTACACTCATGTTCACACATTGGTCTGATATTTTAAGCCACTGACAAGCATTTTGTGTTTCTGTATCTTTTATCCACTAATGGAAGTTTTTATCTGTAAATGATTGAGGTTGAAGTTTTGACTTCATCAGCTGCCGCAGAAAAAGCAGCCTTCTCCAGGCTGTTGGCAGAAGCCTCAGGGAGACTGGCGATTCCCTTCCCAAGAGAGGTTTTTGAGACTCTCTAATCAGTTTTGTTATAAATCAGAACAAAAATCTAAAATGCAAAAATTGTTCAGGAAAAAGTTACTTTTCCACCTACATCTCTGAACGTTAAAAAAGCTGCTAGGGCTTTTGGGATCTACTTTTGTCATCACACCAAAAGATGCCAAAGACTGGTAGGCAACTTGATATACACAGGATGGGTTCACATCTGTTCTGTCTGGTTTCTGATGTAATTTTGACGTCACTGAAGTAAGTTTCGTGCATCTTTCCACATATTGCTAGATACTGACAGAAGGTGTTAGTTATCCAGCCTATTCCTTATTATAAGTCGCTCTGGTATGATCATTCTGTACTTTTATTGGTACCAATTGATGTACAAGTAAATTTTGGTAACTGAAGCTATCTTTTTTTTCTTTTCTGTAATGTCGGGGTTTTGGTTTGCCTTAAAGGATTCCAGTTACGTAACATAATGGTGAATTGAATGGTAACTGCAATGGTGAATGTTTGTAAGCATTTGACCATAACTGTAGAAAACCTATGAAATAAAAACACTTTCATAATCTCTGGTGATTCCTCAAAATCATGTCAACAAATAACAGAGAAAATCAGATCTATCATTGTGTCACTGTAACTAAAATTTGGTATCTTTATGAATAGTCTGCCTGTAAACAGATTTTGAGGGTGTTGTTATAATACTAAGGAGAAGGCCATTTTATTTGCCTGAAAGTACAGTTGAACTAACATGGCATATTTTTGTTCTTATTTGTATGTACATCAATATGTGATGAGTAGCAATATAAACTTTATGTGTATGCTGTTCTTCATCTGCAGTTTCAAAACACACATGTGAAAAGTTGAGATTCCTTCATGTTATCAAGCTTCTGTGCTAATATGTCGATGGAGAGTAAATCTGTTCCATGTTTTATCTCATCTTGTAATCTAAATCTCAATCTATGCAATGTGCATAGAATTTAAAATTGAAAATAACTTTTAGCTCTGTCCATTTTTCTGACCAACGTGATACATTTCAAGTTTAAACCATGATGCTAGTTTCTGCTGGAATTGAAGCATGGTTACCTCTCCAATGGGAAGAAACTTTACAATGTTGAAATAATTAGGAAATTTTAACAAAATCTGTTGAATAAATAAGATGTAGGAGGTTTACAAGTTTCAGTAAAACTTGATCAACAGCCTATGATACTGGAAGTAATGAGTGCTGCCAGGTAAAAAGACCTTGTGGAAAATTTACCAGTGTTGACATAGTCATGAAATTTTTAGCTTTGAAGGATAAACACTCATGAAACACACAACTTCAGTTTCTGTAGGCTTGTAAATGAAGGAACCAAGTTACCTTCTTTAGTGCTGTTTAGTTGTTGGGTAATAGAAAGTGAAACAAAAGGGAAAACTTGGTGCTTTCTCTGTAAAACAATTTTAGGATTTCTTATTTATTGAATTAGAAATAGAACTTCAGATGATGTATCATGGGACTGTGTTTGAAATAGTACTTGATCAGGAATACCAAATTTAAGTAAATTTATGTTTATAACTTACACTAAGTAAATGTATACACATTAATCTCTAATAAGTAAACTTACGTGGAGTTAATAAAAGAGGTTTTTCATATGCTAGTCTGTAGATAAATGTGTCATTCTGGCTGTGAAGTGAGTTCTCATTTGATGACTTGCCAGGCATACAGGAAAGCCATGATAATCTGTTGGAATGAAAAGACTTTTTTGTTAATTCTGTTTACTTTTTGGCTTGTTTATTTGATCATTACCAGTTCCTAGTGTTCCTATAAATTTTAACTGCGTGGTTTTATTGCTGCTGTGTGACATTCAAGTTGATCTTATTATGAAATTATAAGCTTTGGCTTTTTTCCCTATTCAAGTTATTTTTCTTAAAGTGACCTCACCAGAGGAAAAATATTTGATAAAACTGCCTTTCATTGTGCAAAAACTATTCTGTGTAACTATTCAACCAGTTTGAAGAGCATGTGTTGATAATACATGCTTTTAATCCATTTATACTTGCGCTTCACTCTTGTGCAGTTTTTCCCCCATGCGGTTAACACAAGTGTCAAAGCTGTTAGGCCCAGCTCACTGCTCGTGAATTTATGTTCAAAATTATCACTTGGAAGTTAAAAGTAGTGCTGGTAGAAATCGTTGCTTGAATGCTAACAAGAAATCCAAGGAAATAAATTTCATGATGTATTCAATTAATTCAGTGAAAATGTGTACAGTTTCAATCTGCATTAAAAGTATATCATGGGTTATGTGTGATGTATTCTGAGATGTGAATGATATTTGTCCAGAATGCTTCTTGAACAAATGTGTGCAGAACAAATCTGGAGGAGTAACTGCTAGGTGTAGTGTTCAGACTGTATTGCCAAGTTGCTTTTTTCTTCTGCAACTCTGCAGGATAACAACTTTTTATTTTGGAAACGGACAACAATTGCTATTTTCTAAAATCCAGTTGATGACTTGATATAAACCAATGTACATTACAGAGCTTTGCACAGTGCTGTATGTTTCAAATACTTGCCTTGATTATCCTAGGTTGACTTGCAACTTCTCAGTGCAAAGAACTTGCTGAAATACAGGAGGCATCTTCTGTCAACCTCTCATGAAGTACTAGAGTTTTGCTATAGATGGAGTTCTGATTAATTAAAAGTGTATATGGATACCATACTGCATGTTTTCTGTGTGTGTATATGATAGAGTGCTTCTGATGTTCTTGTTTTAAGTAACTGTCATAATAATTTTTGAACGATGCAGGCAGCTCGCTTCATATTTTGTGCTACTTTCTGTTTTTTTTCTTGATTTTTCCATGTTAATCTTTTTCTTTTCAATATAGAGCTCTTTTTGATTATGACAAGACTAAAGATAGTGGCCTTCCAAGTCAAGGATTGAATTTCAAATTTGGCGACATTCTGCATGTCATTAATGCTTCTGATGATGAGTGGTGGCAAGCACGGCAGGTAACTCCAGATGGAGAAAGTGATGAAATTGGAGTTATCCCAAGCAAACGCAGGTATGTCATATTTTGCTGACTGTGCCATGCCTGCTACTGAACATCTGATATAATTAATACCTAAATTGCATCTGCTTTGCTCATTGTTGATAATTCTGTACTGTATCAGTTACTGGTTTGTTTGCTTGTTTAAAATAAGTAATCTCTAGTGAGAATCTAACTATCTCAATGAGAAGTTTGTTAAAATCCTGTTTAGCCTTAGGAGTTCTGTGCTGAAGCTGGCAAAAGCGGTCCAAGTCCATTTCTCTGTTTTCACTGTAAATGAGTTATGGGTTTAGTAACCTTACATGTGGGTTTAATAACATCATGCCTCTTATGTATGCAAAGGTGCAAAGTGAATCTTAATATTTACTTTTGACTCATAATTGAGGCTGTTCACGTGCCCTCTAGATTTATTAAACCTCACAAAATACTCCAAAACCCTCACTGCTCATCACTTGAGAAATAACGCTCTTCTTTTCCAGTACAGTTTGCCATTAACAGGCTTCCATTTTCTGAAAACGTTATCAACAATAAAAATCTATACTACAAAAGGTACACCTATATGCTTATGCTGTAACAAATAGTATCCTGAACTTGTGGAATGTTTCTGATTTACTGTTTTTGTGTATGTTTTTGCCACAGAGTCGAGAAAAAAGAACGAGCCCGTTTGAAGACGGTGAAATTCAATTCCAAAACAAGAGGAGATAAAGGGGTGAGTTAATGAAGTGCTAATTACACCCAGTGTTGTGAACGGTAACATTTTTCTGTGGTTTATGCATGCAGACTCAATTTCAGATTCTAGTGAAAAGATTAAATTCCAACAGACATAAAATAATCCTGAGCACCAAAGCAAATTTTAATTGCCAAAATGTTGCAAATTGTTTCAAGAATAAATTTAGAAATATATATTATCATTAATACTGTAGTGTAACAGGACTTGTAGATACTAATCAAGTATTGAATAATGCCATTTCATTTTAACAAATCCGCACACAGTTTAGTCCTTAAGTATAGATTGTACTCCTGGATTCTCTTATTTTGGGAAGTGGCTTACTACCAATTCTCAGATAAACTAAAATATTTCTTTAAGGTCCTTTTAACTCATCTAGAAAAGAGGAAAGTAACGCTCAACATGATCCTTAACGACAAAATGAGGTCTTACAATGGACTAAGTTAGTGGACAGCATAAAGAAACTTTGTTCTTATGGATGAAGGAGCTTTAAAGATTTTCATGCAGGGGTGTAGGACAGCAAAAACTTCAGGCTTAGCAGTCTTAATGACTAGAAACAGTCTCCATCTCACGTCTTCTTTTTTTACTGCCATTCTCTAGTGGCACCAAATACTGATATGGCTACGCTCAAGTCAAAATAAATAGCCAATGCAGATGAAAAATAACCTGAACCAAAAAAGATCCTTGTTCTAATTCACTGCACAATATCCTGTCCTACTAGACGTGATGGGAATGAATGGTGAGACAGCAGTGTAACTACTTAAGTAGTAATAGGAACGTTTGTAGCTGAAACTGTAGCATTTGATAATGGTACAGCAGCCTTTTTTATTTTGAGGATGAGACTTTTTACAATGTTGTGGTAATTTTGAAATTTGAAAGAAAATGTCACAACCTCACAATTTGTAGCAGTAGTATCTAAGTAGTAACTTGAAGACTTAGGTATCTGTGTCTTAGATGTGAGACCCTTGTAAAGTAATAATATATTGTGATTCTTAAATCTGAAACGTGCTTTGAACTCCGAAGGAGGCTATTTCTTAACTAGGGATTATTTTTTCTTATAGCACTAATGCTGTAACGTTAGTCAGTCATTATTGTAGGTCCTAAAAATTCCTTCTAGTCATCTATTTCAGTTGCAGTGTTTTCATAACTTCAAAAATAACATACATATAATATTCAAGTTTCAATATCGTGATAATGTGAGACTTTAAAGACTGTAAAATCCATATGTACGTCCCTTGGCTATATGAAAAAGGTTTCAGTTCAGTTTATTGATGAAAAAATGTCATTGTTTTCTGTAAGTATCAATTACTTCTGGTTATTTTCTGATGAACCATTACCCTACTGCCTTGATGGTTCACTGGATTATTTGCAGTTTGTTTTGGTGCATTCACATTTTGTATTGGAATAAAATGTTACCAGTTGATGTGGTAATACTTTACCTGATAATTTTTATAACTTGAGTTCACGTTTTACAAGTCACATAAAGAAAATGGCTGAAGTACTTTGGGTCATTTTAAGTACATTAATTTTTCAAATGTTACTGTGTTCTTGCAAAGGTAATTGCATGGTTTTGTAGTTTATTTACCAATAAACTGCAAACAATTAACTTGATTAATGATGGATTTGAAGTAGCATTTTGACAATAGCAGTTAGTGCACAGTCCCTGTGTACTAGCATAGCTCCAAAGACATGAGTGGAAAAGCAACTACGCTTGCCATTGATGTAGAACTGCATTTCTTTTTCTGTAGTAACATTTCATTTTGCAAACATGCTTACACTGTTCACAAAATCTTTTGCTTCAGCTGTAAATGTTTTAACATGATTTCTCCTTAAGTGTTCCTCCTGTATTTGTCATGATGATATTTTCCTCAGTAAGCTGTCTGCACCATTCATGTCTTCATGGACTGTGTGCCATCCTGTGCCTATATATGATAACACTCCATTGAGAGGATGAAATAGCAACTTTGTACAGTTTTTCAAAATTTCTCCTTTACAACCTTAAAAATAACATTAAAATCCATGTTCCTTTCATTGTAATAAAAGATAAAAAATCTGGAGCAGAAACAGTTTTTTTTCTCGTTTGCTCCTTTCATATACACATTTATCTCACTTTCTCTGCTGCTTCTGTTTTAATAGATTCTGCTTATGATGCCTGTTTGATTTGCAGTGGGCTTATGAAAAATTTAATACAATTACTATGCATTTTAAACTAATAAGCAATTCTGTCTAGCTTTTTATAATCATAGTACCTTTTAAAAAGAATCTTGTGGCTAATCTTTTATGCAAAATCAGTATAATATTACTTTTTCTTTTTTTTTTGTGGCAATGGAACTGACTCTGACCATTATACATGCAGTATATAAAACTTCACATCGGTTCAATTAGATTTACTATAGAGAAACTTAAAATAATTATTGTTAGGAAATACTTTAAAAACAAGTGAAGAACCTGATTATGTGTTATGGTCTCCAATAAATGAGCCACTCCTTTTATTTTAACTATGTACATTGCTTATTTCACCACCTCAGTTAAACTGCACCATTTCAGCTTTGTTACATTTATTTCCCCTGTTCTTATGCTCAAATTGAGGGAATTGTCTGAATGGGACAATTATATAGACAGTATAGACATTATATTACAGTGTTTCTTCAGCAAAGATCTCCTGTGGACATATTTCTTCATTGCCCTTGTTCTATAGATTGCATTAACCTTTCTGGTTGTGACAAGTCAATTACAAAGCCTTGCTGACTTCAGATACAGAAGGTCAGGAGGACTGTAACCCAAAGCCTTGCCCATGCCAACTGTGTTTCCTGCAAGCATATGATTGGCTCAAAACCAGTTCTTTTGTCCATATGGCAAGTTGACAGTTTACCAACTCTTACAGCAATTTTAGTTGAACACAGATGCCAGCCAGTTAGTTGCATGGATTTCCTACTTAATGCAGTGTTGCTGTTTCCAGAGGTCTGTGTCCTTGGTTGTCTTCCCATGGTACCATGTGCCACTTTAACACCTGGTAATTGTAAGCTTTTTTTAAACAGTGGGATGTTTCAGTATCTGATGTTGCCAGGCAAGTCTGTATTAAAACAGATGGCCATAAGGATTTTTAATACTGTAGCAGGATGCAGCTTTTGTGTTGCACTATAGGTATTCTCTTTAGGAAGGCCAAATGACAGTTAATTGTACCAAAGAAGGTGGCCCACGGTTTGAAAAAACTGTTGTATTTGACCCCTACTTGTTAATTCATTTCATTCCATACTTACAGCTGGTAGAAAAGATAATTCATCTTTTTGCAACTGTATTGCACAGAATAGAAGGCGATGAGCTCACACTGGCTGAAGAGAGAAAATTACTTGAAAGTTAAAATGCTCAGAATTTTGGAAACAGCCATTAATAGAGTCTTTACCTTATGAATTGAAAATATTGTGGGGTTCATTTAAAAGCAGCATTTGAAAATATCTCTGTGGAAGTTTTATAACTTCAGGCTGCATATGGGCTCTGCTTGGCTTAGAAATAAACAGTCCAGCATAGTGTCTCAAAATCAAGCTGGGCATTTTCTTGCTTTGCCATCCTTCCCATAACAGAGTTTCTGCAAACCAAATGACAGAAAAACAGCAAATTTCACTTATGCCTAAAGATGAAAAGGAATTTCATCTAACTTCAAATTAACTGTATTACTTCTAGTACTGGGCATAATTGCAATAAAAATGTTACTGATTTATTTATGCATTGAATTTCTTTAGTGACTTAGAACAGTGAGTTAAAGATGCTTTAGTCACGTAATGTGTTCAGGAGAGGACACGGCAGATACTACTAAATGTCGTGTTAATTATACCTGTAGACATACCTATATATAAATGAAAATACACTGGTACTGTCCATTGCCAAGGAGACAAGGAGCACAATAGCAGTTTACCTTCAGCTGGGTGGATATGTATGTCTATATAGGTAACTACAAATTTTCATAGCAACTGAGATACAGAAATTCTTCAGCAACACAATTAACAGCAGTTAATGTCAAAAGCTGCTGAATGGGATCCTTCGACATACAAGGGTTTGTCACGTGGTAATTCTCTAGAAATGCACCCTTGAAAAAATGATTGCCACAGTAAACAAATTTGTATCTTTTGAAAGTTAATCTTATTGGAAAGCAGACTTCGTAGAGGGATTTCTTTCAGTGTACTGCAATGAATAGTCTTTGTGAAGGCTTGAAAAAAAAGTGCAGGGTTGGGTTGGTGTTTTTTAGTGATTTGAATATTCCAGCTTGCCTTTTTTTTTTTACTTATTTCCTATTTTACTGTTGCTTAGTTTTACCCTGAGAGCATTTGGTACAGTGCCAGGTCTTAACTTCTGTTTTTCTTTACTAGAAGATACATTATTTAGCAGTTCTCACCGAAGTATTTATATAGAGTTTTGCCTTTGCAAATGGATAACACTGGCAGATACTTCTGGTGTGCTGTTATGATGTCAGTTGTTTGCAAAAGCATGTGTGGAGCCTCAACATTTTTTAATATACTGTAACCCTTATGTTAGATATGCTATCAGGAATTTAATTGACTTTTGAATTCATGATGGTTTGGCCATCTTATAGCAGCCAAGTTTTTACACATTTTCTTACACTCTCAGCAAGCCTATATTTGTGAAATACAGGTCAGGCTGTATAGGATGAAGCAGCCTGCCACTTCTCTCTGTAGTAAGCATGTGAAATACGGAGGGTGTGAGCAAAACCATGATCTCAATCTCTATTTTTAATGAGATGAGAAAATAGTGTTAAACTGAAATATGCACTGCATAATGTGGTTATAGGAGTCAGCTTCCACAAAGCTGCTGGTCTGGGCCTTTGTTCACACAGACATTAGACATCCTTTGTTTTGCCCCTCCTTCTCTTCTTCAGCAGTCATTCAATGACAAGCGTAAAAAGAACCTCTTTTCCCGAAAATTTCCCTTCTACAAGAACAAGGACCAGAGTGAGCAGGAAACCAGTGATATTGACCGTAAGTATGTGGCATTCGATGGAGAGCGAAGCACACGTAGAAGGGCCTGCTAGATTGCAGTAGGGTGTTACCATGGAGACAGTTTCATGAGCTGCAACAGGCTAATGATGACAAACCAATCTACAAAATCAGTGAAACCATTTGTTTGCTGTTAAAGCAGAATTTAACCCAATAGTATCCCAGTTTGGAATAAACTGGGAAGTACTGTTGAGTAATGATGTGTTTGTAACTGGAAGAGGTAACAGCCTTACTGTGCTATCTGTGATGGTTCCTCATTTCTGACTTGGAGTAGAGGGCACAGCAATGAGGAAATTAAAACAGAGCTTAACAGCTTCTCAAATTAGTCCCTTGTGACTCGTTTCTTCAAAGAAAGAAATGCTAATTTGGTTTTCATAATGGAGAGGGGTTATTTTGATGTTCATTGTTGTTGAAAACACTAAAAAAAAAAAAGTGTCTTCTCAAAAAACCAGTGGCTTAAGTTTGCTACTTCAGACCAGGTCTGCTACTAAATGCTTTCTGTGCCATTAGCATCACTGATTACACTTCATGTGCCATTCAGGTGAAATCCTATAGACCTGCCTTTCCCTGTGATGTTCTGGGAACTGTCTCCTGTCGTAGCGCCAATTTTATATATTACTGACAATTATTTTCTTTGTGATTGTCTTTTTATTGCTTGCCCTCTGGGGACTACTCTGCAGGAGGTCCCTGACGACATGGGATCAAAAGGCCTGAGTAAGTGATCAAAATCCTCCCAAGTTATTTTAACCTCCATCTGAAAAATAAACTTTTTTTTTTTAACAGATCTCTTTGAGACTGATGCTCTACTGGCATAAGGAGGTTCACTCTAAAAATGTTCCTTAAGCTTTCTTTTTTAGTTTGTAGCATTCTGGGGGTTTTTGCTTTCAGGAGCGTGTTACTCTAAGTTCCGTTTGACTATCACATTAGATTTTTTTTTGTTGTTCTTCAGAAGCTTACCAGCGCTTACTTGTTTGTCCTTAATAGTACCATGTTTTTAATTTTGGTGGTTGTTTTTGTCACTTTCATTTTGTCTTTGTGTTGTTATTTAAAAATAACCAATGGCTTTTTACAGTGATAGTACAACTGTTGCTGCCGTACTCTTAAGTAGTGACAGCTTTCAATCCTCTCTCTAGGTGACTGATGTTTACAGCTACATAAAACAAACAAAACTTTGCTTAACAAATGGTGTGGAAGTTTTTTTTTTTGGTTTTTTTTTTTTTTTTACTTATTTGAACTCTTAAGATACTTTTAGACCAGGTAGAAGGGAAGCTAGTAGAGGAGACACATAAGCATTTGTTGTATTTCTTGCAGAAATGTTAATAATAGAATACAGTTAAGATTCAGAAGCTGCTGAGTATTCTTAATAAATCGATTTTCCTACACAAAACCCACTATGATATTGAAATGACAAAAAAGTAGCAAATGTGCCTTCATCACAGGTATTAAACACATACATTATTACATGTTAATCCATCACAAAAGTACATGAGTAAAGGTCATTGAAAACAACAGTTTATTCCAAGGCACAGTGTTCCTGAAATTACATGTAGGAAGCCCTGTATTTCTATACTTGGCCTCAATCATGAAATAAAAATTCTACTAGCTGTAACATCAATTTTCTGTTTCTGAAATGATGAGTTTCAAGCAAATGCTTTGTCTAAAGAAGAGCTTTGAAGACTTTATGACCTTATGGCTTAGAGCAGAAGATTATCAACAGCCTTTTTGACCTTATGATCGTACCTATTGCTACATAATATAGTCCAGAAATGCCACTAGGTGACTCTGTTACAAAAACAAAAGGCTTCTAGCCTGTTTTTCAGCACGTACAGAGTTCCTGAAACTGCCTTACCACACTTAAATTACGCTGTGTTACTCAGGCTCTGCAGACTGCTGTTCTTGCTTTACGCATCTACACCAATTGTGCCCGTTATCAGACTATGACAACACTTAAAAAAGTAAATATATAAATACTTTGTAGCTACTGAAGTGTTTTGATTACTGTGCAAGGTGAAATGAGTATAGGTAGTCCTGGATAAAAGTCAGGAGTTGTTGAAAACTAAAGCATTACTGGGGGAGAAAAAAACCCTACTTAATTCTGTATTGCACTTAAGTGAACTATTTAATATACCTTAGGAAAGTGTCTGCTGTTGAACACACAACATTATATTTCCTACAGTGAGGCCTAGTGTTTTCTGCTCAAAGAAAATATAATCAACATAATCTATAAGTTGCCTGCATAAAAGTTGAAATGCATAATCCCATAGTTTTTGCTTAACAAAACCCACCTTGAAATGAAAACCTAAAAATAACAGGGTTTCATGTGAACTATGAATTAGTGTACTTTTCGTAATCTTATTTTGATGTGTTGTTTAATGTTGTTCTTTTTATTAACATCAATTCCTTTTGTATGGAATTAAGCTTGTTCCTGAGAACTATGAGAAGTACCTTAAAACTTTTATATGCAGTATGTATTGATTTCAGCAATTTGATATCAGTATTGTCTTTCACCTGGATTATTTTGTGTCAGTTTGCTTTCTTTTGGACTCATGCCATTGGTGTATGTTCCTTATTTTTTTTCCATTGTGTTGCAATTTCAGAGCATGTAACCTCTAATGCCAGCGATAGTGAAAGTAGTTACCGTAAGTGTTTTTAAGTTCTTTGTTTCTCTACAACCTTTGAGTAGCTTTTCCTTTGGTTTTGTTTGTCTGTCTTTTCTGGGTATTTACATGTTAATAGAGCTTCCCAGTCAACTTCAGGTGAAATTCATACCTGTGTGTTTGGTGGAGTGCTGCAAGTTGTGCTGTGTCTTTGTTTTTTGAAAAACTGACTAGGGAGAATCATTGCAGACCTCCTTGATGGTTATTTTTACTGTGAGCTATGATTGTCTTAGATCAGATTAATTCAAATCTGTTCCTCTTTTTTAAAATTACGTAAGCCAGCTGGACCTGTTGAAACCTAAATGTAAATTTAATGTTGACAAATACAGTTATATATGTTGTTGAGCTTAATCCTGGAGGCGTAACTAGATTGTGTAATCTGTTAAATGGTCCAATAACTCTCTACAGTTCTTCACAACCAGTATTCCCATTGAATACTTACATAATTCTATTGAAAGGAAAGATAAGCAAACATGTATTTACCCTTGCTTTCAGCTTCCATTTATCTATTCTGTCAAGTGTGGGTGTTAATTTATGAATTGTCTTCAAAGCATACGACACACATTCAGTGCTGGAGTCAGTGACAATGAGCATACTAGGCACGTATGCAAGTTCTCTCTGAATGCACAATATCTTTTAAACGTTAAACTGAGTTAGCTTTTTTTATTAGCCTAAGCTACAGTACTGTTTGCTGTTACCCAAAGTACAGTAATAGTACACATTCACAGTGGACAGTGTGTTGCATGATGCTGCTCTACCACGTCTTAACATGTATTAAACCAGAGCCAGAAATTCAGTCCCACAGATCATTTCCAGTGGACAACTACTCAGGAAGGTGCAAGGTGCATGGTCCAGACCTGGAACCCAGGACAGAGCAGAACAGGAAGATGAAGTTGAGGGTGTGAAGAGGAATATGAGAAAGTGGAACTGTAAAAGTTACGCAGTGTAAACTGAGTGTCTCACTGATCAACTTCTGCTGGCTGTATACTGGGCACTTCAGAAACAGATATAATTTATGTTAGGGTAGTGAGGAAGGTGGTTCATTAACAGATATATGTGGAAGCTCAGAGGTCATGATCTACATTTTTTTCTTCCAGATGATTACACTCGAGGAGAGAATTTGTACACGTATATAAAATGCTAACAGTGTTGTAGACTGTAATTGAAAACAAACCAGTTGGAGGAGGCATTTGTGTTCCTTGAGAATAACACAAAATTAAGCATGTATGGAAGTTGCCTTTGACAACATTAGACGTTTTAATGCCATTAAAACTATCTACCCATGGCTGTTTCTTCATAGTTGTGCTGGTTCCCTTCACCTCCCCTCAGTTTTTCTCAGAGCTTGCTTAATTTATGTTGTAAGCTCATTAACGGTACTACTAGTTACCTTTTAATTCTGTTGTTACTTGAGAAGCCTCAATTTTATTATGAATGCCTTGGATTTGCTGTCTGAATGTGTAATTCCAAGCAATTTTTATTAAATTTTTTTTTAATTTCTTCTTCCTGCTCTCTAATATGAAAGTTATCTTGATTACAGATGAGTACGGTTGTTCAAAAGGTTCATTCTGTTAATACTCATTTTTCTAAAGTATTGAAAAGCAGTGACAATATATACTTTTTGCCCTTAATAAGGGGATGCTTTTTACTTATCTCTTCAGTAGTTTACTTAACTAAGTTTTGACCTTATAGCTATGTAACTTCTCCAAAGAAGTATCTAATTATATATGAGCTGGATCCTTCATAGATGAGTTGATAGTTGGTGATTCTCTATTCCTTTCCTGAGCCTAAAAGGGGTTCTGAAAGTATATACTGTCCCTCTGAAATCCATTTGCATGAGTAACTTTTTGAGCTGTTAAAATATACAGGTTGCATGTTTGTGTGTGTGTCTTAAGGTATTCCTCACTTGCAGTAACTAAAAAAACTAGAATGTACATTCATGTACTGCTATATTACAGTCTGAATGCAAATTTATTGCAAATAAGAGAAATAGTTTTCCAGATTTGTAAATTTGAGATTCGAAAGATTACTTGTATTCACCATGAAAGAAATAGATATATAGAAGCAATATAAGAATTTTTAAAAGCCTTCATTCGCCATCTGTTTCTATACAACCGTGGTGTAGCATTGGTGTGTTGCCTGTTTGAAGTATGGCTTATGAACTCCAAAGAAAGTTCCAAAATTACACAAGTGAGTTATTGAAGGACTGGATTTTATTCAGAGTTCATAGTGATGTAATGTAATTTGATTTTTTATCTTCAGAGTTATAAATTCTCTGCTCTCATTGAGTTAATCTTAGTGATTTAATTGCAAGAAATTCTTACTTGGAGATATCTTATTAAACTATAAATAGTCTTTTAGAGAGATGGCAACTGAGGTATATTTCAGATGCTTTCACTAACATTTAAAAAGTCTGCAGCTGTCAAAGGTCAAAATTTAGTTTATTTTCGTTCACTGCTGATGTGCTTTCTGGAGCTGAGACCAATACAAAGCATTCTCTGTTTTGAACTTCATTTCAAAAAATGATAAGTAAAATAGTAGTTATTTGGTATATACAATCATAATATATTTTTGTAGAATTAGAGGGGTTGGAGATGTTTATATAAATGCCACTTGACATACACTCTTATCAGCCCTGTGTAAATATAGAAAAATGTTACTGTGAGTGCTGGCTTCAAAGTATGGAGAATGTTGATGCTGAAAGTGGCATTGCCTCTAGCAGTGAATGATAGCATGCATGCTTTTCATTCAGGGAAATGTGTAAGGGCATTTCAGTAATGCTTTAAATTTCTTCTTGTGCTTAATGTCAGTTTGACATGCTAATATAAACCAGGAAATTATGTATACTGTATGTGTCTCGTGCTTTAAAACTGTGTTTGGCTTATCTTTGTGATTTTTACAATTCATTGCTCTTGAACAATGTCCTTCATCAGTATCATTGTAACACATTACTGAGGGATGTCTCTATCATTATAGTTTATTGAACAACTCAATTTAAGAATGTTGATTTAGAAAAAGATACATAGATGTGTCCTTGTGTTTACATTTTAGGTGGCCAAGAGGAATATGTCTTGTCATATGAACCAGTCAATCAACAAGAAGGTTTGTAACTCTCAGTATAAAACAAATATCATCTGAATTATCAGAATGCTTCGTATGCCCTTACATACAGAGCACCGTGGTAAAACTTCTGATTTGAACCTGTTACCATTATTCAGATGAGTAAAGTGTAAAGGCGTAAATTATTAAGTGTAATTCCTGAATTTAGTGCAAAATCCACAGATATGCTGCTGGGTCTGTGTTTGTATGTGCACCATAGAGTCTCACAAAATGAGAAACATCATTGTAGCTGACATTAGCTTCCCGGATTCTAATAGCCTAATGATTTGCTGAGATCAATAGTAATATCAAGTGACTTACTGTTGAGGTTAAAGAGGAAGATGTGAATGAGACACTGTACCAGCTGATGGTTTAGTAACATATTGTAAAACTGAAGATTTTAGAGACCCGAGCGCTTTGGCATTTAAATACATGGCTGTAATTTCCTTTGAGTATGGGAAAGGCCATAAAGGAAGTAGCACCTCATTCCTTTGCTTAGGAGCAGCAATGCATTCTTTGCAGACGTTATCTTCATTTGTTCACCAGTTCGCTTCCACTTTAAGTGGGTTTTTTTTAAATTTAAGTAGCTCAGAGGAATGAGAACTATAGGGATAAAAATAGATTGAAAGGTGCTTTGACTTGAGATGCTGGTGAGCCACTCTTAGTCTTTATCAAAGATTTTTCTTATTAAATAAATAGTTGACAGTTACTGGATCCAAGACATTCGTTTTATGTCTGTATTAATATACTGGAAAGGTGTAGGTTCCGAGAGTCAAAAAAATTATTATCTATTTTATAGGTCAGACTTTATTTGATTTGGACTTATTTGTGCACTAAAGAGAGATTGAAACTAAATCTAATATGTATGCAGATGAATTTTGATGCTAATGGCAAGATACTTGGGCATTATTGTCTTCATGGCTCTTTCAGTACAATCACACGTTTTCTAACCAAAAGCTCTTTGTAACTTTCTAAAAATTTAAGTTATTTTTAAAAGATGCTACACTTCATTTTCTAAGGGTGTTCATAGTCACAGAAGCTCTGTATAGTCGAGTCTTTTCATGTATGAGTATTTAATTGTGGTCTTAAATGAAAAAAAGAAGCTTTACCCAACCAGAACTAAAATTTCAAAAATTCTGCTACTGCTGAGGCACTTCTTTAAAGTTTCTCTCTTTTGTTTGTTTTTTTTTTTCATTAGAATGAAGGATGTTGCTTTGTGAGAAGATTGGGTGTTTGTTTTTAAGACTCATTTTCAGTCACTCTGGATAGTAATTTGAGAGTGATGATATAACATCTTATTATGACTATGGTATTAAATGATTTACATTCTTCCAACATGTTTTTCTTCTCCTTAGGAGTACATATTCTTTTAGGTATTAAAAACCATTACTATGGGATAAAACTTATTTTGCTGAACTGTACAAGTTAGTAATCATACTGAAATATAACATGTTATTCTTTTACGTTTAATAGTCAGTTACACTCGACCTGTGATCGTTTTGGGACCCATGAAAGACAGAATAAATGATGATCTGATATCAGAATTTCCTGACAAATTTGGCTCATGTGTTCCACGTAAGTCTCAGCAAATACTAAAGCAATTCTAAATGTGTTTTCCTACTATATTTCTTAATAGACTGAATGTTAAGAAAAATATATTGTCTATATATATGTAGACCCATCCTGATTGTCAGTCATCTCTCTGCTTGTCAAAATTTTTCAGTATAAATGGGAGATTGGTTTTTTTTTTTTTATATACTGTGGGGAAAATGTAACTGGTTCTTGTTTTGCTTTTAAAATTACTGGTTTATATTTAAAGATACTACTAGACCAAAACGAGATTATGAGGTGGATGGACGTGATTACCATTTTGTCACTTCTCGAGAGCAAATGGAGAAGGATATTCAGGATCACAAATTCATTGAAGCTGGACAGTACAACAACCATCTTTATGGGACAAGTGTCCAATCAGTGCGAGAAGTAGCAGAAAAGGTAAATCAATGCCAGTTATTTTCATTTACTGAGGTTGTGATCTGACTGTGCTGAAGTGCAAGAAGCCATGAGGAACTGTGACTTTAAAAGTAATTTGTTCAAAACTAGAAACAAAACACGTTGTCATAACTGCATTTAGGGACATAATTAAGCTTTCAAACAGTGAAACCGTCATGATTAAAATTACGGGAAAACAGCAACCATAGTTTGTTCCCTTGTCAGCATTCAAATCCATGGTCTGGATCCGGGAAACAGCCATCATCAGCTGAAAGCAAGCAAGTTGTTCACGTGGGAAGAACACTTCTATTATCTTCAGAAGTTCCTGAAATAAAATTGTGTGTTTATTGTGCAAGAGATGAAATGTGAATGATCCTAGTGATCTCTGACAGGAAGCAGAAATGTGTCAGCCCTTTCAGACTGAATCACTTCCTCAGTCTTCAGCATGCCCTCCAGGAGTTATCTCCCAGGAGTTCAGGAAGTGCATTGTGTGATACGAGTAACCTTTGGTTTTTTGGTGTTTGTCAGTTTGTATTCTGGCTCAGAATTCTGACACTCATGTTGATCTGCTAAAGAAAAAGCTTGTCTTATGTTAGTCACCTGACAGTGTTTTTCTGTTCCTACTCACCCATTCCTTTTTAAAATGATGGTATACCAGATTACTCCAGTGCTTCTCAGAACGGAAAGAAAGATAGATATGTGAGATGGAAATGAGTGTATGAGAGATGTGAGTTGCTGAGGAAGGAAGAGCCATTGACATCCCAGAATACTGGAAAATTACTTACAATGGTAGAATAAAAATGGGGAGAAAAGCAGCCCTACCTCATCATCTCCCAGCTGCCCAAGGAATGGTGAAGTTATATTTGCTTCTCAAGAGATGAAAAAATAATCAGCCCAAATAAATTACATTCACTGTCTCTAACTTGGCACTTTACTGTGTAGTACCTGGGGGGAGGAGAGCACTTGTATTCAGTTTCATCTAATGATTCTGATTGTGGCATATTTCTCTGCCCTTAGAGGTAATAACATCCTCAGCCATGCTAGTTAAGTCATCTGGCTCCTCTCTGAACTGCATCTGTGACATGGATTCCCTCCCTAAAGGATCCTCAAATTAGTTTAAAAAGATTTTGAAATACCATTTTGGTGGCATGGTTGAAGTACAGCGGTTCCACTGGATGATTCTGCATTGTCGGTTGGGATGCAGCCTGTGGTGGAGGGAGGAAGGAAGGAGGAAGAGTCAGGAAAATCTCAAATGATGTATCATCCCACCAGTGGAGTATTGTGGGACCTTGTGCTGAAGTGGTGAAATCGTGATCCATTGATGCAAAAGCCTTAATTTTGGTGCCTTCAGTGGAGACATGTTTTCTGTTCTAAATTCTTGTGCTGTGCATACCTCTGACTTAAACTTTACTTAGTGCCATTTTCCCTTCTCTTTCACTTTTTAGGGTAAACATTGCATTCTTGATGTTTCTGGTAATGCCATCAAAAGGTTGCAGATTGCCCAGCTGTACCCAATCTCCATTTTTATTAAACCCAAAACAGTGGAAAATATCATGTGAGTAAAAATAAACCACCTGAGGCTAAATTGTTTGAGACTGTCATTGTGTTTGAAAAGCAAACTGCATGTTATGCAAAGACAATTCTGGTTGCATTTTAAAGGATTTTATTTCCTGAGTTTGATTTCTAGGGACTTCTAGGTGGAGTTTCTAAACTAAGTTGAAGTACTTGAGAGTGAATGTAGTTGTGCTAAATTCCCTGCAGTGTAGTGTCAGAACATCTCATTCCCACTATAATCTTTGCTTAGGTGTGTCATTTACAAGACTACCTATTAATAGGGTTAATTTAACAGTTTAAAACCTTATTTGAAAAGACTCCAACTATTTCATGGTAGTTTTTGAATATGTCACGTTTTCTATTTCAGGGAAATGAATAAGCGTTTAACAGAAGAGCAAGCCAGGAAGACATTTGAGAGAGCCATGAAACTGGAGCAAGAGTTTACTGAACACTTCACAGGTGTGTTTTGCTTGGGACTGGTCCCTTGCCAGAGTTTAAATTTTACTGTTTGTTGGAAGCTGTAATTGCCTCACTGTGGAGATAAGGCTGAACCTTGTTTTCCAACTGATCTGTGGTTGTTCTGAGGTATACAGCCATTTTAGTACCTTTACTCTGGTTTAAATTTGATGAATTAATTCAATATATATGTAAAAAAATTACTGAGAGCTTAATTTAGGTTTTAAAAACTAGAAGACTTTCAACCATTTTCCTAGATACTGTAATGCAAATTTTTGCTTCCGTGAAATATTTTATACTTCAGGACTTTTATTTGCAGAACTGAGATTGCCCAGCAAAACTCCCCATAGAAAATTATTCATTTACTTCATACAAAAGAATGAGTCTTACCTCTCTCCAAAATTATCTTTCACGCTGAACTTTGCTTTTTAAATTATCAACACTGAGGTGGTGATCCTAATTAAAAAAAAAGTTGCTGTTTCATGAGGATCACTTTTTCAGACTAAAGTGTGCTCAGAAAAGCTCAAACTTCATCCTCATTTTCCCCATACTCCAATATGTCAGAACGTCCATGTGGGCTCATTTCTAATTATTTTCTAGCCTTGGAGAAATTATATCTAACTTAAACCATCTGAATATAAATGGCACTTTTAACTCTATAGGGAAACCTATTGTCTATAAAACGTGATTCTATTGTCTGGGCAACAAACTCCACAAGTTCCTTCTTTTTGGCCAAAAGCAAAGATAATGCAAGCAGATAGAAATCCCAACCTTGCTATGAAGTTTTCAGGATCCAGCTGAGGCGTTCACCACTCTGCATTGCACCACGCCTGCTTCTGACTGAAGACACAGCCCTGTATTCTGTATTGCCTTCTTGTGTTGGAAACACACATTAAAGTTGGACCAAAACAATTGCTGGAGGATGTGAACTGACTCAGGCAAGCTGTAACATGCTGTTAGGAAAAGCAAAACAACTTCTTCAGTTGTACGTGTTGCAGTAAAGTGAAAGCCACTTCCTAACCTCAGGCCTCTGAGTGGGAGAGGTGGTGCTTGAGTGTGTCCTGCTGTACTATCAGCAATGTGCTTCACTCTAGCACAAGAATCAGAAATCTCAGTGAGTGTCCATTCCTTTGGCACTCTAGGATCTTCTTGCCAGTCTGAGAGAAAAGAACAGCTTGGCTTGGAACACGTTGGTTTCTGCGTGGAGCTAGGAAGGATGATTGCTGATTGCCACATTATGTTTTGCAGCTATTGTCCAAGGAGACACTCTGGAAGAAGTCTACAACCAAGTGAAACAGATCATAGAGGAACAGTCTGGTCCTTACATCTGGGTTCCAGCGAAGGAAAAATTATGAAAACAGATTTTTATTTTCCATTTTCTAACTGACATCACGTACTACATCTGACAACTCTTAAGCCCTTCCAGTGGAACCTGCCTCTAGCTTTCCAGTGTGGTTCATACCCTAACCATCACATTCTGCAGTTCCCATAATGCTTTACATTTGGTGTCTCTCTCAGTTTAAATAATTTGTATTATTGTGTGTTGTTGGTTTGCCATTTTTCAAACATGGCAGTGGAATGGCCTGACCAACTATTAGTTTGGGGTGGGGGTGGGAGGGAATTGCTTGGTAAAATTCCTTAATGTTTAAGGGAAAGTAACTTTCAAAGATTTTTCAAAAAAGCTTTATAGACATTCTTTTAAAATTTCATAACAATGGAAAGAAAAGTTGTATTTGAGGAAGTTGTAAATCATGAGTAACTTTGCACGCTTAACTTCAGTAGCATGGTTTGGTCAAGGCAATCAGTTTCAGGGTTTATTTTCTGAGTTAAATTCTATTCTCACAGTATTATTATTATTTTTTTTTTCTTTCCAGGCAGTTAGAAACTTTAAAATTTTGAGTTGACATGTTCATTAACTTCCATTACTACTCCTCAAGGGATATTAATTTTCATTATTTCATATGGATATTCTTTTCTATTTTTTCATTTTTTTTTCCAATAAAATTGCTAGGGACAAGGACGTGTAATGTTTTTAATCTTCCTTGTGAAACACTATTTATAGTGTCTTACAGAAATTGTTTATAGATAAAGGTCATCACACTTTTTGAGCCTAAAATACGTTTAGGTGCTAGGAAACCTTGTATTTTTCAGAGGAATGCCAAATTTCCATTGGCAGTACTACAGAAAACAGCTGCAGAGATGGTTGTTAGGGCAATGAGAGAATGATTCGTAGCCTAAAAATGTGTGTGTTCTTAGGGGTCAGATTTTAATGAATATTTTACCCACAATAACTGCCTATTTTGTTATAATAAAAATATATATATATTAAACTTTCTTTAACTAAACTCTGTAACTATGGGAATTATTTTCTTTACATAGTTGCGCACACGTATAAATATATATATAAAAAAAATATATATTTTTCTTTTACCACCTACTCCTCCTAGCTTTTTGTTTTGAATAAAAAGGAAATATTAATTAGAGTTTACCTTCCTTAATCATGAGAAATCGAATGGGCTGTGGTGGCTGGGCATGAAGTCCAGGGAATATTAGTTACAAGAAAAAAACCATACATGCAAGTTCTCCTCTTTTCTACGGAATTTCAGGTGTTTGTCTTCCCCTCCCAGCCCCCACCTCGCCCCCAATATGCATGTCTTAACCAAAGGGAGAATTCAGAGTCTACAATACATTTTCTGTTTCTGTACATGTTCATCTGGGATTGCACAGGCACAAGAACTTCCATTTGCAATGCAGAGACTTCCGTGCCAGATGTTATAAATACAGTGTACGAAAACGTGGAGCTACCTTCAGGAATGAAATTCTCTAATTCCAGTATTATTTGGTACCTGCCATTGCTTGTTTGAAAGTGGTTGTTATAAGAGGGATGTATTTATGGCAGTCATGGGGCAATCACAGCCAAATTAGCTTTGGTTTGTAAAGAATTATCAACACTATCCATTCCATTTGTTAGAAAGAGGAGAACAGCTAATAAACTTTATTGTACAATATATTTGTCAAGTGTGTTTTTAATCAAAAGAAATACAGGTGGTGTAGCATTTTAAAACAACTGACTCTGACTGTAAATGAAAATAACGTGTGAAGGAAATGCTGGTGACCAGCTTTGAGCTAGGAAAGTGACATAAATATTGCTGGTATGGTGGGGAATGCTTGGAAGACTTAAAGAAGCTGATGATATATGACCCCAGATAACTATGTGTTTTTCTCAGTTTGTGAAGTAGCTGTGCTTTCTGAGACTCCTGGCTACTGAGGTGCAGGATGTGTAAGATTGGTGCGATTTTTGATAGTGTCATAAATTTTTTTATGCAGCTGAAACTATGTTGTAGTGACTGATTATCTGAGGTCTATAGTGACACTTCTTAAAACAGGTCAACTTATAAAACACAGAAGTATCTAAATCTCATCTGTCAAACCTGCAAGCCATAATCATATCTGAGATCTCTTTTTTTTTTTGTGACCTCTTTTTTTTTTTTAATTTAACCCTTCAGGAAGAGCCCTGTTGAGCTGACTAGACTCATGAGGAGTTACTCTTTCAGATATTGGAGTATCGGAATAACTTTCATGGAACTTTTCTCCCAGATGTTTGTCATGTACTAGCCAGCTGTCACCAAATACTACACCCAGAGTCAAGTCCACAGTGCTTACCTTGCACAGTTGTCATGCTACAGCAAAGACTCAAACAACTCTGGGGTATTTTCTTTGCATTTCTTGTTTTCTTTGTATCATATCTGGCAAATTGACAGTCCTGATGCTCCTAGTTGACTTGTTTTATCTTGTGAATTTTAGGAGTTTGCATTCGTTAGTATTTACCCAGTATGGGGTGCTGAAGTGTCTTTGATTCTTGGCTACACTGTACTTTGTATATTTGAAAGGTAAATTTTACATTACATGTACTTGTCTTCCACTTTAACAACCAGAGTAATTAGGAAATCCAAGTGGTGTCCTGCTGATGTTTTACCACACTACTTTTGCTGGCCCAGTGAAGACACTGTGGGTTTTCTTCCCTGCTTTCATGCTGTACAGAAGCATGCTGGATTGAAATATTTGCTGCTATTATTATTTTAAGTTATAGTAATAATTTCCTTTGCAGATGTTTTTGCTAAGTTGTGCTGGAAATTAGGTTAAGAAATTTAAAATCTCCTTAAAGCATAAATATTCACAGAGTTATGAATAAATTAGGAAAATGAACTAAATTGTAATCAGCTGTGCTTGTGTGATGGTTTAGAGGGGGTTGCATTCAGCATAGGCCCCTGTTCAGAAAGACTGCTTCTCTGCCTTCTGAACCTTTCCTATAAAGGTTCAGAAGCAGCACAGGAGAGGCCTGGGTACCATATTAATTTCTTCCTAATCTTGGCAACTGATGCTAGGGCTGTGCATCAGTCTTGTCATCTGTATATGTATGTAGGCCTTGTTGCAAGCATCAGAGGGCTTGAGAGGCTCATCTGGCCACTGAGAAGGGCATGGGAAGTGTCTGAATGGATCCTTCCAGAAATTTGGAAGGACTCCAGTGGTGCTTCCAAAGAAGATTGTACTTCAGCACTTGAGACAGCAACAGGTTGACTAATTCCAAGTGTCCTGGGCAGCCAGGAATCAGAGTTCAGCCATAAGGTTTTGCGTAAGAAGAAGATGTGGAGGAGTCATCTATTTTTTTTTTTAAGCTCTATACTTGAAGTAGCAATTAATTGACTTAATCTCAGATACTGTCTTACAGCTGCTAGTAAGTGTTAAAGCTAGCAGCCTGCACAAATTGCCTTCAAATAGCTCAGTAACCAACTCCCAAAAGCATCCGTGCAGCGCTTACTGAATGTGTAGACTGAGGGATGCATACAGTTTTGCTCCTGCACACTCTTGGTAGCAGATGGGAAAGACATGCATGGGGATTCACGGCAGTACACAGCTGCTGCTCTTCTGATATCTGAATGCTGAGCTGAGAAATGGCAGTTAGCAGAGCAAAGCAGCATTAAATGGCTTTTATCTAAACAAAGTGTTCCAGGCAGCTGCAGTTCGTGGACTAATGGGAAATAAGAAAAGGGTAGCAGAAATGTGTTGCTGTGAAAGCTACTCTAAAAGTCACAGCAGCTTTTATCAGAGCTATTGGCAGCAGAGTTTTTACTCTTTCTAGGAGAGAAAAGCCTTCCTGGGTCTTCTCTAAAACCTTAAGAAAATCAACCATTTCAGCTATTTCATAGTTCTTACTATTAAATTCGAGGAGAGGTACACATAGCACACACTGTAGCGTAGTGTGCACAGGCTTCACTGTGGTAAACACCTGGGGTTCTTGTTATGGAAATTCATGATAATGCTGACAATGTGCCAAAGAAAAAGTGACCATTTGCTCTGTCAGATTAAGTGCTTGGCTTGAATCTACTTTTGCTTGCTGATCCCCAACATATAGGGAATACGTAGAACTCATATCAGATGGAGGTTTCTTACACAGCCCTGCATTACCCCTGAGAGTCGTTGTGTAGCTATCCAAGTCTGTAGGTGGTGCTAAAGCAGTAACAAACTCAGTGGTGCCTCAGATGTTTTGCAGTTTCCTAGGCTGATTGTTTTTCATGTGTAGAGGTAGAGTGAGGAGAGGTTGGCTCTTTTTTTTCCCACCCCTCGTAGTCATTGTGAGGTGACGCAAGCAAGGTAAGCAAGATAAATTTTTGAACAAAGTGCATCTGCAATTGTGTGCTGCTGATTTTCACCAAAGAGCAGGCTGGGGAGAGCACGCTCATAGAAGCCTTCATCTCTGGGGGTTCTGAAGGCTGGAAGAAGAACAAATCCCCAAATTTTCACCATGAAGGGCTCCAGAAATGTCTTCTGTCTTCTCTTCTTTCATACTGGTAAGTGCCCCCCAAAAACTTTTACTGTGGCGTGGTGTATTTGGTGTTGACTTCGGTGCAATGTAAGGGTACAGAAGTTAACTAGGAATATTTCAAAACCAACCTCATATGGCCAGGAAAAGAAACAGAAAAAAAGAATTAAAAAAAAAATAGGAGTAGGAAAAGCTGTATTGAACACTATGTATGTGCCTTGGTGTGAAATGCTGTATTTCCTCAGCACTCAGTCTACTACTTTTGGTTCAATGGTGTTTGCTTCACACAAGGGTGAACATTTCTGTAACACTTATTTTGTAAAAATAGAAATAATTTTCTTACTCCACTTGTCATTCTGTGTGTGACATGTTGACTTTCACCTGTAACTCCCAAATTCTGATGGCAAGTACTTTTAATTTCACAGGAGTTGCAGATGCTGTTTCTGAAGCACTCTTTAGGTCTTCAAAAAGCAATGATCTCATTAATTCCTTAATTTTCTTTTGCATTATTTCTATTGAAGCTCTTGATAATGTATTAATAGCTGCATTAAAGCCATTTTATAAGATGTTACATAAGGTAGTGCTGTTACTTTCAGCAAAGGTCTTAATTGGATGTTTCCCAGTGGTAACTGTGTCTGTGTTTAGGACCTTGAGCATATTTCAAATGAAAGTTGTCAGCTCCTCCCATTTTGTACCTTCCTGTAGATCTACAGATATATAGAAGGGACCAAAATCATGAATGAACTTGGGCTCAGAGTCTAACTTGCTGGTTTAAGATGTTCTTGGTTGGCAATAGTAGGAGAGGATAACTACAGTCTTTTTGCTCAAGCACACTTCAAATGGGTAAACTTGTAAGGAAGTGAAGAGGAATCTGGCTTTGCCATGAGAACAAACTTCAGCATTTTAGAAAGTGGCAAATTAACTAATTCTTTTAGATGAGTGAGGAAAAAGGCACTAGATTTGTGCTGTTTCACTGGTCTGGCTGAAATAGAAAACCAAGTGAGCTTTGTATCGTGGTTCACCTGTATGGCTAATGATTTCTTCATACAATTAATGCGTTCTCTCCTGTGTGTTTATATCTAAAACCAGAATGCTGAAGCTGAAGAATGGCACTTACCCATATATACTGAGATGCTGAGACCCCAATTTAATGTCAATTTGCTTATGTTTAGGAGAAAAAAACAAAAAAAACCCCACACGTCTTAATGAATTAAAACGTGGGTTCTTCCTTCTGCCCTAAGAAATGCATGGTAGACATTTCACCCAGGTGGATGTTAAGTTTCCCTGAGGTGTCTTTTTCCCATGACCCTGTTGTGCCTCAGTTCTCAGCATTCCAGCAACTCAGAGGTGGCCAGTTGTTTCTCCCTCTACTTATGCCACGCTGCTGTGAAAACTTCCTGTGAGCTTTCCAAGTTTGACTGGATGTTTGTTAATAGCAGTAGAGTTGTTGGCTCTGAGTTTGTGGAACAGCAAGCCAAACCCTCTGTTTCAGAATCAGGTGCAAAAGAAGCTTTATGGCATCAACAGTCTCGTTTAGTCTGTAGCCACTGAGTCAGAAAATGTGTGTAGCTGCTTTAGAGCTCTAGTGGAGTGATTTTAATTTGCAAGTTAGATGTGGGATCATGACTGCACGAAAGTGGTGAGGCAGCAGAGGGGCAGTTAGAGTTTATAGAAAACCACATGGCAAATAATTTACAGCAGATTCCAGCTTAAAAATCCAGATTGTAAAAAAAGGCAGTGGAATGCAGTGTCCCTTGCTTGCAAAAAGTGATCTGTGCCTGATAATCTGTGTAAACCATGCTTGCATATGGAACTTATGTATGGCTTCATCATTTCTGCATGATGACATGTCCTTACAAAAGCAACAAGATGTAGCTTTGACACTTACAAGCATGGCATTTGGATATGCTGAAAGGCACCTTTATTCACTGGAATCTCCACTACTGAACTTGAATCTTTCCATTCATGGAACTACTTTCCACTTTGACTCTGGAAATAGACTCTTACGAAAGAGTGTTTTGAAGGGACAAGTTTACTTTTCTAGTTTTTGTAATAAGCCTCTTGAGCACCTAAGATTATTTATTTTTTTTTTTTTATTCAGACTAATAAGAGCTGGGGCAGGACTCTAGGTACTAACCTGCAGTGCTTGTGACAGAGTTAGATTAGGACAGTCTTTTTTGGTTTGGAGTATGTAATTTTAAGCAGTCTTTGACTCGAGACCATCTGTTCTGCATGGTTTTAAGAATAGTCTGGATGCCCTGACCTAGTCCATAGTACTTATATTTCTCATGTCAGAAACCAAGACCTTTAGGTTTCAGTATGAGTGTGAGCCTATCCTATCTCTGTTTCTAAAAACTTCAGTATTCACGTTAATCTGTACAAAAGTGGGAACCATCCCTAATAACTCACTGTTGAAAGAACTCTGATTCCTTTCTGTTTTGAGAGGAGTAACAGAATGAAGGTTGACTTTTAAACCTTTTTTGTATTTGTAAGGAACCTTTAAATGCTGAACTCTATTACAAAGGCACTGTTACGGTTTACAGTATTTTCTCTTGGTGTTGTGTTTGCAGCTCTCGGCCTGGAACGTATCCGGTGGTGCACTGTCTCTGAGAAAGAACATTCCAAGTGTAAGGACATGAGTAAGGCCTTTGGTGAGGCTGGTATCCTTCCCCCTCTGGAGTGTACAGAGGGAGGGTCAGCTGCTAACTGTACCCAGATGATCAAGGTGAGTTGTGAGTAACAGCAATGATTTAATTTCCCCATGTGCTTAATAATAATGCAGTGGCAATGTACACAGCGCTGTGGTGAATGTCTGATGATTGAGACAGCTGACCATATTATATTCTTCCTGCCATTCGTGTTTCTGAAAAATCAAGACATGTACTTTTTAGAAAAGACATAAAGGTATAGGGCTTACACACAAACTCAGCTGAATGAATTCATCTGCTCAGAGCATGCTCAGTTTCCAAAATGCACATGTGGGTTTGGGAAAAGCTTTAAAGGCTGTAAAGAAGTGACTTTGTGAAATGATGTATAGAAAATCCTTCCCCCCTTAGGAAGGGGTAGGAGGCAAGAAGTGGATATTGGAGGAAATGTGGAGGCAAGTTATTCATGGTCATCTTCACTGACACAGTGTGGAGGAAGTGGATGATGCCTGACTGTGTTAGTAATTTTCTTTGTGTATCCTTTGTAGACGTGGCCAAAAATCAGGGGTTTTGTGGAGGAGATGTAGCCTGTAGGGCAAGAGGTTCAGAGCTGGGAAATGAGACTCAGCAGAGTACTTTGGAGGGAGATGAAGCAGGTGGCTGTGTGGCCAGAAAATAAGGAATATATTTCTGAGACCAATAGCGTGTAGTTTTTTTGTCAACAGAAGCAGAAGGGTTGTCCTGACTCCTTAAAGTACTGCATTTGATAAATATGTTCTCCAGAGGGAATCAAGACCATACTGAAGAACGTTAGGAGCAGATATCGGTACATGTGTCAATCTTACCTTAGGATTAGACATGAAATACTTTCTAATGTCAGAACTTCTTAAAACCACTTGGCTTAATGCTACGTTCCACAGACCTGTTAGACTCTGCAAAGCAGGTTTTTATAAGGGCTGCATTTGTAAGCCATTGCAAGCAGCAGTTGCCTGTCTAAGACTTTGGGCTCTTATAAAACTTGATTAGCTGAACTTGGAAGCCTTGGAAGGGGGTGGCTTTCTGATAAAATCAGTCTTCACTGTGAGGCTTAAGAGGAGGCTTTGTCCTTGAAGACCTCTCTTCTTTTCTTGTGCTAATAATCTACTAAATGTTTAAGCTGGCCTGGCTGTGCAGAACTGTGTGGAACCCCTGAGTCAGTGTCCACACTGAACTCTGCTCTTTGAGGCCAAGAAAGGAGTGGGACAGGATGACTGAAGGGGCAGAGATATGCTGATTTATGACACTAAGGAACTTGGACTTAGTCCGATGAATGAGTTAGCACATGGATAAAGCAAAATCCTCTTTTCTTTGAAGGTGTTTAAAAATTAAGAAATGTCTAAATATTAAACTAGAGAACCTGATAATATTTAATGTGACCAGAGCTATTCTTCAGCCGGTCTTTAAACACTTCTGTAGGTAATTCTAAAGCATTGTGACACACAAAGTCTCTATGAAAATAATCAACAAGTTATACCACCGTGCATGTACATACCAAAAAATCCTAAGTGGAATAATCCTGTACTTTTGCTGAATGTATTGGCAAATGCTTGCTGCAAAAAGACCTAAACACCCACACTGTTGCTGACATACCACCTCAGCTGTGATTACATAAAGGAGAGGTCTGTACCCTGTAATCTAGTTCATGTGAAATACATCAATGGGCATATTTTCTGTTTCATTCTGTTATTTGTACAGTTACTTAAAAGCTAGTGATAGGAGACTCTTCTGCTAAGCTGAGCTCAAAGGCTCAGCTTTGCAATTGGAAAAGTGCTATCTCACATGGAACAGTTTGCACACAACACATTCCTTGTCTATGTGGCCAGCTCTTACCATTTTACCTACTCTGTTTGCTGTCCGCCACCAGTTCCAGAGGCTCACTTAATTCTCCCTGAGAGTAAGATCTGTTTAACTCCCCCTTGCTCTTCTTCCTCTTAACTGTCAGGTGTCCCTTTTAAACTATTAGCCTTATTTGATTCCTAAACTGTTGTCCTGTGCTCTGACTCTCCGTGGTGGAATATCAGATCTGGTTATTTCAGAAAGATTGTGTCTTTTTCTCTAAGACACAAATATCTCCCAAACCCAACTCCTCTCCAGGCTCCCTTGGAGCTTTGTTCAGCTCTCATTCTTGAGAAACAACTCTCAAGACATCCATTGTTTCAGGTAATTCATATACATTTTTTCTCCCTTGAACCAAATGAATACTTTAAATTACATGGCAACTTAGAAGTCTGATTTAGGTGTTAATATCAGTGTATTACTTATGCTCTCATGTGATGCCCTTAAAATTTTTAAGCTTTTTGTGTGGCTCAGCCTGTGGGAAGTTGCTGTGGTATACTAGGCAGCACAGACCTAGCCTTTCCCCAGCCATTGGTCTGCAAGCTGCCAAGAGATGGGGAAACTAAATTACCCTCTCCAGTACTGAACTAGAGGTTAAGCAAACTGATAAGGATCTTGGAATCGGCTTAGAAATGCAAAATGTCAAGCTGCTGATTATTTTCTCAGCAGTATCTCATCTCTCTATGTATGCCTTTTGGCTTCCACTGGGTTCATTACACAGAGCCAGATTCAACTGATCAGAGGTGTGTGTTTAGCATTTTTCTAGTCCTTGCTGCCGGTGGGAAGTCCTTTCCAGTGCTATCCAGAGCAATCCTGTAGCAGGATTCCACCAGCTTGGTGTTATAGTCAGCAGAAAAGATACAGTATTGTCGGACACCTTCCCAGCAGTGGACACCCCAGATTTGTATTTGCCCACTTAGGACAGTCTTTCTTAGACGCTTTTCCCCTGCTCTGAAATGCGCTGCCATCTGCTCCCCCTCCCCCAAAATGTGGGACTGTTGACTGGGGTTCAAACCAACATGCTCTAAGATTGCTTTTGAGTATGCTTTGACCTTCAGATTTTGCAGCCCTGGAAGGAATTGCTGTAGATTACCTGTGTGTGACCTCTAAAATACTTTCTTTAAATACTCAGGCTCTGGGGCACTATCTGTAGACCTCAAACTTAAAATTGATAGGCCTTAAGATTCATCACAGAGCTGCTATTTCTGAGGTACGTTTCGACTACAAAGACTAGAGACAAGGGGTAATGGGATGAAGCTGGAATGCAGCTAGTTCCACTTGAACAGAAGAAGAAACTGTTATTTACTGTAAGGGTGAGGGAGCCCTGGCACAGGCTGCCCAGGGAGGGTGTGGAGTGTCCTTCTTTAGAGGTTTTCCAAGACCCCCCTGGACGCCTTCCTGTGTGACCTGATCTAGGTGGACCTGTTCTGATGGGGGGATTGGACTGGATGATCTCTTCCAACCCCTGCCATTCTGTGATTCTGTGATCATGGTCCAGGGTTGGTTTGTGCTTTATTTCTGAAGGGAGGAGATTTTGAAGTTCCAAAATCCTTCTTGGTAGTTGCTCTGTGGAAATTTGAGTGTCTTTAAAAGAACATTTTGTAAAAAAACCTCACAAATGCAGATTAAGGGTCCTCTTCTCCTAAATTCATGGATGTTCTGCCTCTGGCTGTTGGGAAATACTTATAATTAAACTTCAACATGTTCTGTGCCCTTGTGCCTGCACAGGATGATTTGGCAGACGCAGTGACGCTGGATGGCCGTTGGATTTACCAGGCTGGAAAGGAGCATGGTCTGAAACCTGTGGTTGGGGAAGTATATGATCAAGGTATATTCTGAATAAGTAACTTTTAGCTGACTTAATACAAACTTTGTTGTATGTGTTTTAACTGTTTCCATTTTAATTTGGGATCCCAAATTTGGGTTCTTGTTACGTTCCTGCCTGTAACAGAACGTGTGAGGGAAACAGGAAACGCAGGGCTGTGCAGAGTCAGATAGTTAGGACAAAATAGCTGTTGCTGTAATAGATTTGTTGGGTTGGTTTTTCATGGGTTTGTTGTGTTTGTACACTCACTCTTCTCCATGTTAACCATATCATGACCCTGGTAAGGGAAACTGTACTTTTCTCACTCCCGAATGGGCCTTGTGATCCAGAGGCTGGCTGTCTCTGTTAAAACAGGTTATGAACTCAAATCAGGGAGAAGTGAAGCAAATTTCATGATTTGTGACCTAAACAAAGTCAGAGTGAATGATCTTAAGGTCACTTCAGACCCTAAGCTCTTGACTCTGAGTTGCATCAAGCTGTAAAACATAGAGAATGAAATCAGCTATGATGTTCCAGTGACATCAGCTTGCTGTGCTGTGTCAAAATTAAGATCAAATTAATAGATAACTGGTATTTTCTTTTTTTTAAATTAATAATTATAGTGGTTTGAATTCAGTCCAAGTACATTTAGAATCATGGAAAATTTCTTCTTGGAAGGAACTTCTGGATGTCTTTCATTCCACCTCTTTTTTTTTTTTTAAAGCAGGATGACCTTCAAAGTTAAAACAGTTTACCTATGGCCTTTAACTGAGACATTTCACACTGAAAAGATAATGGAGGATATTCAGTCACAGTCAGCACATTCTCACTAAAGATGTGAACAGTGTGACTTGCCTGTGGGTAGGGGGAACCACAAGAGATCACAAATCAGAGTATCTCTCTGTAATGCTGCTGCAAGGCTACTTTGCTTCTCTTTCTTCCTGTGCTGCAGAGATTGGAACTTCCTATTATGCCGTGGCTGTGGTAAAGAAGAGCTCCAACATCACCATCAACAGCTTGAAGGGTGTTGGTTCTTGCCACACAGGCATCAACAGAACTGCAGGCTGGGATGTGCCAGTGGGTTATCTAATTGACACTGGACGCCTGTCAGCAATGGGATGTGACCTTCCACAAGGTAAGAGTTCTAAAGCAATGCCCTTCTGTATGATCTTGGCACCCTGTGTGTGCACAGAAATATGTAGCTCCAGCTGCTGTTTTGTTCTGTCTTTGGTGTTCATTGAGAGATGGAATAGACCTCGTGTAGGCCTGATGAAAAAGCCAGGATTGCTTTTTAAACTTGGAAACCATCTTTTAAGAACAAAACACCTCTTCTAAATGTTTTTAGAGGTGCACTGTGTAGATGTGTTAAAATGAGATTGTAGGATCTCATTTACTCATTGCTAAAAATTTGTCATTCTAATTTCACCTCTAGCTGTAAGTGACTATTTCAGTGCAAGCTGTATTCCTGGAGCAAATGGTGCAAACTATCCCAAATCCCTGTGCCAGCTCTGCAAAGGGGATTCAACTGGACAGAGCAAATGTGAACAAGGTTCCCAAGAGCAATACTATGGCTACACTGGGGCTTTCAGGTAAAAATCGTGGCTCTGTTGATTTTTGTACTGCTGTGTTCCGTCCATAGCCATCGTGTCCAGGCCTCACTGGCTGGAAACTGAAGCCCAAAAACTCCTAGTTAATCTTGTTAGAAAACCTACTATTGTGTTAGGACAACCATGCTTTAAACCTAGAGACTGAAGGAAAGTCATTCCAAACCCGCTCTTTCAGATGTTAATGCCCAAGTATTAAAAGCAAATGCATATTCAGCACGTGGGTTGGGCAGGGAAATGCCATGGCTGTTGGCTTTGTTCAGCAGCTGTTGATGCAAGCCTGAGTGTTGGTTTCAGCAGGCTATATCTTTCCCAGTAATAACCTGATGACCCTTGGAGTCCAAGAGGTGAACTGCTGCCCTCCTCAGATATTTCAGTTGTCCCACAGCAGTTGCACCAAATTACTGAGTTGCTTTGCCCTTCATCTTTGCGCACTAATCTTTCCCTTATTTTCCTTCTTTCTATCTGTGTGCTGTGCTGCAGCTGCCAGTCTCTGTGTAGTGGCATTGACGAAGCAAGGGCAGAATTTGCTTCTGTGAAACACTTGTTCCAGTTTGCTTAGTCCCCAAAAGACTGTCTGACTGCTTTAGACAGAGAAGTCTCCTGGACAAAGAACGTCATGGTCTTTGTCCCAGGCAGCAGTTTAACATGTCCATGTTCACGAAGTGACAGTGATAGTTTACTTCATGCTCTAACAACTACTTGTCTCTGCCTTGAGCAAAACCCTCTGCACAGGGAAATAGATCAGTGTCTGTGGCTGATGGAAGGTAGCACACAGGCTGGCATTCAGCTGGCAGCGCCCAATGTGTGGCAGCTGTGCTTTGTAATGCATCTTTGTGGTTGGATTTATATTTATTAGGTGTTTGGCTGAAGGTGCTGGAGAAGTTGCTTTTGTGAAGCACAGCACAGTGCCTGAAAATACTGATGGTGAGTAATCCAGAAGCTTGTTGAATAGTAGCTGCAGGGTCTGAAGTATGACACCTGTAGTGGTAATATAACGTAAAAGATTTTATTTATTTTGAACTGAACAATCATCAAAAAATGCTCTAATAGTGAAGAGAGAGACCCACACATGTGTGCACCAGGAGACAAAGTAGTCCATGTTAAAAAAAGACTTTATAGTTTCAGTAAAGGTTAGAGGTGAAACCTTAAGCATCTTCTGGAAAGAGGACTTGAGCAGCACTAAACTCTGTTTTATACAGACCTGGGCCGTTACATTGCTCCTGACTACACAGGGAGATGAGCAGAGACTGGTTATGACAGTGACCTGCCCTATCTGCTTTGAGCATAACATAACTTTAATCATGGGCCTGTCTGACCATGATTTACAGGGAAAGCAACCTAAAAATGTTTCATTTTTTTCCTGTACTTCAGGATACTCTTGATACCTCAGTACAGTTCAATGCAGTCTCACAAGTGTTAAGCTGTTTATTGTCATCTTAGAGACACAAGACTAAAAGACCACTTAGATGCACGGGATATATGGAGCAGTCAGGAATACTTCAGAGATGATCGGGAGATACGTGTTCTGCCCCACATGTGCATGTAATGCTTGGAGCAGACATGGAGCCATCAGCCCCACCTGATGTCTGTTCCATAAGCATGTACTGTCTGATTTCAGGAAGAGGTCTTTCTTCGTGGGCCCAGGGCCTTCGCTCCCAGGACTTCCAGCTTCTGTGCCGTGATGGCAGCAGGGCTGACGTGATGGAGTGGAGAACCTGCCACCTGGCCCCAGTCCCGGCGCGCGCCGTGGTTGTGCGGCCTGACACGGATGGGACTGTTGTCTTCCAGCTGCTGAACCAGGGACAAGTAGGACACCATTTTTTCATCAGTGCGTTGCATTTTAGAAGGGTTCTGCCACCTGCCTAGCTGCATTGAAAACAGGGTACCTGGGCACCGTCAGCTCTGCAGGGTGTGAAGGGGTGTGGGATGTCACACATCACAGGCCAAGGGATGTGTGACAGGAATGTTTTTCTTTCTTTAACATTACAGAAAAGATTTAATGGGATAGGCACCACGTTTCAGATGTTTGACTCTACAGCCTACAGTGCCCAGAATCTTCTGTTCCGAGACTCCACCACAGAACTTGTTGAAATCCCTGCTCAGAATTACCAGACGTGGCTGGGTGATGAGTATCTTCATGCCGTGCAAGCCCTGAGCTGCGACCCCAACAGTAAGTTGTCTTGAAATTCCTATTCATAACCATTAAAAAAAACCCTCAGCTGATAACAAATATCATCTTTATTCTGCATTGTTTTCTGACTCTTGGAGGGTTATGGCAAGATGCTGGTCCAATGTTTCAGCATGGAGAAAGGTCGCTTTGACCTAGAAATGGTATCACATTGCACAATGCTTTCCTGTGCAAATTGGCTCAGTTTGTGTTAGAAGATGCAGACGTTTCTGCCTTCTCTGCAGTACATGAGGTGTTATGCTGTAAGCTGTTATTTGTCCCTTATGTACTCCATGTTTTACCTGCTAATAAGTGGAAGTAATAATGCGTTGCTTTGTGAGTTCTCAAGTTAGTCTATAAAGAATGGATGGATGAGTTCATAGCAGAGGATTTCTTCCAGAAGCTGAAGAAACCCTCAGCTGTTCCTTATTGAAGTGTTAACAGTCTTTTATACTATGGAAAGAATACAGAAATTATTTGATGTGCATTCTGACAAGGTCAGAAACACAGGCTGTGAGAATCTCTGCCTTAAGCAGCTTAATGATCATGGTACCTGATCCTCCCAGGTGTGCTCTGTGCTATGGCAAAGCCATCCCTCATCCAGGAATTCTTTTTTCTTGGGATTGCTCAGTCACTGTCAGATATGAGGAAGCCCACATTCAGGGTGTTCTTTTTGCTGCAGTCTAGTAATACATCATGGCTGCACTTGTTGGTCGGCTGTTGCAGCAGCTGCTTTGTTGTTGCTCTGTTGCTGCAGTGTGGGCTCGCCACTAATCTGGAGAGCTCAGTGGTTCCTAATCAGGGGTAAGTCTGTGCTGGACTGATGGAGTGAAACACAGAAGTGAACGTTTTTAATAATGTAGGTGGTACCTATATGACAGTGGACAGTGTGTAACCCTCCTTGTCTGTTACAAAGGAAGTGAACTATAGTACTTGCTTTCCAATTTTGTGCAGCATTGCCAGAAAGCCTGAGCTGGTGTGTTGTTTCCACTGAGGAGATTTGGAAATGTGGTGAAATGGCCGTTGCCTTTAAGAAAAAGAATTTGAAACCAGCCATTCAGTGTATTTCAGCTAAGACAAAGGAACAGTGCATGGAGCTGATCCAGGTAGGCTGCTACAAGCCTTGTGCAATAAACCAAATGAACACAAGCTGCTCTCTGCTGGGTAGGTAGTTCAGAGATTCTCACACTTAGGTGGCCAGCAGGAACACTGGAGTTCAAGGAAGTGATCCTTGATAAGGGATACGTGATGAGGATGGGCCTCTGAACCTTGATGATCTTCAGTTGTTATTGAAGGCATTGTTGCCCATCTGGCTTAAGCGTGTATGTGTGAAATCTCTCATGCCCATTTCACTGATGATGCCTTATGCAGGTTTTGGGGATTTCCTTTAGCAGTGTATTGCTGTTTTGCTATCAGGCTTGCCTTTTGAGATGCAACAGGTATGACACTAGAGTTATCATCTTTCTAGCAGGAAAGTTATCTGCTCTTTTTTTCCTCACAGAAATCCGCTCTTTTATTTTTCAGCAAAAGGAAAGTCATGCTGTAGTTCTGGGTGGAGCTGATATTTACACAGCTGGGAAGACATACGGCCTTTTACCAGCTGCTGGAGAAAGTTACTCTGGTAAGAAGGTCAGGAAACATAAATATAGACCTTGCTTTTCCAGGTTATTTAAAAACATCTCTAAAAGCTCAACCTCTGTTCCCTAGCCCTGCTGGGAAAGCTGTTTTCAAAGGAAATGAGAGTTATTATCCTCACGTCATGGTTAGATGAGGATAAGTATGGGATAGCTTCCTACAGGGAGTTTGTGGCAACTTTTATCTGTCCTGCTGCAGGACCAGTTTGAGTCTTTGGCAGTTTTGAGTCTTGTGCTTCTTTATTTGTCTTTTCAATTCTAAAAGGAAAAAAAAAGTTTACTATGGAAAAAAAAGAGTATTCAATCAAATACTTTTAACAGAGGCAAAAATGCAGAAATTGCACAATAGATTCCAGTTAGAAACAATTTCTTCTGGTCCGTGTGGGTGCTTCAGAGTCACTGGTAACTACAGAGCTTATGTCCACTGTGTCACTCAGGCAGAATTTTAACATGCTGCAAAACTGGTGGAAATTTTAATACAGGTTTGAGGTTTTCACATAAAGTGACTTCTTAAAACAGTTTTGTTAACTCTTTAATGGCCCAAAAGTTATTTTTCAATTCTAAAAGGTCCTAAGAGCTGGTGTTAATTAAGAGCACTTTAATGTTTGGTCTCTAGATAGTTCAGTTCAAGTGTATGACACTGCCAGTATACAGACTATAAGTGAATGCAACATTGAGAAGTAGTAGAAGTGAGGAATAGTTACATGTACGTTGACATTTCCTGACTAGCATAGCGTTGGTGCATTTGAGGTTGACACCAGAGAAGTGTAGTGGATCTAGAGGTGATCATTAAGCAGTGGGAATGCTTAAGGGAAGCTGTAATGTGTATTGTTCTTTTCTGCAAGCTGATGACAACAACAATGCATACTATGCTGTGGCATTAGTGAAACGCAGTGTGTCCAATGCCTTCACCATCAGTGACCTGGAAGGGAAGAAGTCCTGCCACACTGGCCTGGGGAGAACTGCTGGATGGAATATCCCCATTGGAATGCTCATTAAGAGGGGCCTTATTAAGACCAGAGACTGTGATATTCCTCAAGGTAAGACAACAGTACTTCATATCAAAAATACAGCAACAGTCTGACTATAAACTTTCATTAGGGAAATATTAAGCTTAGCTGTTTGTGAAGAGGAGTTTTTAATGTCATGATTTGAAATTTTAAGTTTCCCATGAGGACGCTAATGGAGGGGTCCTACTGAAAAAGTTACATCTAAGACAAAAGCATTCCTTTCCCTCTTTCCTTTATTGCAAAATCCATGGCTAATTTTGGTTGCAAGGGACCTTTGGGTTGTCATTGAGTTGAACCACCTGCTTAAAGCAGTTAATTAAGACCACCCAGAGCCATGTCCAGGTGGATTTTGAATAACTCCTGGGATGGAGGTTATACACAACCTTGCTGGACCCTTGTCCTAGTGTGTGACCATCCTTAGTATAAAGGATGATTCTTGTATCTTACTGGAATTTTCATTCTTGTGACCTCAGTCTGTTGCTTCTCATCCTTTTGCTCTGCATCTCTGAGAAGGATCTGGCTCCTTTTTCTTTAAAAACCCACTGTGTAAATGCAGACAGCAGTACACTGTTGTCTTATCTCCAGTCTGCTATATCATGTGCTCCGCTGGTGTTAATATTCTACTCTCTGAGCATTCTACTCTCATTCTCCACTAACACAGCTCAGTATGTCATTAACCTTCACAGGCACAAAAGCACACGGCTGACTCTGGGCTAACTTGTCCACCAGGATCTCTAGGTCCTTTTTCATCAGACCAGTCCCCAGCCTTTCATGATGGTATTCCACCCAAAAAGCAGGATTCTGCATTCACCTTTGAGGTTCCTGTCAGTCCCTTTCTTCAGCCTGTTGGGATCCACCTCAATGGCAGCCCTGGCCTCCAGCTGTTCAAACTGACAAAGTTATTCCAGTATTCAGAAATGCATTTGAAGAGACAATTGTGTTTTTGTATTTAATCAACTTTCAGTTTATCAAATGGTCTTGAAAATCCCACATTCACACCTGTCTGTCTCATCTTTTGCATGAGAATATTGACCCAAGTCAATAATAGGATAGTCGCAGGAACTCCCATTGTCTGTACAGACATATCCCCTCTAGGTGGTACTTCCAGCTCTGGGATGTCTCTGCAGTAAAAACATCCCCGTCCTGAATGTTCCTGCATTTATTTACAAACTCTATTTAGTAGTGGTGCAATGCAGCATAACATGCAAAGGATCTGTGGCTGCAGGACTCTTGATTTGAATTTTGCTGGCCTGTTTCCTGTCTGTCAGGAAGCTCTTTGGTTTCTTTACACAATCAGCTAAATACTGCTTTGAAAATATTTTAAAAGCTGTAGTTTGTGAATTCAACTCCTTACTCATGCTTCTGTTGTTTTGCTTAACCCTGCGTCCACTATACCTTAATGACAGTGTAACCACCTTTCTTGTGACGACCTCAGACTTTGCACTGACCATATTGGTTTGTCTGTCTTTCACTAGCTGTGAGTGAGTTTTTCTCTGCCAGCTGTGTGCCTTCAGCTAAGCAGGACAATTACCCATCAAAACTCTGTCAGCTCTGTATTGGAGATGATAGTGGAAACAATAAATGCAGTGCAAGCAGCCAGGAACGCTATTACAGCTACAGCGGAGCCTTCAGGTAATGAATACACATGATTATTACTTTGTCAGCTTGTCCCAGTACAAGAAGGAACCGTTTTCCATCCCAGTCAGAAAAAAGCAGTTCTTGTTGCTACGGTTGTTAGATGCCAGGTGCCATAAATGAGGTGAGACTTGTGTCCTCAGATGTCTTTAGCAATACAAGTATGTCATAAGGCATGATATTAGACTGTGTCAAAGCCTTTTGCCAGCTTCCTGGCCCACAGCCGACCAGATGACCACCAGCCAAATCCACATCTCTGTCTGCAGAGCAACAGGCACCCACTCGGTGAGGGCCGAGTGGATCCTCATTGATCTGCAGTCTTGCTTTAACCTAGTGTGACATTCTGCCGCTCCGAATCGTTGGGTCATCCATGAAGAGCTTTAGCAGGGAAGCAGGGAAACAGTAGCCAGTATCTGGCTGCTGCGAGTCCATGCTGAGCGTGGCAGGCTAGAGAGGGGGAGCCAGGAGTGGGTCTTCACTATCCGTACTCGTCGGTGGCTGGATGTGAAGGCAGTTTTCTGAAAACCACAACCAACTGCGGTCAAGGTTCAAGTATCAAATCCTCTTCAAAACAAGGTGTGTGAAAGATAAAGGGGAAAAACAGTTTTAAATGGAATGCTTTGTGTATTATGTATGTGGCCAAACCAAAAGACTGAAACTCTTAACTGTGGAAGTTAGCACTTCCTTTTTCTGACCTCCAGCTCTGAAGGTAATGGTGGCTGTAACAGAGCTGGCAGTGAGTGGTCTTTTTCCTTCAGGAGAGGAGGCTTCAACAGCAGCTCCCTGGTAAATACTGAAATGCTGGACTTGGATAACTACTGATTGCAAAACTACTGGGTTGTGTTCATCTGCTGTGCTGTGTTACCTGCCTTCAGGGCAAACTCCAGATCCTCTGCTGTGCTCCCTGTCTGTGCAAACAGCAAGGTCATTGGAATTTGGAAAGAAAAGGGGTGAAAAAGTAAAGTGTATATGTGATGTACACACATGCACAAGTTTATAAACTCTTTGACTGTGCATTTAAAGATTTTATTCATAAAGTCTTCATGGTCTATGCTTTGTACATGGTTTAAAAAGGAACGAAAACTGCTGTCTCTAGATGGGGAACCCTTCACTGAGTATTACATGTCCTGATTCTTTGCTCGCCTGATGTTGACTTTTTCTGTCTTTCTCACACAGTTGTTAATTAAAAAATGCTGATGTGTTTATCTCTTAAAATTCGTAATACACAGTATTTTTTAATACCTTGGGAGGATGCTGGTTTTCTCTCCTTTCAAGATGGTTTGTCTGTTTTCACTTATTTTCTTAGGGTCCAGTGCCCTTGCTTGCAGGAATGTGTGTAAAAAAAAATTGAATTATAACCTATCAGTTATTAGAAAAAAAATGTGTTTCACACAAAGATACTTTGAATTGAATTTTTCTCTCTTATTTTCCAAAGGTGCCTGGCAGAGGACTCTGGGGATGTGGCCTTTGTCAAGCATTCGACAGTGTTTGAGAACACAGATGGTACTTAGTTTTACATATGTCTTTACTATAATTCTGTTATTTTTTTGCTCTAAAATATTCAATGAGTGACTGGTTCCTCTCTCAGGTAAAAATACTGATAGTTGGGCCAGAAACTTGAAGTCCAGTGATTTCCAGTTACTGTGTCTAAATGGTGCCCGTGCTGAAGTCACCCAGTTTGCTGAGTGTCACCTGGCTCGAGTGCCAGCTCAGGCCGTTATGGTTCACCCAGATACCAGCGTTTTTGCTCTGTATGGACTACTGGACAAAGCCCAGGTATTAATAATCTTTTTTTCTGTGAAGGAGTTACATATGGCCTAACACAGACCAAGGATGAATATAACAGGTCCCTACTGCCGTATCACATTCTCTGTATCATGGGACTTGCAGCCTGTGCTCTATGCAGAGCCCTATTGTTGGAGTGGGACAGAGAAGATAAAATACAACCCGTTAATCCTCTTGGCAAAACCACCCACACAAGTGGTGCGTAAGGGATTTCAACTTTTTGCCCAGCCAGTGCTTTCAGTAGTAGTTTTCCTGGAGCTTAAGGTGTTTTCACAAACTGGCTTTGAAGTCTGCAAGAAATAGAGCAATAGAGTACATGCTAACGCATTTTTCATCCTGGAATTTTCCTAGGAGTGCCACAGAAGGCTTCTGGGTATATTTATGCTGGAGTTGTTTATGTGGTAAAACTTCTAGGCAGACTGTGTCTGGCTGCCACAGCTAGGTTTCTGTTGATACTGAAGTTGACTAGTTTGAAAGCAGTGCTGAGTATCTCCATGCTACGCTTCAGTCATTTCTGTAACTCCTGTGCAGTCAAACCATATATTATACAACAATATTTAGGTGGGTTTTCTTTAAAATACAGCTTTTCCCAGATAGAAACAAAAAAAAACCCCAAGACATGAATGCTCTTCTTGTAATGCTGTATTTAATCTACTGGAGCATCTCAATGCCAACACATAAGAGAGATTCTGCACTGGTGTATGAGTTTTTCATCTACAAAATAGTTCATAAAATAGTTCCTAATGTTTTGTGAGGGGAATATGTGGCACTTAAATTTGCAAAGCACTGAACTTTTTATATTGTTTTCAGGACTACTTTGGAAATAGCAGTAATGAAAATGGATTCAAAATGTTTGATTCTTCAACTTTTCAAGGAAAAAACTTGATCTTTAAGGATTCAGCTGTTGAGATTGTGCCAGTAGAAGAGAAGAGGACGTACACAGAATGGCTGGGGAGTGAATATATTGAGTCCCTTGAAGGGATGGAAACACCACAGTGCTTTGGGGCGGGTAATAAGATAGGACAGTACCTGCTCATGACTGTTGTCGTTCCCCTTCTTATTTTATGTCAGATACAAGGCTTGGACTAGCGTGATCCACCTTTGAGGCCACCTCTGCCCTACCCTCTACTTCAGATGAGCTGCTGTTTTGGATAGTGTTGTGCTGACATGTGAATGCCTCTTCCTGCCCCTTTGCAGGGCAAGGTGCCAACAGCACTTGCTCCTTAGGGGTGTAAGGTGGGCTAGGAGCTGCCCCTTTCCATGTGGATGGGGCGGAATTTGGGGCAGAAGCCAGCAGCTTGGTTTAAATGATCAGTCCAAAACTGGAGCATCTTAACCATCACTGTTGATGTTAAACCATCCTGGGCTGGAGGATTTCTAGGTGCTGTTAGATGGATGCTGGGTTTCTGACCTGTAGAAGAATTTCTGCATCTTGGAAGGCAGTATCAAAAATCCTATCTATGGAATCCTTTCCAGCTTCCTGGCTGGTTACTCTGACACTCCTACATCCCTGCTTACCCCATCCTACCCTTGCGGGGGGCAGCAGTTTCTCCTGGGCTATGCTGCCAGAAGAGGTAAGTGCACAGAAGATGGACAGACTGTGGACAGAGGGATGACCTGCAGTCCAGAATACAGCTTCTGCCTTAGGCAAGATCCTGCACCTTCAGTAGAAGAAAATAAAGGCAATCTCCAAAGTCACTGGACAAAAAAAGCAGATCGACTTGGAGGGGAGGGGGACGGGACTGTCCGCTGGCAGAGAAAGACTGAAGCCAAATATGTGTGCACCCACTGATCTTACTGACTTTCCAGAGGCAGTGCTCTGCTTCAAACACAGCTGTCTGCCCTGTGCTGTTTCAATTTTATTCAAGCCCCATCCAAAACCCTTGTGGCTGTCCTCCTTCCACATGGAGTTACCCTGAGTGCACTTGCGTTTGCTGTTGGTGGAGCAAAGCGGGTCGCTTCTGATCGTTTGTGTATCTGCTGCCTCGCGTTGGGGTTTTGCTTTGATCGGCGGCTGCAGTCCCAGCGCGGTTCTGTGCTGCTGGCACGCACCGTCCTCGTGATCCCGGGGATGGAAAGACCTGTGACCGTTAACAAAACACCGGCAGAACCAGCCGCCAGTGATGTAAATACGCGAAAATCGCAAATAAACACGAGGAGAAGTAAATGACAAGTCCCCTGGGCTTCAGCCTGCTCAGNTGCGTGCCCGCGGGCTGTGGGCGCTGCTGGCCGCGCTGCGGGCCGCCTGGTGCCTGCTGCCGCAGGCCGGATACCTGCACCCCGACGAGTTCTTCCAGTCGCCCGAGGTGATGGCAGGTAAAGGCGGCGGGAGGGGCGGGATGAGGCCGGGCGCTGCGGCGGGGGCGGGGGCGCGGAGGCTCCGCGGCTGTGTGTAAGCGCCGGCGGGCAGCCTGTCGCTGGAATGGGCTTTTCAGCAAGCCGCGAGAAACAGCTAAACAAAACACGGTGTGCTCCTGAAGCGTTTCACGGTTTATGTCAGCCTTACAACTTCAGGCACTGCTGTGCGTCACGATGCCTCTCACAAAATGTTACACCCCTGATGCTCAACTGCTGAGTGAAACACGCACGTACGTATTTTCTTCTTTTTCTTCCCTTTATAGGAGATATTTTAAACCTACAGGTCTATTACCCTTGGGAGTTCCTTTCCAGCTCTCCTTGCAGAACAGTTGTTTTCCCACTAATGACATCTGGAGTTACCTACTGGTTGATCAAGTCTTTGCGGCAGCTGGACATGTGTTCAAGTTGCGTCAACAGCTACACCCTTCTTGTATCGCCTCGCCTTCTCTTTACGATCTTTTCTTTCGTACTCGACTATAGTGTGTATCGGTTAGCGCCTTTCTGGGAAGCAGATCCCTGGAAAGCTCTGGTACTTCTTGCTGGATCGTTTGTCACTCTTGTGTTTTATACAAGAACGTTTACCAACACGCTCGAGGGACTTTTCTTTGCTCTCCTGATGGTATTGGTTTCCTCGAGGAAGTCTGATGGCACTTTAGTGGCACCTGCAAACAGTCCTCTCATAGGTATCGTAACGACTGCTGGGTTTTTCAACAGGCCAACCTTTCTGGCATTTGCTTTAATGCCCCTGCTTTACTGGGCAGGTTTCGTTGTCGATTCTCAAAAGAGCATTAAAAGTGTCTTAAACCACTTTTTGAAGCTTGTCCTATGTGCATGCTTTACTGCCATTGTTTTCATAGCAGCCGACACCTTCTATTTTACTTCCACGGGCTTAGACTACCTGTACAGCATTAAAAAGAGCAGCTTATCTGATGTCATAGGTCAATTAAATGAGAAAATGATAGTAACCCCTTTCAATTTTCTCAGCTATAATCTTAATCCTCATAACCTTGCACTGCATGGAAGTCACCCGCGAGTCACACATTTTACAGTCAATGCAATAATGCTCTTTGGGATTTTACATGTTCTGGCCGTTGATGCTGGTTTTAAAATGCTGAAGAAATACATCCATCAGTTAATATGGGTCCGGTCACAGGACCGTGGCTCACCTGGGCTATCAGTGCATTCCAAGGGCAGCCCAGCATTGCTTCTGTTTTATTTTGTTCCTTTGGCATTTCTCTCCCTCTTCAGTCACCAAGAACCTCGGTTTCTCATTCCACTCATCTTGCCGTTAGTCTTGTTCAGCACGTCACAGAACAGAGCTATGAAGTGGAAACATGTCATTATAATTTTCAATATACTTGGGGCTTTGCTGTTTGGGTGCTTACATCAGGGAGGGGTGATACCATGCCTGTTTCATTTGGAGCAACTCATGCATTCTCCAGAGTCCTCAAACCCTCCGAAACACTATACTTTACTCTTTGCTCACACCTACATGCCTCCTCGGTCTCTGCTTAATATTGGGAAGACAGACACACGTGTAGAAGTCATTGACATGGCTGGATCTGAAGAAGAAACCCTCTGCCAAACAGTAGAGCAGCGAGCAAACAATTTTACCTGCACTGACTGTCAGGTTTTTGTTATAATCCCTGGTACAGTCAGAGCCACAATTACAAAATGTGGTGTCTCGTTCAAGAATGAGACTTTGATATTTCCACACTTATCGATGGAAGACCCACCACAAATACCCTTCCTGTTCAGTGGAAACTGGAGAAGTCAGTTAGGACTATACATCCTTCAGCTGGATGGAGATGGGTAGAGCTGTTAGATTTTAGGAGATAAACGTCATCGTTTTTCACTCTCTTTGGGCACTGCCCAAAGGTGCTGCAAGACCTTCCTCTTCACAGACTCACCTTCAGCACAAGCAGTGGCACTGGGACCTCCTGAGTCTCTCCATTCCCATTCTTCCTGCTCTTAACGCTCACCAATTTGGCCAGTTCTAGATAGAGCCTGCTTCAGTTTTTTTTTTACTTATTCATCCCCCGTGTTGTTCATATGAAATTGTGTGGTTTTCCTGACGAGAGAGGACAAAATCAGAGCCCACCAAAGCTGTGATTCAAGCTTAGCTCTTTCTATGGGAGTTTCATTTTTTTTGAAGTTCTTAGAAGCTCTGACAGGGTTTGTGGATTCTATGGGTTTTACTGATGACAGATTTTTAACTCAGCAGCTGGAGAGAGGTTATGGGACTCAACAAAAGCTGGTCTGGCTCAATAAGGTTTTATTTTGACTCTCTTCAAAATCCCAAGCCTCGTCTCGGTCATTAGAGCAGATTGCTGTCAGGCTGTAGGCACCAGCACTGGAATACTGTCTTGAGTCGTTCTGTCTCGAAAAATCCCCAGTGCTGATCTGACAGAATCTGGCTTAGAACCTGGAAGGTGCTTCAGCATAAGCATTGGTACTAAAACCCAAGCTTTGCCCGGTTAGCATTTCAGGCCGTGGTTCCATTCTTGTGAACGTACTACATCTGTGTTACATACAGCAGTTTGAGAAGGCTGCGGTGGAGCATCATTCAGCCCCAATGCTGTTGAGCTGTGCCCTGGGGCAGCCCTGCTCCCCAGCTGCACCCTGGCAGCTGCTCTGCTGTGGCACTCGTAGTGGTAGCTGGCTCCAGGAGCTGCACAGGCACAACACGGCCTCACTCACAGGGAGTGGATCCTTTTCATGCCTTTGACCAGATGGATCTCCAAATGGGCTGACCGTGGGGTTAGAGACCCACTGGTTCCCCAGCAGGGGAGTGGTGAAGATCTGAGAGAGGAGCTGCATCCCTTGTGCTCCCCTCCCTTCAAGTATCTGCTCCCCATTAAATGCACTTAGTGAGGAGGACAGGTCACACTCTCTAGGGGCATGCAGTCTAATTTTAAAGCAGGACACGTGAAACCCCGAGCTTCAGCTGAGAATGATGTATGCCCTTAATGGTATCGCACAATTATTTCTGGGTTTGCCTGTGTGAACTTCGCAGTCTGAAACATCCTGACACAGAGCAACATCCTAATTTGGCACAAGTATTGTAGGTCAAGTCTCCCTCTATGAAACAAACCTGACCCTTGAGTTCTGCTCACAGAGGCAGTAATGCTTCTTGCAGTTCTTCATCTGCCCAGCTTTACATAAGGTTTTAGGAGCCAGTTTTTCAACAGAGACGAGCATACAGACAGATGCCCAGCCCTACGGGGAAGCTAGGAAAAATCCGTGTGATGGATTTGCCTGTAGCTTCCAAATGAAACGTACAATCTAACTCTAGTGCTCTTGTAAAGCATTTTGTGTTGGTCCCCCTACATGTTCATTCCATCTCCTTCATTCTTCACTACTGACGAACCTGTAAATTAAAGGTGTGTGTTTTGGGGGTGGTAAGGGGCAGAGGGGATGCATGTATGTTTGTACAGATGACTCATGAAGCAATCAGTGGAAGTAGTTATTGAAAGCCATTATAACATCAAATGTACTTTGCAAGTTCATGTCCTCTTTGCTCTCCTACGCTGGTACTCTGTGTCTTGCTCTGTTTTCAGCTTTCTTAAAACAGCTTAAGTTTTGAAAATCATTTTCGTGAAACTTAGGATCTCTGGCCATCTCAGTGGAGTAGATCTTGCAACTCTTCAGGGATGTGACGGAGCACTATTCCCACGGCATGACAACATCTCTACCGCTGCAGAGGTAACCTGTGATAGTGCCAGGAGGAGAACCTGGGCTGCAAATACTAACTCAGACTGATTTTTGTCTCACTAGCTAGACCTTTATCACTTACATCATCGATGCAGCTTTTCCATCCATGCACACCTAAGTCTTTGTTGGTGGGAGGTTTAGTTGTATCAGCAATGCTGGAAACTCAGATAATTTGCAAGGTTCTTTTCACCCCCTGGAGAGGAAGGGGGGATGGGGTGGGGGGGGTGATACGAAGGGAGGAAATCATCCTCCTCAGTTAACTAAGCGTCGAGTCAGCTCTGACTGAACAGCAAAATGTGCTAGGAGGGAAGGTTAACTATTTCAGTCTCGTGTATGCAATGTAAGTAAACCAGCCCAGTGTATGGCATACACTGGGATACGTGCTTTTCCATGCCCAGATGCAGGATTGGCTCTGTTGGCGATTATTTTCTCCCTTAAACCATTCTCGCTACCATAGACTTGAGGTGTGCTTTTATGAAAAGCTAGCAAATCTTTTGCCTACCTCTGAGTGTAACCCTATCCATCACCCTCATCGTTGCTACTTGGAGCTCTTGGTCCATCCGCACTGTATCTAACGCCGGGTGCTGCTGTGTATGCAATGAAACTGTTCAAGGAAGGCCGGCGAGAGCTCTGGTTTTATTCAACATTTCGTCCCGAGCCGTCACGCTGACGCTCGTGCCGCTATTCTGCGTGCCGCACCACGCGAGTCTGCGGCCGCGAACCGCGCACAGCCTGAACGGGCTTTGCCGCGACAGTCCGACATACCGCCCGGCACGTGCTTCGGCGTGTGGAGGCGCGGGAGCGGCGGGCTGC